>JAVJGI010000040.1:62859719-62891396 GCA_035590275.1 Ibycter americanus
CTCAACCACCAACACCTCCAAGTCCTTCTCCACAGGGCTGCTTTCAATCCATTCTCCACCCAGCCTATATTTGTGCTCAGGATTGCCTCAACTCACATGCAGCACCTTGCATTTGGCCTTGCTGAACTTCATGAGGTTCACACAGGCCCACCTCTGAAGCCTGTCAAGGTCCCTCTGGATGGCATCCCTTCCGTCCGGTGTGTCAACTGCACTACACAGCTTGGTATTGTCAGCAAACTTGTTGAGGGTGGACTCAATGTCCCTGTCTCTGTCACCGACAAAGATATTAAACAGCCCCGGTCCCAAAACTGACAAACAATTATTTAAAATGTCTTTTTATCTTTTGGTGGTCAGATATATTTTTAATATACTTTGTTTGGTGTTGGCAGAAAATTAAGTCCTCTGAAGTTTAGTGTTATGCTACACCTTGAATTGACTGCCAAAGATGCAATAATTTTTCCCTTCTGCTTAACTGTATTGTGGAAGCAGTCATGCAGCAAAAGCAATTAAATTTTTGGGTTTATTCTATTTTCTTACTATTTTTGTTAGTATCAAAGTGCACACAGTGAAAAGATGCTCTCTCTCAAGCACACTCTGTCTCTGTAGAGAGCAAGGAAGGAAAACAAATCCGACAGTCCTGAACTAAGTCTTGGTTTTGAGGTAGGGTACAGGCTAGAAGAAAGAAATGTGTATTCAGAAATAATTCATAAAGATATTTTATCAAAACATATTTAATAGATTTAGACAAAAATAAAAAAAAAGATTGAAAGACGTGTCTGCCCTCCACAGAAAATTACATCTATCCAACAAAAAGAAAACACCTTACTGTCAAAAATACTCAGCTGAAATATTTTTATTCACATCTGCTGATAATAATGCCCCATGGGAATTCAGGAGTCTCATACCACTAATCTCAGTAGGTTTGGTTCATTAGCAAACATTTTTCCCCTTGATGCACTTTTGCCCACCATGTAACATGACTATTTTTTTTAATGTACTGAGTTTTCAGCTCCTAGGAGAAAAATGTATCTATTTGTTACAAGTTGAAACTATTATTGAAAAAAAATCCATGATGTTGTAATTGAAATATCTTACATAGAAAACAAACTACTTCTCAGGCAGTTTTATTTGTAACCTTGGCATTACAAAGATCCAGTGCTACAGACTAGCCAACAGGCTGAGATTCCAACCCCAACTACTCCATGATATGGGTAGGTATTTTGGAAAACTGTATGATTCTGAAGAACTTTTTCTTTGTTTTTCAGTAATCACGAGGAAGCTGCCCACTCATTTGTAACACACAAAAAAGCCTTAGTCTATTGAATACTGCATCCAAATATATTGAAATAAATGTCTTCTGCACTTTATACTCTCTGATTGTACATAATACTTTTTCATCACTCAAGGAGTCATAATTATTCTCAAATTAAAAATAAGTGATGCTCTGAAATGTCTAAGGATCCAGGAAAGGTGCCGCTGAGAAGATACACCACAGATTTGTTTGGATCACATTCAGTGATTTCTGCCCTTGTTCTCACTGAATCCAACATTGATTACGTTACACTTGATAAGTTTAATTTTCTCCTGGTATAACCTGATGGAAAATAGAGAGGATGTGCTAGTGGAGAATTTGGCTATTGACATTCTCATGCACTTGTATGGTAAATGTACTTGCTAGGTGCTAAGTTTATCAAACAAACAGGATGCAACATGGGGAAGGGTGGACATTACATATTAATATCAAGTACAAAGAATCCAACCAATCCTCACCATACTTTGTTCATATATCTTGTAATTTTATGAACTTCCACATGAGCAGGTTTTCATTTTCAAAAAATGCAGCAGCAAGAGTAAAATCTAATCATTTTGATGGGGTAATTATATCATCTCTAAATAAAGTTTACTAAAGGATTTTTTAAACATGTTAGAATTCATCAAGTTCAAAGAAAATTAAATTAATAGACTCTTATTTAAATAACTTGAACAACAAACAGTTGCTAAAGCTCGCTTAGTAGTATCCAGAGAAAGAGATAAATTCTACATTAACCATGGAAATCTAATCAGTTACAACCTATTCATATGCTATAACTCTCAATGTGCATGCAAAAGAGTAGCTTCTGTTGATTTCTCATTATAATTTTCATCAAATTATAAATGTAATATATTTTCTAACATTTTGTACATAATATTTAAAAATACCTTGTATACATTATGTTTTGTACTGTGGGCTTGGTCAGAAAATCTATGAATATACTTACCAAACAATTCATTTGATAGATTTTACAATTTTTCAGAATAAGATATTGAACATTTTTTCATTCTTTCCCCAGCCCTTATTATGTGAAATATTGCACATCTTAACATTATTGATTTTTTTTCCTTTAATGGAATACTTTGGCATTCCAATTAATATTAAGTAACTTTCTTTAAAGCTCTTTTGCTCGACTCTTGAGCTTAATAGGCTGAAATTCAATTTAGTGGAGCAGAGAGGAGGGTAACTGGGCAAGGAGAGCACAAGCACAGTGGGTTCAGGGTGTGCAGTGCAGCTGTGTGCGGCAGGACTCATGTTCTAGCACCTGGGGTTCCCTTTTCCATGTTCAGTCCAGACTATCACAATACACTTCATTTTCAGGATGCAGTCAGTAAATGCCAAATATCTAAATTAGTGCACTGCAAGAGCAGTTGCCTTTTACACGGTACAATACACCGGCATCAGCTCAGCTGAACGCCAGGTGCCCACCAAAGCCACTCTGTCACTCCCCTCCTCTTCTGGACAGGGAAGAGAAAATAAAACAAAAGGTTTCTGGACTGAGATAAGGACAGGGAGATCGCTCACCCATTACTGTCACAGGCAAAACAGGCTCAGCTTGGGGAAATTAGTTTAATTTATTACCAATCAAATCAAAGTAGGACAATGAGAAATAAAACCAAATCTGAAAACACCTTCCCCCCACCCCTCCCTTCTTTCTGGGCTTACCTTCTCTCCTGATTTCTCTACCTCCTCCCCCAGAGCAGCGCAGGGGGATGGGGAACGGGGGCTGCGGTCAGTTCAGGGGGAGGCTCCGCATACTCTGCCCCTGCTCCAGTGTGGAGTCCCTCCCACAGGAGACAGTCCTCTACGAACTTCTGCAATGTGTGTCCTTCCCATGGGCTGCAGTTCTTCATGAACTGCTCCAGCGAGTGTCCCCAGCAGGGTCACAAGCCCTGCCAGCAAACCTGCTCCAGTGTGGGGTCCTGTCCTTATGGGTTCACAGGCCCTGCCCAGAGCCTGACCCAGTGTGGGCTTCCAACGGGGTCACAGCCCCCTTTGGGCATCCACCTGCTCCCACATGGGGTCCTCCAGGGGCTGCAGGTGGGTATCTGCTCCACCATGGACCTCCACGGGCTGCAGGGGCACAGCCTGCCTCACTGTGGGCTTCACCAGGGGCTGCCGGGGAATCTCTGCTCCGGCGCCTGGAGCCCCCCCTGCCCCTCCGCCTGCACTGGCCTGGGGCGCTGCAGGGCTGCTGCTCTCACACAGTCTCACTCCTCTCTTCTCTGGCTGCACGTGCTGTTGCACAGGTCTTTTCCCCCCTTCTTATATGTGTTACCCCAGAGGCGCTGATGGGGTCAGCCTTGGCCAGCGGCAGGTCCATCTTGGAGCCGGCTGGCATTGGGTCTGTTGAACATAGTGGAGGCTTCTAGCAGCTTCTCACAGAAGCCACCCCGGTAGCCCCCCTGACTACCAAAACCACAGAAGGCAAACCCAACACATAGAGTTTTAACAAAAGTAATTTTAACTGCCTGTTTCCTTAGAGAGTTAGGAAAAAGACTGAGGAGACACCTCCTCTCCTTCCCCGTGCTGCTGTGCGGCAGTTGTGGCCAGCGCCTGAGCAGGCCCGCAGCCTCGCTGTGCCCAGGAAGCTGGCGCTGCCGCGGCGCCCGCCATGCCGGCCTGTTCCCGGGGCCTCCTGCCCCAGGGGAGGCTGGCCTCAGCTGGAGGCCGCTCATCGCCGGGAACCAGCAGGCTTCAGAAAGCCTGGACAGGGTACACTGGAAGGCACATTTTCAAAGCAGAAAATAGGGCCTGAAACAGGTTAGGGAAGACTTTAGATCTGGTACTAAACATCTGTTTGGAATACTCTGCTATCTGCTAAAAATGAGGAAATAAATTACCACAGCACTTAAACACTCTCTCTACCATAATGGCAGGAGCAGACCTGAGCTCTTACCTGAACCTAGAAACAAAGCCTCTCTGTGTCCATCCAAAGATTACAGAAATCATCTGGAAATCACAGGTACTTGAGACAGTGCTAAGGCATGATAACTGTATTCTTCACTGAAATGGTTTTCATTTAGCCCCATCATTTGGAGATGATGAAAAAGGGGAAATGAAAGGTAAAAGACGAATGTATCTGCACAGAATGCTGCAAGCATGCATGAAAGATGATCCTATACAGCATACCAAATATAGCTCTAAAGCAAAGATCCATGAGTTAATGAGAATGTCATTGGTGGTTAATGCATTGCTCTGCATGGGATATGAATCAGGCCATACCTTCCCATGGTAAGGAAAGTGTAATTTAAATTGTCTCTGATATCAACATGCAACAACTGTGAGCAAATATTGAACTTGTAATGACAATCACTGCATTTTAATTGCTGAATAAATTATGTTGCAAATACTTTGCAACTTTTCAAGTGCTAAAAATAAAATAACTATAGGCTGAGAAAAAATGATCCTGTTTTCTCAGAAGAATACAAAAAATCAAAGGAAACCAGTACTTTCATAAAGTTGATAACAATCGTATTTAAAACAAACAAACGAGAATTGGAAAAATCATACCATGATAGACATGCTTTCCTCCTGCTTATCTTCTACCTTCTCCTCGACTCCTAGCTCAGATAGTCACAGCAGTAGGGCAATTGGGATGACATCATCTGACCTCTGTAGAACACCCAAAGTATGAGTTGTATTGCTGGATAATCAGAATTTTTCTCCTAAAATGCCCATTCTGTATCCTGAGCTAATACACTATTCTGCAAATTGAATATCTTTGCAATCATTTTAATACAGAACAGAACAAAACTATGCTGAAAAACGTTTACATTTAAATAAATTAGCACAAACTAGCAAATTGCAGAGGTTGAGATACAGGATGAATTGTGTGCATGAGGCAATTTTATCTAAGAAAGTTTCAAAACGTTTTATGTCTGAATCCTTGAAGGGTGAAGAGAAAACCAGTAATAAAGGAAGCAATAGAGAAAGCTAGCTTTTTCACACAGTAACCAAACCTTTGTAAGGGCAGATCCACTGCATAATCCCTATTTACTGGACTCTAAACTCTTGTAAGCAAATGTAAATATTCAAGACAAGAATGTGTGTATGCATACATTCTTTATTCCTTCAGGGCAAGGCCTCTTCAGTATAGCTCATCATTGATACAAGATAGCTGTTTAGAAAGAAGGGGAAAAAAACCCCACAACATTGTCTACTGTAAGCTTAAGCCTTTGCTCCAAAACAAAGGCTACTCTAATTTGAAACAAGTCTTTTCTGAGTCTTTGCATCAAGATATTTTCAGGCATTAAGTTATGTATAAACAAGAGCCTTGTTACAGATTCCACAAAGGGCTTTATTCAGGTCTCTAAATGAAGTTTTTAAGAAAAGCCTTTTCTGTGTGCGTGTGTTGGGCAGTTTCCACATTTCTTACATTTCATAAAATTTGAAAACAAAACAGTCAGGTTTTCATTAAATTACTGGGCCATACAGAGACACTTAACAAATATGACCACTGAGCACACTCATTTCTGGAATATACAATGTGTGGCAATCTTTGAAACTGAAGGATTCTTTGGTTCACTGTGTTTGTTCTGCAAGTTGTCAGTGTGCTCTAGTGAGAGTGGTTTGGTATTGTGAAGTTTTAGTTAAGCTAATGGTCATTTTACACCATGCAGTGTGAACAGCCTGAATGTACCAAAAAAAAACCCCAAAAAACAACCAGCGGGGGTGTGGTGTATTTTTTAGAGTATTATTACTCAATCATCTAAACAGGTTGGTATATCGTATTTTGTCATTTGATAATTATTTTGCAATGCTCTTAGCAGACATATTGCTTCCCTAGGTAGAGTTTGTCTGAAGATTTCATTACGAACAGAGGCCTTCAGGGAAGAATGTTGCCTAATGAAATGAATCATTATACAGGTTTACTCTTTAATAAGGCAGTTTATAAGAAATTATTTCTAGATAGAATACATTAGTGAAGATATGTTCTTTTGACAGTCACCACAGTGTATGAGAAAGAGACAAAGCAGGAGAGAAGAAGGAGGGAGAGGAGGAGGAAAGAAAGGGAGAGAAGAAGAAATAACCTCTTTACCATCTCTTCCTCTTGACCCCTTGATGTGTACTGGGAATCATCTGACCTCAACAAACCACCTGGTTGTTGATCATGTAACAGATGACCACATGGCTGCAAAGAGGATATCCTACAATATTTGGTATGTTCTAAAGCTGTCTTTATTGCGCTCCACAAGTGTCAATGAAAATCAGATGATCAATAGAGGGGCTGGACTTGATACAGAGGAATTGGATTTTGACTCCTGTTCCTTTTTTATCCCTTTGAAGTTTTCAGGTGGGTATTTCTATGCAGAGGTCTTCTGGCAATATTTTTTTGTAGAAGAGACTCATTGGTTCACTTGTCTGTGCTTCAGGGTATAGAACTTCAAATTTTATTTTATTTTTTTTTAATGGTGCACTGTTGAGCTTGATGTTGCATGCAATTATGCAGCTAGGAAGACCTTAGATTTAGAAATAACAAAAAATAAATCAATGAATCCAAGATGCAGGATAGATATAATTGCTTACAACACCTTAAGAACTATTTCTCATCAAGCTTCAGATCATTTACTGGTGATAGATTTCCCTGGAATCCTTTTTGCTTATTTGCAATTACATTTTGCTTCCCATCCAATGTATTCTTAACTGTCTTTGACTATAAGCTAATACTTGGAGATTAAAAGAGGAAATGTGTTATAACTTTCTAGTGACCATCAGCAGTGTTAGCAGGTGGCTGATGCTTCATGATTTATCATTCAAGACTTGCACAAATGGAGAGTTTAGTCCTTGTCTTTCTTATCTTTAGCTTTCATAAAGATTTTGTGTTGCCTCCAGAGTTACCTTTGCAGGCAAGAAAATCAGCATATTACCTTGGGCATGAAATCAGAGTTGTCCCACAAGTCAAAATCAGATAACACTGCAAACCGTCCAAGGATGATGGAGGATGATGCAGGAGCCCGTGCTTCAGCTTCATGTGTGTCCAGTGTCAGATTCGTTTTCTGCAGGTCATGCTGCTGCAGGGAGACATGGCTTCTGCCTCAGAGTTGGAGCAGGGGGAACCATCTTTCATGTTGAACTGTCCTGATGGAAAAGGTGTATGGTGGACTATTCCTGTCTTTCTTTCCATCCATGTATATCACATCTTGGAGATATCTATTTTTTTCTTTAGCTCAACATTTGTTCTCAGAATAAATTCACAGTAAATGACATTCTGAGGTGAAAAAATGCTATACTCCAGCAAAGGGTATATTATGAATTTAACATAAACATAAAAAACAAGTTAAAAATAGATAAGTCATATGAAAGGTCATGGCATTCTACTTGGTTTTATTGTTGTGAACCCATGTTTAATTCACAGAAATCAGCTAGAGATCTATAGGCTTAGTATTTTTCTCAGATAAAGAACACAATCTGCAAAAAAAAAGGAGGAAAATAGTGGTTATTTTTGTGAGCATAAACTATAGACTATCAAATTTGCTAATTTGACACTAGCTTCACTCTGAAGCTTAGCCAGCCTTTTATAATTTAACAAGTAGCCCTGATAATCTGCTGTATTGTGCACGATCATGGTGCCATTTCTAATTAAAATTGACAAACCCCCTGAAACTTCCCCTAGACAAATGTGGCAAGTTTAGAATAGCTTGAACTGATTTAACTCTTTGGGACTGTATTTTTAAGTAGGCATTTTTCAGAAGAGAAGTCACAATGTATAGAAAGCTATAAAAAGCTTTTACAAATGCCCAGAAAATCATCATAGACTTCTTGTGATGATGTGTAAACAATGCTTATAAAACCTTTACCATATGAATAAACTTAGTGAAAAAAACATTTTTGCTCTAGGCACATTAAAGATGCTTTGTACTTATTTGGAAGGGGAGTTTCTGAGAAAAATATTGTCTTATATACAGTGTGATCAGGGCTGATGTCTGGATGGCTGCTTGTCTGTTAAACTTCAAATTCCTACTGCAAAATATGGTGTGTGCTAGGACTTTTATAAATAACCTAGTTAATCTTGATAGAGTCAGCATTGGACCACTTAATACAAAGGCGTTGTTTGATACCTCCTTTCCCACAACGAGACTGCGTCCTTGTAGTGCAATAAAAGAGTGACTGGAAGGTGATGTACAACAATTTGAGGATCAGGAAGCCAGAATCCTTCAGTCTTTGTCTGTACATTCCGACACAGTATTATTACAGTCCTCTTTTCCATACGGAACTGTGATTAAAGATGGTTGTGTAATTCAGCATATTTATAGAAAAATGTCTTTCTCTACTTCTGTGAAAATAGTGCAGGCCTTAATGACCTTAATTTATCAATGAAGCAAACGAAACAGTGGGGAAAATGTTGCTAATAAATACATGTGCTATATACAGTCATGTAAGAGTGTATGCATTTTGCACATTTCAGAACACAAATTTTGCCTGCAGCAGTACAGTCCATTTAGGGGGTGTACAAAATAAATTCCAGAGACCATGCATGGGGGAAGGGAGAAAGAGAGTGGGGAAGAAATGACACCAAAATGCAGATCTGCAGCTACTCACATGTTAGGGGACTTCTGGAAATTGATGTTGTTAACATCCTTAAAGGCAGCCTACTGAAGCAGCTTTTGTAGAGACATTTCATTCTGGAAGAAAAGTACATTTTTATTGATAGTGGCTCTCTTTTGCTGTATGAATACAGAACAGATGACACTGAAGCCCCAGTCTTGGCTAAGACACTTAGCCAATGTTGTAACAGACATATAATATAACGTATATACTCAGTAAGCATTTGATTTATAACAAGAACAGAACTACGTTCTTTGCATGTATGTCTACAGGCAGAGAAATCAGGAGATTGGTTTAAATATATGGGTTTGCCTTCCTACCTCTAAAAACAGTGCAAAAAACAACCAAACCAAAAGTATTAGCCAGACTGCTTGTGGTTTCTGAAGAGATTTATTTGTCTCTATTTTACACTTGTGCCTTCACATGTGACAATGTGGTCCAGGAAGAGAGTTCTGTTTCCTTGAGAACATAATGACAGAGAAGTTGGTTCAGGGAGAGGAAAATAGAGTTCTGCATAAAAGTATAAAAGTTCTGTGATTTAGAGAGAAGAAAATCATTAAAAGAAAAAAAAAATGTTTTCTCTGTCTTTATTTCCCATTTTTGTGTTGGGGTGTGTGTGTATATCTGTGTTTTGTTTTCTGTTATAAATGAGTGAAGGCAGGAACCTAGAGAAAAACAACTTCTATTTATTACTTTAATTTGAAACCAATTTTTGTAAGTTACTTGCGAAAAAAGGGAAGATATAAAAGTCCATAAAAAGTTATAGACTCTCAGATTTCCTAGTGCAATAAAATTAGTCTCTTTTTTATACCTGTTATTCCTTTAAATTGAGTAATGCACCTGACCTAGCTTATGCTTCCTTGTTTCCATCTTTGTTGATGAGGCACATGAACAGCATTTATTTCCTGGCTGCCCTCTCCTTCTCTCCTTCTCTCTCTCTTCTCAAGTACTTGGATTCATGTATAGCATTTTTTGGCTTCATACATCTTGCATGATGAAGCATCTGCCTGTGGTGCCGAAGCTACTGACAGTGCCCGTGTTTGCCCCAGAGCACATTACAGATGGTAGTGTCATTGCAGATAATAATAGCCTAATATACTCATGGTAGCAACAGGGGACAGATGCTGCTTTTGTTCAGTTTTCAATGGCAGATACACCCTGCAGACTGGGACGGAGAGGGGAAAACTAAAAAAATTAAGCAGAACTGGCAATTTTGGTAATGGCCACTGGGTGGGGCAAAAGTGCACATCATAAAAAAAAACCACAACAAACCAACCACCACCACACCAAACCAAAAAACAACACACACACACAAAACCAACCAAACAAAACCAAACCAAACAAAACAAAACCAAAAACCAAAACCATGGGTGATTTGTCAGAAACAACAGGGGAATCAAAAGTACATCTCTTTAGGGTGGCCAGGAGATTCTCAAATATGTGAAATAACAGTTTCTATATATGAAACAGCAGACATTCTTCATTACTTTTATTACTTTCACAATAATCTACATCAAATTACACAGAGGACCACTTCAAGGCATCTTGTCTTTCAGCTAATCTTGTATTTCACCTAATAAATCACACCTTATAATCTTCCATCATCCCCAGTGGTTTTTTCAGGGGGGGTGGGATTTACACTCACACATAAACACTTAAACCACCACTGTAGAATGGCAAAGGACCTTTCTTCCAGAGACTGCAAGCATCTAAACTACATGCTGTTTAACCTTTGCCTTTGCGCAGCATAGACGGATGAGGAAAGCCTTACCAAGTCATTATATTAAGTAGGAATTTAACTTAATCACTATTTTTATTGTGTAATGTTTTAACAAATTGCACTTGTCCAGTTTCTCAGTTTAAGAGCTTGAGATCCTAACAGAAAACTTACATGGTTTCAATGATTAACATGATTTTAGTGAAAAACAGCATTTTTTCCTCTTATAGTTAACACCACTAATGAGAGCATGGACTTCAGATTATCCCTCATCCATGTTCAGCCAGTGTCAGAAACACAGGAGAGAAGCCAGTAGCTGAGCAAAGAAAATCACCCTGTGCATGAACGTAACTTCTTGTATATCCTTTTACCCATACTCAGAGCTGCAGTCTGTTTTCTGCCATATGTGATTGCTCTGCTTGAGGTCCTTAAAGACATTTCTTCCCATAGAACTGCTTTTTGTACTTTTCTGTGGGAAGGAAAACTGTTGGCCTGATTTCAGCAAGTCCTTAAAAGGAAGACATAAGGAGGGAGGGCAGGAGTATTACAGATATGTCTAACAATATTCCTCAGACCTATTCCTGAAGTGTGATCAGAAAACAAACAAATAAGCTAAAGAATCCCTGCTGTCTTTATAACACCACTGCCATTTTCTAAATAAGCCAAAGGAACTGATCTGCATGTGGTTGTCCAAGGACGAAATCCAAGATAGAATATTACCCTTTCTCTTTAAAGAAGTCCTTAAAAATACATTTGCTTTTTCCTTTTCATCTTCCTACTTCTTTGTGACTGTATCCATGTATAACTCTAGTAGACCTCTCACACTTATGAACTCAGGAATTATTATGAATTGTGTCATAGGGTCAGGGGACAGGACAGCTTGTAATACACTACCAATTTCTGGAGGGAGAAAAGAACACCATATCTTATTTTCAGTAAAAAGACTAAAGCAAGATGATAAAAGCTGTTATATTTCTTCAGTCATTTAGCTCCATGGCTGGCACCATTTTTCACTGACCTCACAACTAGCTCTCTTTCTACAAACATCCCAATTAGAACTACTTCTTGTGACCAAAACAGCCATCTGCCAGTGCTGTGAGTCCCTCTGCACCTAGAGAGGACTATTTCACCTTACTCTTTTTAGAGGAACTGACCCCCTGGATATATTTCTACTTGCAGTGGCTGGCCTATAAAGCAAACTGTTGATTTCAGCCCATTTCCTGTTCATCAGGCATACCAGTCAGCACAAATAATTAGAACAGATGTTAGTATCTGTTAGTGGCTTTAGAAGAGAAGACACTGGAGAGCAGAAATTTCCAGATGTGATATACATACTGCACATCACTTCCTTAATGCTCCTAGCCTGTGGATAAATGAACTTTATTCTCCATTGTTGCCAACTTTGCATTTTTCAAAGTATTAAGAATTAACGTGAGGTAAAGCAAGCACAGTCACACATAACAGTGCTTGGACTGCACAACGTTTCAGAGGATACCAGCACATTAAACAAAAAAACCTCTGCTAGTGTCTTAGAATACCTTTTAATTGTCCTGTTGGGGTGGTGCTAAACATAGAAACAGAAAATTTAACCTCAACAGTGTATGTAGTTTTACAGAAAGAGGAATGACTAAAATACGGAGACACTAACCCTGGCTTTCCAAGGAAGTGTATAATAAAGCTGGATACTCGATATCGAACTCATAACTTCTGTCCTGTAAGAACAAGATCATCTTTCCACTCTGTCTTGCACTGCAAAGCTAGGATAATAATGCTTTTTAATAATGTTATTACTGATAGTACTTCCTTATTGAAGACTACCCAGTGTTGTAATACAACTACCAGTCAAACTGTATCTGCTTATAACAGAGCTGAATCTGTTTCATAAGGCATTACAAAATTTTAAACACTTCAAAGATGGAGGTAACCATGTCCAAATACAAATGAGGAAATTGAAATACAAGTTTTGGATTTTCCTCCAGGTAACTCTCTCTATCCACCCCTACAGTACAAAGTGGCATTTTTCAAATTAATTCTGTTCTGGGGCCTAGTACTGGTTTGAGCACACTCTAACTAGGTCTTCCAAGGGGCCTTCATCTAAGCACTGGAAGTTTGTGAGTTGCTTCTCTTCCAAAAATCAATCATTATCCCCATCTAAAGCAGTTGTAGCTTTCCAGTCTACAAGGAGAGTACACTGCAGATTTCCATTTAGATTTATACCTCCTGACTTCCCATTCTTGTCTTCATCCACTAAGAAACTCAGCTTTTTCATAATTATGTTGGGAATTAAATGTGGCAATACATTCAATGTGGGTTTGATAGTCAATAAACAATTGTCATTAGCAACTTGAAATGCTCATTTAGGGCCTAAAGTAAATTTAATAAAAATTGCATAAGAGTTAATTAACATAAAACAGTCAAACACAAAATGAATTAAATAAACTAAAATAAAGTTCATGTTTTAATCAGCAAAGCCTTGTTGCTTAACAGCTCCTCCAGGCTTAATGTTCAGCTTAGTTTCTGGATCACACTCTTTCAAATTGCTCCACGGAGACATAAATCTGACTGTAGCTACTGTATACTCTTGTGAGAGTGAGTACATGTGTATATTTCTTGGTGGGAATGTAAAATATAGTGTGCTGGTGCATTGCAAGTGAATTAATCTTTTCTGTAGTAGGAAAAATACATTGTAATATTTTTCTTTTACGGAACACTGTCAAATATTTTTAGCTTTCTTTTGTTTGGGGTCATATCAGAGAAATTCAAGAATAATATGGGACTCAATTAGACTGTATGAAAGCAGAATAAGATTATTGACTTCACTGAACTTTCCTGAACAGATACCAACATGTTTGAATTCTAATACTACCCAAAGTTCTCTCCTTTTGGAGTGACTTCACTGCAAAATTTTTCTTTCTTGAGATGAAATAAAAAAACATTTCCCAATCTGTTAAACCATTGATCTAGGGCACATGTATTTCAAAATCATGTCTAAACTTACACTTAACACCATGTAACTAGATAAATTATCTCGATCATACCACCTGTGTTAGCCTGCTCTGACTGATCCATTATGCCTCATCATGTGATCCTCTGAGCACTGTGAACGCAATGAGTGAAAACACAGCTTGAGATGTCTTTTCTCCTTCCAATTTCTTTCTGAAGTTCAGAAAAACCTGACTACAACATGCTCTAAGCAACAAGGTTGCTGTTGTTTTACAAGGTATAGCAACTAAGCAATCAATATACTAGCTGGCCACTTCTTGGTTCTAAAGTGAGTAGGCTGAACTCCCAATATACGTCCACTGCCCCCTCCCCGGGACCCTTTCCTGGCTGCTGTGTCTCTGCCTGGGAAGATGGAGAGAGAAATGTCATGTAGCATTACTGTAACACTGGGTCCAGGATGTATCAGATGTACTTTTTGTGTGCTCAAAGATATGTCTGAATGTTCCTGACACATATAAAAAATGTCTAAGTTTTGTTAATAACTAGATGGGAATCTGTTTCTATGGTCACCTAGCTTACATGTACATTAATAACCTACTCCATTCTTCAGTCTATATTTCTGCTGAGGACTTCTGCTATCATATAAGTTATCTGAGTTTCTTTTCCTAATTTTCCCTATCTGTAAGATCATAATAGTGCTATTCTGTATCACAAAGATTTTGAAATAAAAATGTCAGGAAGTGCTTTCTGAGCCTCAGAGGGAAAGTTTCACAGAAGTGGAAAGTGTGGGTTTTATTTTCTGAAGTCTAAATGAATCTGCAGCTCAGAGCAAGCTTATGAAAAGCAATTCTCTGAGGCAAAATAGTTCACATGGTCCACTTAAGACAAGCAGGTAATTTCAGTTGTGGAAGTTATGTGCTTCAAGTACAACTAATTGAATTCGAGATGTGGGAGGACTTACAGAATTAAATCATGCTAATATTCATAATCAGTGTTAAGCACAACTTGTTTTTTTAAGCAGTACTGATTTCAAATATCTTGTTAACTGACTGGAGATCACTGTTACAGAGAGTCCCCTCGGACAAGCTCATAGCCATCAGTACTGTATCTGAAAAGCAATGCCAGTCATCCTTTAACTATTGATATGACTTAGAGAGTCACTGCATGAAGTTTTCTGAGGCTAATCACATAATCAATGGGAAAAAAAATTATGGGAGAAACATAACAAAATTTTTGACAGCTAGGAGAAGACAGCCCTTCAGGTACATGCTTGATTTTAAACAAAGTTGCTAAGATACAAGCTTTTGATGAACATTTATCATTTGAAATGCTTTGTCTGGGATCAACAACTCTGTATCAATATCTCACTGCTAGACCCACCCAGTAAAACTGATTTGATTTTGAAGATGTGAAGGAAGGTGCTCAGGCTTCTTTAGATATGATTTGCTAAAACTTTGGTAAAACTTTCCAAAAGAATGAGGCTTAGTGGGTACCCAAACTAGTTTAAAGGCATCACAAGCCAGAGGAACATCATGAACTGCAAAAATAGCTGTTAAAACACAGGTGGACTTTCCTTGCTTTGGAGCCAGTGATGTAATGTCACTTGTTCCTGTAGAATCTCTTTTGATGATATGGCGAAAACTAAGGTGAATAACATTCTGCCTGGAATAACTCCAGGGCAATTTTTGTTGACTGACCATTGATGACTACCACAATCAAGGGTAGTCCTGGTTAAGGCATCCAAGAAATTGTGGCAAGGGCTTTAAATCTTTTTCAAAGGAGAGTACATGCACTTAAACAGAGCAAGTATATTAGCCCTGTACCCATACATTGTGCAGTCTCTCAGCTAGTTCAGATGCAGCACATGCTGCTGCAAAAAAGTGTCACTGTGAATTTGTCAGTAGAATGCCCCCAAATCAACACAAAACTAGAGGTCAAAACAAATGTGGAGGGCAAATCAGTTACTGAGCAATCTCTAAAGAAAACCAAGGCCAGGTTAAATGCAGCTTATGCAATCCTTTTTAAAGAGGAGATTCAATAAATTTATGGAGCTGCAGTCCTGATTCTCAGGCTCATGCAAATGTGAGCTGAGTGGAAAATACATTTTCTTTGTATCAATCTCCACTGTTGTGCCACAGACAACTGACCCTGTGGATGACTTGAAACACGGTTCTATCAGTCATTGGATCCTTCAATTGCCTTGTTTCCTTTACCTGGGATCTCTGCCCAGCAGAACATTTTATGTTTTGAAAGACTGCTCATCAGTTATAAGAAGAACTATTCAGAGTGAAGTAGAGGATCTCTCCAGGAAGGAAAGAGAGGCTAACATAGCAAAATATAACATAATTTAAAACATTCAATGTCTAAGTTTAGATGCTTTACAATTAAAACTATTATGATTTCAGAGGACCTGCTGTATTTGCAGAGTTGTTTCAACATACAAATTGTTTATCACTCATTCATTTCAGAGACTGTATGTTCAGACTAATGAATGCATTTTGTTTTATATAATGTATTCTAATTTAACCCTTTAACACTTATCTTCATAGGGCTTGTGTTGATTCATCATCTGCAGTAGTTCTAAATAGTGTGGGTTTAGTGATTTAACTTGTAAGTCCCAACAGATCAGTTTGGTGTATTTCTTCCTCCAAAGAAAATGAATTTACTTGAGAAGTGTATTTACACTTTGGTTTATGATTACATCTCAAAACTACTGGTCAATAGTAGATGAACCAAGCAACAAGATGAATTTGTAATATTCTTGTACTCCTTATTTTCAATGCATATTTACACTCTAGGTTTTGATAGTAATGTTCATTATATACCTCTCAGATACATAAAATCTACTTTAAGAACTAAAGGTAGAAAGATCGAGGTATTTTATTTTAATAAATGAAGCACCATCTGCATCTTCACACACCTGCAAATCTTACAGTATTGGCATTCTTACTGTGAACTAGCTCATCTAAGTATGGACAGCTTTGTTAGGAACAGAGTATATGTTCAGGTTTAACAAAGCAGCCCAGTGTTCCACATAGTTTTAGTAATTCTGATCACTGCACACAATTTCAGGTGAGTGCTGTAATGCTCTTTCCAGCCAGGCATGAGGCTCGGAGGTGTAGTGTCTTCCCAGTTTACACATATTATTACTTTATACCCAGTGAATTAAAAATTCACAGTAGATATTGAGAGGATTTATTTCTACAAAATAAATAAAGAAACATTCCCTCAGATTCTCTTTTCTTCCTTCTTTATTTTTTTTTTTTTTATCAGTACTTTTCTTCCTGCAAACACAGATTTGTGTTGGCTGTTTGTATACTGTATTAAAATATTCTCTCTCAAATGTATTACTATGCATTTTTCCTCATGGTTTCTTCATTCCACATTACAGCAAAACAGATGAGTGCATTGAATTGCTTTTTATAGATTTCAGTGTCTTATAGATGACTACGATTTTCAAAGTATAGAGGACATTTGATATCCTGTTCAATTCCTTCATGTCTCTAGGAAAGTGGTAACCTCAATCAGGGGTTTTGGCTCTATCTTCTTTTCATTTGAGAAGAAATGCTCTTTTTAAAAGTACTTTCTTTTGAAGGAAGTTGTAGCAAGCAGTAGTGGGATGCCCCTTGCCATAATTTCTCTAATTAGAGATCATGCTTGGGACAAAGCAACCCTGGGTATTATTGATATTTCTAAAGAATAAATTTAGTTTGTGTGCTCTTTGGGACCATTCTGTGTTAATACTGCTGTATTTACTGAACATAAAACAGCTAACAAAAATACTTTTTAGGTCTTTAAGACTGAATTTTTTATCAATGGAAAATAACAACTGAGGTTAAAAAACTGTAGAAATATTTTATCTCTTCCTCTAGTTCATACAAAGAAATCTTCTTATCTCTATATAAAAGACTTCAGGATGCTCATAAATATTTCTTCAGTGACCAAACCCAAATTTAGAACTCAATTTCAGGAAAAGAAACCTGAAATTTATTTCAAATGCATTTAATTGGATATGCAAGTTTTCAAGGCTTGTGTTTTACATTTGAAGACTTTTAAGTGATTGTAGTGCGTTTAAACTATGGCTTATTCCTGTTACCTTTTGATAGGTTTCTCCTGATACATTATGATGTACTCTTCACCTACTTTCTTCTGTACTCTTTCTTTCAAAAGACAAGATTGCTGTTGGACCAAATAATTGGACTGCTAAGTACCAAACACTTTCGGATGTGAATCTGTAGCAGAGTTCTGCAGTAATTGTATGAGTGTTTTTACTGTGTCTGTTGTGTATCCCTCAGCTATTCTACAAAGGGAAAAAACTGTATCAATTTTATTTTGTTACAACAGAGCAGCTGATACATTAATTAACACCATATTTCATATACTTTGTATTGTAGTTTTTTGTGGGAGTTGCCTTTGAAAATGGAATTCATCTATAAATCTGTGATTTGCAACCACATTCAAACAACTTTGAATGTCCTAAGTAAGAGTATAAAATGAGTTGGAGGCTTCTAAGTCAGGTAAGTAGTTATATCACCTTTGTAAATGTCTCCTAATGGAAAAGCATCACAATTATAGCTGAAGTCTAGTCAAACTGAGAACAGTGTTATACTCTGAACTGAAAATAGCAAAAGTAGACCAAAATTGCATTTCAAGTATTTTAAGAAGTATGTGCTCTCAGGATGACTTAGTCTTGAGTTATCCTACAGCTTGGGTTTGTTTTTTTTTTTCTCCCCCTTTATTTATTGTTAACCTAAATAACACCTAAAGAAGTACCAGACAAGGTATGGAGGGAAGTCAAAATATACTGAATGTAAATTAATATATTAATGAAAACTTCTGGACTGGAAGGGAACTTCTTCTTGGGTTTTTGTGATATTCAACCTAGTGGCATATCTTCAAGCTTAAGTAGCCTGGAGGAGTTGCGGAATATTACTTTATGGAACACTTTATCTTGGAGAGACATCTGTATCCTAAATCTTCACTTTATGGCTAGTACAATTCTTCTTGTCTTTGGTGAGAATTTTGTCTGAATAAGTAGTGAAGTAGCTATCCACATCTATATATATATATATGTATACACACACACACACACACAAATGCATAAACATACATATATAAATATGGAATAAGCAAATATCAAAATATGATAAATGAAAAAGAGACAGAAGGATAAAGAAAAGAAAAAAAAATAATTTGAGTGTTGGAGTTTAGAAATGATGAGTACCATTTCAGCTGCCAGGTAAGAACTACAGCTAAATTCAACAACAGTGAAATCCTTTTATTTCAAGATGTTGGCGATACTATTCCATTGAACAGGAAGCTGAAGACATTAAATGAGGTTTTATAAGGAATTTTTAGCATTGGTTTGTCTTGACTGTTCAAGTAAAAGAGTTAAAGGTAATTCACAAATCAAAAATAGTGTTAATTGAGGAAGTATTAATTAGTTCATTCCTATAAAGTGCTTTGAGGAAGCACATTGTTACATAGAAGGAGACATGTCTTTACCATAATTCCATACAGCTCGTCTATCTATTTCCCACTTTCACAGTATATTATTTTAAACTGTTCAGTAATTAATACAGCCCTTCTTCTTGGGAAAAACTTGCATGAGAGAGTTCATCATTGAGTTTTTCTAGACAGGTAAAGAAATTACACTATGTTCACGCTATGTAAACTTAGAAATGTCCCTGCAAATTTACAACTAGCTCTGTGCCTTATTCTATTATTGCACAGGAATTGCAATATGGATTTAGATCCAAAGCCTACCCTGAGCAGTGTCTCTTGGAGAAAATGGCTAGTGTCAGATGCTTTAATGTTCTGGAGCCCCCTCCATAGGCACTCCGTATCATATAGCCTGCCCCCACTTTTGATGTTTTTTGTGGTTACAAGCAGAGATTGAGCCCCCAAGCATGAAGTGCTTCAGTATGTCTCAATATACAAAAACCTAATACTTGATATCTTGTGTAAAAAAAAGAAAAGTTCTCCAGGTAGAGGTGGGTTAAGAAAAGTTTTTGGCAGTTGTATACAGAGGTAACTCGGTGAACCAGTTGGCTGCCATAACTCTCATAATCATGTAAGGGATGCTCAAGGAATAAATGGTGTGTGCAAGCTAACTCCAACATTTAGCTGCTTTTCATTCCCTAAAACCATCACCACCTCCATTATCCATCATCTTCTTTTCAGTCAACTAATTTACATCCATGCTCTGATTTTACTTCTCTGATATTGTGTTTCACTATCTGAGGATTATAGTACAGCGTAACTTTCTGTATCTATGCTAACCCTCTCACTCATAAATAATTTCTTTATTCTGGGCTTAAAACTAAACCAAGATCAAAACCATTCATAATCTTTTGGTTTGTGTTTCATTTGGATCATTTTTTGATAGATCTTACAGATACTATCCAAAGACTAAAAGGATACTGCACAAGTGGGAATGCGTGAACCCCTTTTCTGTGAATATATGACTGAAGTTGATGCTGAAGTCTTGATTATGTTCCTAATTTGTTGCCATTTCAGTCTATATTCACTGTATCTTTTGTCAGGCTCTATTCAGTTTAAAAAGAGAGAGGGCAGTAGATTCCTGTACAGTAGAAGGCTTTTTACTTTGTAGAGAAGTTAATTACCTTAGGCTTCTACCTTCATTAGGAGACTAATGGCAGTTGGTGGCCTCAAAGGCCATCAGAGTGAGACCTGTGAATTAAACTGAGATAATGAGTTCTCACGGTTGTGCTCTGTAGCTGCGCGGCATTACGAGGATCACCCATGCCTTCAGCATGGCCATATTACAAATAGGTGCCAGAGGTTCTAGTTAGCAAATAATCATTATTGAAGGGAGCCCCATGAAGGGCTAGAAATGGATGGAGTGAGCACAGTTTGCCCTGAAGGGCTCCCATGGATCCATAGAGGGCTAAATCTCTGAATGGCTGTCCAGTCTTCTTGAAGGTCCTCGATTTACCTGAGATTGCCAACCTACACATGTAAGCACCTCACAGAAGCACTAAATTAGGAAGGTGATCATCTTGCATGCCAACTGCTGCCAGTGAAAACTGTGGCCTCTGCAGAGAAAGAAGCCACTTTAGAGCTGAATGCTCCTGTTTGGTTTCCATCAGCTTGCTTCAGGTAGAAAAAGAAAGACTATGCTAATGTAATTTTCTTATAACTTCTTTCTTCCAGGTAAATTGTCAAGGACAAAACTATAACACACTGTGTCCTTTGGACCAGAACATCACTGTACACCCAGTCTCAGTGAAAAAGTATAGAAGAAAGATTTGAAATAGTGTTTTGATTTGTTTTTCCTTTAATTTGTAAGGATACTGGAGAGCAATGAATGCAGTTTTGTGCAAATAAGTCTTGCTCTGGCACTGCTGTGTGAAGACACTCATTTCTGGGTTGTGAGCTGGAATACATTCCTACTCTGTTTTCTGCCTCCTAATTAGTTTTTAATCCATAACATGACTGTGCATCATCCCCTCTTATTGCTTAATATCCTCAAAAGAAGAAATTTTTCAAAAGGCTCTTGAAATTCTAAATCAGCTATATTGCTTGCTTCTGTTATATACTTTGTTAACTATCCCAAGTAGTACTAACCCTTTTATAATGTAAAAATCTCTGTAACAATAAGCTTTGTAGGTTTTTTTCCTTTTCATCTCCTTTCAGAGATTCTTATGGACCTTTGGTCAGTGATACCAATTAGGAGCTGTACACACAGAGGAGATCAGACAGCTCTGTAGCGTTCTTGCTTGTTTCTATCAGTACTGAAAGTGCCTGGACTACAATTAATATGGATATGGATAGTACCTTTATTAAAAAATGGCATAGCAATAACCATCCACAAATTCTCTCTAACAGTGAGGTTTTCAAAAATTCTTTTCTTTAGTAGCCTATCTGCTTAAATTTTAAGGGCGCTGTGGCCTATATACCACCTGAATATTAAGACTTGTACCCTCAAAATGAATATATGGGAACTGGTATTTAGTTTTTTAAATAGGATTTGCTACCCAGAAAGGGCAGGCACAACCTTTTACACACTCAATATTTATTTTTTTTTTTTCATACAGAAGAAGAAACTGTGTAGAAGACCAACTGAGAACTTGCTTCCTTCGAAGCATGAATTCAGTCCACTTCTGTTCCCTGGTGCCTAGCTTATTAAAGCGCCTATCACCTCAGACTGACAACTGGCAAATGCCCATACCCTTTCTGCTGTTTTGCTCAGCAGTGTTTGACACTGTCAGTCATACATTCCTGCTTACATGCTGTACAAATCTGGCAAGTGTAGGCAGAAGCATGCTGAAGTGACTCTGATCTTTCTTGTCAGATTAATCCCAGAAGGCTCCATTTCCTTCTCCAGAAATTGCCATTGAAGAACTGGGTAAGACTCAATTCCTTCCCCTTTCTCATCCAATATCTACACTT
The DNA here is from genome assembly GCA_035590275.1 of Ibycter americanus. Taxonomy (NCBI): domain Eukaryota; kingdom Metazoa; phylum Chordata; class Aves; order Falconiformes; family Falconidae; genus Ibycter; species Ibycter americanus. The sequence continues at coordinate 62,881,655 of JAVJGI010000040.1, forward strand.
TGGGAAGCTATGACTTGGCGGAAGCTTGGGAAAAGACCAGCAAGAAGAAAATATACTAGCAGAATGAGATAAAAACCAGGTAATATACCAGCAGATGTGCCCAAATACCTTTTATATTGAGCTTCCCAAAGAAGTATGTATAAAGCTTCTGAAGGAAACTTAAAGTGTAGGTTTAATTTGCTTGCTTTTGCCCTCCTGTTCTATTTTTTTGTTCTGCATAATTACATATGGACTTGTGCTGTAAAGCTGATCAGGGAAGCCACCTACGTGATATAAAACAAATTGGAAACTTCTCTTTTCTATTGCTTGATTTAATTTGAAGGATTGAACTGATCTGTTTCAAAACATAGTCTCACACACGTGATGTTGCCCCAGCTGACAGGGACCTGAGGGGCAGCCCTGGGAGTAAGAAGAAATGAGAAGAAGAATGTCTCAGCTGAGTTTGTTGCCAGTGACACCAAAACGCACAAATCAACCCCTTGCCTAGCTGAGAACCACGTCTTACAAAGGGGAGTGAGTTTACAGATGCAGTTCTTCAAAACTCATACACTTAGTATATCCAGCGCCTTAGAGAAAAGAAAGCTTTAAGAAGCGCTATGAAGGAGATTTCATTATACACATATTTATTAACTTATTTTTTAAAGGAGAAAAAGAGGTGAATTTTCTATTGAAGATACAAGCTCTTCCTGGTCTTTTGTTTTAAAACTCTTCTTTGAACGCACAGCATTTTTTTAATATTTTCTGTATGAAAACAGTAGCAAGCAGTGGGATGAAATACTAATAAAGGAATATTGAGATGTACCTCAGTTTTGTGTAAGTAATTCAAGGAGTTAAAAGATTATTGACATTTTTTTTGTGAAGTCATGTATCAGAGGCTCTAGCATACCATTTGGACACTTTCTTTTCTACATCTCAATGTTTCTGAGTCAATGGGCAGATTTTTACCTATCTTTTCCCTTAGCTTCTGTTTCTATACCTGCTAATTGAGTAAATAGTAAGATTTTTTCCTTTCTTCTGCAGCTTGCTAAGCTACCTCATGGATAACTGTACTTCAAAGGCCACATGTTATACCCAGTCATTACATCTAAATGCAGAGCCAGAGTAAATGCTGTAATTCCTAATTTCCCTGATCTTAAATCCATGGGTTTATGAATTAACATAAACATCCATTTTTTGACCGGTCTGGTAAAATTACCTATATATCCGTAGAAATTTTGCTTTCCTTTCAGAGGATATCTGGGACTGAACCAAGTAATTGCAGGAGCTTGGCTGCACCAGGGAAAGGGGGAGGGTTATGCCTTCATCTTCCCCTGCTAATGCCTGCTGTGTGGTCTTATCTCATTTGGTAGATTGGAAAGAATTTAAAAAGAAGTAAATACCAAATCTTCATATATTTTTTTTCCTTTTTCTTTTTTCCCCGCCCCCTTCACTTGGATAACAGCTATGTAGCAACTTCCAGTCACTGAAACAGGTTGATAATATGGTAGGAAATGGCAATGGTGTTTATTCTTCTCTGTAAATTAATCTCAGAAATAGTTTAGAGAACTTGCAGACAGCGTTTCAAACAACACTGGGGGGGGACACGGGGGACGACACATGGAGGAGGAGGGGAGCAACACAGCTGATCTTGAATTACACTTCCATCAAGAATATTCTGCCAAGGGTTAAACAGCGAGATGCTCCCTAGCCTGAACTGTCAGTGTTAGTATTTTAAATGTTCCCCAATTAAATAATTAGGTGTAACTTAATAAATGTTTGAACACCATTTTCTCCACTCTTCTTTCATTCCAACTGTCTAGTAGTTTATGTCACTATGGCCTACTTTTCAGCAAGAGCATGTCTTAATATTGAGTGTATCAAATCTGATCCTACGGTTTATTGTGGGCAGCCCCAGTTGGTCCTATTCTAAGGCTTTCCCTCCCTTTCTGGTGAAAAGCACTTGTACTGTGGCCCTGCTGGTGGCCTGAATCACCTCAATTTGTTCTAGCAATCAGAGGCAGCTGCTCCATGTGAAAGGAGTGTGGACCACTGAACAGAGCATTAGGACTGACCTCAGGCTGAATGCAAAAAGCTCAGCCTTTTCTGCAAGGCCAGTCAAGCATGTGCAAACAGATTTGCTGAAGTACAAAATGGTCCAGTGATTTAAAGCAAGTTTTCTTCTCTCTTTCTCTCTTTTTCCCTTTCAGAAATGAAACAGGATAGAGGATAGCCCCGGTACAATCTTAGCAACATCTGTTGCCTTTCACTAGGGTCTCGGCCAAGGCCAATATCTATTCAAAGAGGTACTGACATTTTACTGAAAGAGAAAAAAGCCTTAAATAGAGAAGTGTTTGGACATGTTTCCCAACATGCACAGTTCGGTCTTTTTGTGGGTCAGAATGCTTTTTGAGAAACACTTCTTTCCCCCCACACCCCCATCCCCTCTCTTCTGTTGAAAGTGTCAGAAAACAAATCTTCAGCAAATTACAGAGCTCAGTGGGCTTATAGCACAGAAGAACAGTTAAATTTTCCCTTGATTGCTTTTATTCTCTGAACCAAAGGGTGGTTGACAACTGAAATCTTAACCGCACTTAATAAGAAGTGTGAAGGAATTTATGCTTAAGATTGTTTCACATCTGTTACTTTCTAATTTCCACATTAATGTATCTTTTAAAACAACTAGTAATAGCAGTGGAGCAACTGCAGCATTTTAGCACTGCTGTGATGACTGATATTGTATGAGGATATATTGTGTAAAGTTATTTGTTATGTTTGTTTTCCTGTGTGCTCTCCCCCCGCCCGCCATAAACATTAATTTCATCCAGCACTTAGGAAGAGGCAGTTACCTGTTTCTCTCTCCCTTTTTTCCTCACATAGCTTTTCACAGGCAATTTTGCTCTGTCCAACCATGACATGCCTTCATAAAAATGACAGATGAAGCAGCTGAGTAACTGGTGGGTATATTACCCTCCTGCAGGCATCTGATGCTCACAAGGCACCTATTCTTTTGTTGGCCTTGAGATTGAGGATGTATATTGCATCCCATACGTGAAGCCATTCTTATCAGCCTCCGCTATTTTGAAGATAATCATGGTAAATTAAATAAAAGCTACTTAAAAGAAGTCTAGTAGAGTTATTCAATTACATAGATTAGCAATAAAGCTTTATATAAGTACAAATTTTTAGACACAGGAGATAGTACTAGAATCCTCAAGAAGAAATCTTGCAGTGCCTCCGGTTTTACTGAATTTTGGTTGATCAGGCCATGGTAATTAAGTTCAAAGCAACATGAATATGTATAGATGAACACAAGTTCCATGACATGAGATGACTTAAAGTATCCGACTTATGTGTGTATTGTATGCATGTGCAAAATAAATTGTTAATATTTATCTGTATCATGGTACTTCACACTGAGATCAGGGTGCCTGTGCTCTGTGTATGTCCCATGATTGACCTGAAAAAGCCTTGCCTCAGAAAATTCACAACAGCATGACATACATGACAAACTTCAGTGACTCAAAGCAAACCAAAAGCAGTGCTTCTTTCAAAAAACCAGGGCATGTAGGACTGGTGGCACTAAGGTCAATGTTTCTGAATGATTAGACACAGCATCCTAGTGACCAGCGCCTGATGTCTCCAAAGGCCAGGCTGGAGGAAATACACTAAGAGTGAAGGGGATTGAATGACTTTTTCTTCTTGTGCTAGGGCACTATGCCATTAACCCGCTAAGTATGGGAGGAAGCAGGTTCCAGAGAACGGCTTTTTTCTTTCACCTGCCCTCAGCTCTTCTGTTTTTTCCCTTATACATACAGGCATGGGTAGAAGTAGGAGGAAAGAGGAATTAATCAAGCTCTGTTTTTATTCTTGCAGCACAACCATTGGTGTAATGCCTTGGGACCTGCATCTTCATGGCAATGGACAAACATTTCCACCACCTTCTGTAGGAGCAGGACAAAGTGTTGTGCTCCATTCTCTGAGTTAGTTTTCTAACCAACAATGACTTAGACCTTTCATAAAACTTATTCTTCCCTCATTGAATCAAAAGATGTTTTCCCACTAATTTTAATGAATGCAGACTCTGTCCCAAGAACAGGTAGAAGCTAGATAGGATTAAGGGACTTATAAAGTTTCCGACATTTTAAATATAAAAGTAATGCCTGAGCTGTCATTCCTAAGGAATAAAAAAATTGATGGATACATTAGCTGGGTGGAAAATTGATACATCAAATCACATCTCCTTTGGCATTCTCACCAAGTCCTTGTGAGAGTGGGCAGTTCAAGATGATGAAGCTAGTTGAACTTTTTCTCTAATTCACTTAGAAGATATACCCATCTGCTTCCTACACAATTGTTTACATGCCATTTTAGAACTCTTTATCCATAAATATTCAGGTATAGGAGTTTAGCATTTAGGTTAATATTCAGACATGAAAAGTTTGATTGCCTGAAGGTGAAAAAGAAACATCACCAGCATGCTCCTTGCTTGTCGTGTTTCTTGTGCTTATAATGCTCAGATTGTACATTTTGTAAATGTTTAGGGTTTGGGGAATATTTTTTTTTTTGCTTGTTTTTGGCTTTGGTTTTGGGCAAGTTTTTTGGGTTTTGGTGGGTTTTTTTTGAAAGTGAGAGCGAGCTTGTCCAATAATTGCTGTGGTCAGGGGAAAAAAGTAAATAAATAAAATTTGCTTACTTAGCTAATGTGTTCAAAAGGGAAGGTTACAAGCACCTTGAATACTAGTCATGATGCAGGAGTATACATAATTCGAGTCTATTATTCAGAAAGCTCTTCTAAAATTGCAGCTGTAGTCTCTGCTTTTATTCATGCAAGTGTTCAAGCTTGTACTGACAAACTACACCAAAACACTGAAATCTGGTTTGGGTTTAGAGGTCAGTGGAGAAGTTATTCACATTAATTTTGTATAGTTAGGCAGAGTATAGACACTGACTTGAAGTGATACATCCTGCCATGTATGGGCAGTTACTGGTTTGTGTATATATTGGCATTTTTCACAAGTAACTTAGCTGCAGATTTTCAGATGACTGCTACACAGTAGCAGCCCCTGAAGTCTGTAAAACTCCCTGAAGTCAATTTGACATCCTATGTATAACTTTTCGTAGAATCAGACAAATGTTTTTGGTCTAGATTGCAATTCCTCTGAAAAATTGACTTTAGTTGTGCCACAGTGTGAATGCCCTGCAGAACTGAGCTTAATATTTAGCAACAACTTACCTAACCTTATTTTTTTTTGTATACAGAAAAGAGAGGAATGCTGATTATAAAAATGGTGATGATGCTTCTCCACCAGCAGAATCATGCTGGCATGAAGCATTAATCTGAGACGCAAATGTTTGTGAATTTCCTTATTTACAGTTTGAACTATTGTGTTCATCAAGAGATGCTCATAGATGTTGCTATGTGAGTTCTGTTACTACTGTATAACTTGACACCATTGCAATGTTAGTGCAGGTCCAAGGATACACAAGTAGTATGCACTTTGTTTGCACTTCTCACAAACTGGATTTCTTCTGCTCCTGCCCTGACTCTGCCTTTCCTAGCACTTTTGCTTGAACAATCTCCTTGAATGAAAAAAAAAAAAAGGCAGGCATTTTAAAGCCTTCTTCCTCCCTTTTAAATGCCTTATAATATGTCTTATCTCATTTCCTAGCTCTTATTCTTAGCTTTTTTTTTTTTTCCCTCATGTTTTAAAAATAATCTTTTTACTGCTTTTATTCTCAGCACCTTTCTTGGGATGCTGCTGCTTTTTTTTTTTTTTTTTTTTCCTTCCCCTGTTGGTAATCCATACTTCTGCAGAGCGCTCAGTACACAACACTGCCAGCTTTGTCCTGCCGTATTCTATCTCAGTGCTGGCCAGCTTGATACATCCACTTATAATATGATGAATAGCATCTGGAGCCTGGCCACACAGCCTACATTCTGGTCTTAGGGCTTTTTTAAGCCATCTATCCCTGTTTGTACAAATAGCCCATTCCTGTGTGGCCATAATGAAATTCTCCACTTCTCTTTTCAGTCTTCTGACAGCCTACTTGCCATTTGCCACCGTCTTCTTGTGAGATTTTCAAAATTCTTTCCATGCAGTTCTTTTTCAACTGATTTTTCCTGGTGCTGTTCTTACTGCTGTGTGACTAATAAATTACCCTCAATGGTAGAATCTTTTTCTTTTAATTTTGGAGCCTCCTTATGATTAAAGAAGCCTGTTTTCTATCTTTTACCTTGGGCAATAGTAACTTCTTCTTACTTTTACAGTTAAATTGCCTTAGATTAATGAGATTTACTTCTGAAGAAGAATACCATTCTTGCAAATATATCAGTTGCCCAAATTTGCCAGTATATGTAGGCCATACATGTCATCAAAAGATCATGGAAACAAGAGAAGATAAAGAGGAACCAGAGAGGAACAGGTGGAGCCATGATGGTAATGTTGAATTGATAAGGAAACACTTCCTAAATGGAGTAGGTAGTTGGGGATACATAAAAAGACCTCATAAATTCCCCAACTGAATCACCACTATTGTTACTTGCTACAATTTAGTTCGTATTATTCTGTCTTTTTGGTTGCCATATGTTTAGAGGTTATTCTACAAAATATCTTCTAAAGAACAGGTTGCTGAATTTTGGGGGTTATTAGGTAGGTCCCCATAATTACTGTGGCCCCACAGGGGATGGGAAAAATTACTGGAATATAGACAACAATGTAATTGCCTCCAAAAATAAGTTTAAATAGGGAATTAAGCCATAACCAGGAGGACACAGAAAAGCAGAGACATTCCTGTGTTGAGTATCTTGTTAAAGGCAGTGAGTGTCTTCAATTTCAATAAGCCTGTTGTTTTTCCTTCTGCTATTTGTAGAAATGAGAACAAAAGAATATTGAAGACAAGTAATGCTCAGTTCTAGACTTGAATCAGAGCTAGTACAACCACAACAATGGACAGTGATTTCCCATGTGATACAAAAGGTGAGAAATTCACATCAGAATTATAGCCACCTGTAAATAATATCCTGGACAGCAGAAGTCCTTACCTAAGAGTTATTTATAGAGGTGTTAGTACTTGTACAGGGCAACCATGTGCTAATGGTGTTAAGAAGTTTTTTCCTTTAAAAAAGATCTTAAACTGCAAGGTCTCCTACTTGTCTCATGAAAGCCTAATATCACATACACATTTTTAGGAAAAGTAAGGAAAAGTTAGCATTTTGCCTCTGAGAGTAATACATTCTCATACTGAAGGAACTCTGCAAGCTGTTTCTGAGTGCATAATGGAAGTTATTTCTGCCCACACAGTCAAATGAGTTACCAGCATCCAGGTAGCGGTTAATAGACATTGCTTCTTTTCAGAATGTATATTATGAATGTACAGGTAGAAATGCTAAAGTTGAGAGACTGTCAGTAGCTCAGAGGACTGATGACAACTATAAAACTTTTCCGTTTTCTGCCTCGGGTCAAAATCCTCCCTAAGCAGTGGCCACCAAAGCTGTCAATGTCTAAAGACCATCTGAGAGCATGTTTCAAAGCAGGTTTTGTGGTCCTAAATCTGCCTATGGATCCACTATACAGAACAGCAACACCCCTCATACTGTGAAGAGGCACCTTTGACACTTTCAGAAGTGAAAAGATGGGAACAGTGCCAGTACCAATATACCCTTTGATGCCCGCAGTCAGTCTTTACAGGGCCTGCAGGGCCTACCTAAGAGACAGTCTAGCACTGTTTGTTTTTACAAACCATAGACTTCCTCCGGAAACTGTACATCCATACCTTTCAAGATGGCTAAATGTACTACAAAACATATTAGAAAGAAATACAACAGCACTGTAAGTATGGATAACAGCCAGAATGATCCAGTCAGTGTATTGGAATGGACTGACTCACTGGCAAAAACTCACAATCAAGACAGTCAAGAACAAATTTTATTAAAAAAATATACATTTGCTTATGTTACTAAAAATGGTAGCTTGCCAAAAGCTAGTAAGAATAATTGCTTCTGTATATTTTATTCTGCATGTGCAATGAAATTAAATTTGTCTGCTTAGTCACATTTTTTGCTTGGAGTCACTGGGCTGTTTTGCTCCCATGAAAATCAAAGGGTTTAATAAATTTTATTTTGATATGACAGCATAAGTAGTTAGAAAAATAATCTGACAAAAATATCTATCCTATTTTCAACATAGTAAAAATAAGCTCAAATGTTTTCACCGACATACAGTTTAATGAAAGGTTTTGCTTGAGAGTATATAGAACTTTGGAACATCCTTGAGAGAGGTCTGCTAAGTAAGAACATCATGAAATACTCTGTGAAGGTCTACACATGAAAGCTTTTTAATTGGGTAATAATTGGCTATTCCAATTCTCCATTAGTAATATCTGGATCAGAATCAAAACTAATGAGAAAGAGGCCTTCTTCTATAAAGATTTTTAGTGATTGTAAAACTATTTAGTCCCTATTTTGAATAGTCCCTATTGCTGAAGAGCAAAGAAAAAATGTGAAGACGTTGGGTAAGGTTTATGAAGCTAGCGACCCCTTGTAGATTCCTTTTTCTATCAACTTATTCCCAAACAATGATTTTTTCTCTCTCTTTTTAAACTGTTCTATTTTCACCATTGAAGTCATAGCTACTGAATTAAGTAGGAAACGATAACATTTCCAAGTACTGGTTACATCTCAGAATGAAACAAGATAAAGCAGAGGTGTTTGTGATATTTAGTGATGAAAAAATATAATCTGTCCTTGAACCTTGTCCTCTAAAGATCAGTGCAAAGAGTCGTGGTTTTTTTTTGTTGTGGTTTTTTTGTTTTGTTTTTTTTTTTTTATATATATTAACTTGTGAAAGATGAATTAGGGATTGGGGGAAGGAGGGCAAAGGAAAGAAGAATCCTTAATTACAATTTTAAGCAACTGTGTGCAATCATGTTTCAGGATTTTCTTGCCTGAATACGTCTTATGAAGTTGTAACCATGCACTCAGACACCCATAACTTGGAGAATGAAGATTGCTTCTAGTTGCTCTCTTTAAACCACCTCTCCAGTTCACAAATACCGTGATGCTGAATTGCCTCTCTCTGATTAGAAGGGTGACATTGGAAGTCACGTGTCTGAAAATGAAGCTAAAAGACAAGGAACACATAGCAGCTGCATATTACATTTATTAAAATACCCATGCATGTTTGCACTTGTGTATTCAAAGGCTACAAACAAATACAAGACATGAAAATTATTTTCAAAAAAATCCTTAGTGATCTAAAGCATTTATTTTGTAGGGTTTTTTTAACAAGTGACTTTATCTTTACATTATTATGGTTGACACCACACTTCACAGTACAATGTATAATAGCAATGAAAATTAATTATAAATACACATTATTAGTTTGTTCATAGAGTGTTGGGAACGCTTTTCTGGTAAAGTTATAAATCAAAAGACATTGGGCAAGGCTCATTTCTTACCCTTGCCCTTGGTACGATCCATTGTTCTAAAAACAGTAAGTGTTAAAAATATTTTTGCCCGTGGAAAATGTCAGTTCAGCAGCTACGCCAACATTTGGAACCTCTGCCTGTTTTTTTTTCTTTTTGCAGGAGGCGTCCTGACTCCTGGGCGATCACGTTTCAGCCGCAGGTCTTTTTCATTCTGCAGACCCGAAAGGCTTCAGCAGTGCTGAAATGAGGCAGAAAGTTTGCGCTGCCGCCGTCCCAGCCGCACGGCGCCCCCGCACCGCAGGTATCGGCCTCCCGCAGCGGCCGGCGCGGGCAGCCG
>JAVJGI010000040.1:62893077-62920920 GCA_035590275.1 Ibycter americanus
CAGACGTGGCAGGGAAACCGTGGGAAGCGCCAGCGCTGATGCTGTACGCGTGTGTGCACCTTCTGCAAAATAAGAGAACAATAGCATCCCCCTGACTCTTTGGAGAAGTCTCACAGACAAGCGGGGAGGTGGGGTGGGGGAAGGGAGGACCACAGACTTCTGCAAAATACAGGCAGCACTAAGTCCTGACTATCTCGGTCCTTATCTCGGTCCTTTCTGCCAAACCAAAGCGGCTGTCTTGCTTCATCTCAGAGTCCGGCGCTGATGCTACAGAGCAAAAGATTACTGAGGCCAGGAAATTTCCCGAGTTATTTCCCACAGCTTTCCTCCTGTTATGTCAAGGATGTTCTAGAGTTAGTAAATGTTGAAATGACGGGAGCTTATTTCTTTGATTAGTATTCAGCTGGTAAGGCAAGCTCTGCAGTGCTTGGCTGTCTGATACTGACCCTTCCCCCTCCGCCCCGTCCCCCCATCTATCTACATATCCGCGCACGGGCATGTCCTGGCTTCCTATATAATAGGTTGCGTGCACCGGTAGCAAGTGATCTGTGATCTGGACCCTCAGACTCCTAGCTGCTAAATGGAGGAAAAGATACCCCCTTCTGAGAGAAGATTTAGCCTTTATTATATTCGTGCTTTCAAAAGGTGAGGTAGTTCAGGTGAGCCAGGATTCTGCAAACAACATCTTCCCCGGCAAATCAGGGGATTTAGTGAGGAATGGGAGACAGAGACTAGTGAACCGTTCTGATTCTGGGAACTGAAATGTTGATACTTTAATCTTTTCTCATTGCAAGGATAAAATCTTGTGTTCTGATAGATAACTTCTCAAGTCAAAGCAGAGACTTGAAAGGGCAGCGTATACTTTATAGTCTCTCTAACAAGACATAGTGCCTTGCCATTTTTCAGCTAAAACATAGGTGATTGTACAGCTTTGCAGAAAATAAATCTCTTTTCCAGGACAAATAAGTAAACTCTTAAGAATGCCAGTTTCTGAAACAGTCTCTTCTTGACAGTGATGTGTGACTTTACTTTTCTACTCTTATCATATTTACTAATTGTCCCTTTGTTACATTATTGGAAGTTTGCAGGGAATTGTTACTGGTGAAAGGTAGATACTTTGTTTCTGAAAAAGATAGGTCTACATAATCTCAGATGAAGAGCTATATTATGGGCAATAGCATCAAAGTTGTGTAATTAAATTAAGTTCGCTTAAAATATAGCTTCTAAGGTACAACAGGTCAACAGATAAGTATCAGCTGGGAAATTATGCTGATTGTTCTTAGCAATACCGTAACAGCTTTGAAGATGCAAAAGTGAAGTGAGGACATTTCAAAATAATACAACCGTGCCTCATTAGAGCTACTTCAGTGCAGCGGGTGTGATATGATCTTTGGGGGGAAAAAAGAACAAAAACCCACTAAACAAATCCAGCAGAACTCTCTAGGGACCAAATGTGACATCCTGTTTAAAGTCCTTGTATACACTTTTCCAGCTCTCCAGCCCGCAATTACCAGGGGATCTAATCTAGACGCACTTCTTTTTTAGGGTCATGAGGGCTAAGTAAGATTTAAAAAAACAACTGCAATGAAACCCACAGCAAGGGGAGAAGAGCAAAAAGGCTAAAGCTGACTCTGACAACATTTAATGTTAAGTATGTGAAACATTTGAGTACTCGATATAGATTAAGAACTACCTGGAATATTAGGGAAATAGCAAAGGTAATAATGTAAGCTACCACCTCGTGTTAGAAGTGCGTGTCATTTCATGTGAATACAAATACAAAGTTCAGTAATGTAGATCATTTTCTTGCAAAAAGCCATTAAAGATTGCAGTTTTAATCAGAGAGCATTTCACCCTTATAATGGGAGACTTTACTGTAATTAAAGGCTGATGTAGGTCATTAGAATTGTGTTGAGTCAGATGACAGCCTCACAACTCTCTTAAGTCTACTTTTATTGATTTAATAGCAAAGCAGTCTTGATTATTTCCTATTGATTTAATAGCAAAGTATTCTTATCTTTCCATATAAAAGGGTAATTTGTAGAATTGTGTAACTGCAGATTATTCATGAATTATCTGATGAGAAGAATGGATATAGCATCCATGCAGATTTTTGCCTATCCTTTTCATGCATAACTGTGTGCATGTGCATGTTGAGTCCATATTTTTCTCTCTTCAGCAGAGACTTGACTGATGAAAATCGTTATTAATGCAAAGCCTTAGGTTGTTCTACTCTAAGTTAAAGTTTCACTTTGCTATAAACCTGGCTAAGCCTTTTCTCAAAGGTATTCAACTCACAAATTGACTCCAATGTGCAATGAAAATAGAAAATACATTACATTTCAAATGGTTTGCAGATGAATATATTGCTTGGGAGTCCGCTTTAGTGACAAGTTGGCTAGTAAGTTTATGTGTATGTTTTTGGGTACTGGCTTCAGTATCTGATGTGTTCAGTGGTTCTTCATTGAAGGCCTTTCCTGAGCCATTCAGTTTCCTTTAGTTTATCATGTACATTATTTTTTCAGGTATGCTTTCGTGCTACTACTGGGTATTGTTTTGTTGTGGCAATAAAAATCATTAAATCCTAGCTGAGGAAGGGTGCATAAAATAGATGATGGTTGCTTCGGTTCTTCCTGTCAAACCAAGCTTAACTCTAAGCAGTAATACAGGAGTGCCTCCTCTGGGAATTCAGCAGTTCTGCAAGAAAGTCATCCCTAGGTATTATGTGAAGTTCCTCAGCTTAAATGAGGCTGCAGAAATTGAGCTTGTTGAAATTTAAATATTTGACTTGATTGGTCACAGATATACAAATACTGCTAGTGTTTCTTTTCAATAACTGATCAAATTAACATAATCCTTTTCAGCAACTTAGATCTATAAAGTGTACCATAACAAGGTGAAAAACCAACAAAGTACTTTCACTTGGAGAAAATGATATTTAACAAAACCCCAGATCTTTCTTCTGTTAATTTTTCTTGGGAGGAAAAAAGAAACCTACCAACAACGCAAACAACTTAGCACTCTAGCCACGTACAATCTTATGATCAACCGCAGAACAGTATGAAAGACCAAAAGCCGTTGCCTGGTTTTCTTTATGCATTTTTTGAAGCCATATCATTTACTGAAGTGTGCCTAGCATTTTCCTGTTGTCTCATCAGGTCCTTTCACCTGAGTCAGAGGGTATTTGAGACAATTTAGTGTAACAGTGCCATATGTTTGAAGCAGTGATAGTTTTTTGCTTGATAATCAGATGCAGACTGCAGGATGTGCTCTACATTTACAGATCTCCCATGTGAATATTTAGGCCAGTTAGTGGCAGGAGGTTGTGGTCTGTAGTTGTAATGTCATCGGCACAGGGAGTTAATAGGTTTCGTCATACTACCTTGACTTAGAGAGCTTCATTTCATGGAAAGGTCCCCACCTCATTTGCACCATGGCACCGTCCTTTTAATTTTTTTTCCTTCCTTTCGCTGAACAAAGTGATAACCAGACATTGCAATCTACACCATAATTAGTCATATAATCTTCTTTAAATCCTTTCTCTTAAGGATCACAGAGTTCCTGTGCCTGTGAAGGAGTCTTCTGTGATACCTAGGATGTGTGTGACATAGAGAAGCTGCAGGGTCATAACAAAGGGGAATTTTCTCTGCCACAGAAAGTGACACCCTTTCCAATGGACATTGTAAAATTAAGTGTCAAAGCAGAAATATTTCATTGAGGATAGTTCAGCTGGGGCTGTCAAGGGGCTCACCTGCTGATTCCACTGTGTTTAAGGGATCACAGTTCAAGATCAAGTGGCAACAATCACCCTCAGAATTATCTCAACATGCAAGGTCTTATTTTATTGAATGACTAAAGCAGAGAAAAAAACCAGACACCAAACACAGGATAACTGTGCACTATTGACCAAGCTAAAACAAGATTTACCAGCAGGTGTTGTCTGGGCTGAACTTTCAGAGACACTGAGGTCCAGGTTTACACAGTAAATTTTGCAATGATATAAAAAAATTGAAGCAATCTGATGAGAGGAGAACGATGGAGGTGGGGAGAGGGAAGCAATAGGAGTGAAAAACTCTTCATTTATGCCTTCAATGGATGCCTTGCTCTGGCAGCAAGATTTCAAAATAGAGAAACGTAATCCAGACTGGTGGAGTTTAGTAATGGAAAAGGTTTTGGATTTCCACTTCTTCCTGAAGAATTTTGCACGTTGGAAAGACTTTGGGACAATATATGGTGAAGGACAAAATTTCCTGTGTGGGTTGAAGAGGTTGACAGGGAAATGACATGGTTCATAGATTAAGGTGGTGCTGTGACACTGGTAGCAAAGCGTGAGTGGAAGCCTGCAGGAATTTGCACTTTGGCTGCAAAGGTGAGGTTGTATGAAGATGATCTCAAGATCCTTCAGCAGACTGCCCTGCAAGGCTGGGGAAATCTCAGGGGTGGGGAAAGAGGGCTTCCATGAGGGTATCTAGGAAACTGAAGACATGTTTTGTCCCTATCTACTGGTGGTGCTCACTGCTACTCGCAAACAGTAAGGACTAGTCTTGATGTGTTGTTTTAGAAATGATGAAGCAAAATATTCAGAGATTTTCGGTGGGTGTAAATTACCCTTAATTGCTTGCAGTGAGGGGACCTATTCCTTAAAGCTGAGGATCTTATTCATGATCTGAATGGTTTCAACAAATCAAGATTGCCCCTCAGAGACAGTGCATAATAGTGCCTTTTTGACACCGGCAGATTGTTTTGGTGGAGTAGTAACATTTTTCAGATTAGCAATGTTCACCAGAACACTTCTGCTACTAGACTGTGGCTTAAATATAGTTCAATTTCTATACAACAGATGGGAGGAAATATAAGTTTTATGATATATATTGAATATGGAGGTTATTATTATTTCAAATATATAATCTTCACTGATGTTTTATATATCAACCATCTATTTAAGAACACAAACATGAGAGATTAGATTAGATATTTAGTGGACATTTTTTATGGGTTTGCTTTTTTTATTTTTTTATTCTTATAACTGTTCACATAGCATGTTACTGCTCTGGTAAGAGATACTATATGCACAGTTCAGATCACATAACATACTCTGAATTCCACACCAATTTTTGTATTTTATGTGTTTCATGTTAGGGATTGTCAGGACTATATGCAAGGTAAATAGGGAATACAAGTTTAGATGTGAATGGTAGAGCCTAGTGCTTTCAATATACCAGCAGACAAATTAATTTCATCTTTAAAGCCTAAATTACCTTTTATGTAGGCAAAGTGTGAATGAGGAGACGTAACTGCATTTTGCCCCAGTTTGAGGAGGGGAGTAGCATTTTGAAGATCCAGAAACAAGATGTAAAGGTGCACTTATGTCCTAAGGTAATTAATTACATCAATTATAATTGCAAATATTTCTCACTTCTCTGTACTCTAAGTACTGTTTGTGCACAAAGTGATACCATTTTATAAAAGAACATCTTTAAACACAAAATACAAAATGGTTGCAGGTCAGTTTTGCCTTCACTTCACACTCAAGCCTGTAAATGGAGATGACAGAGAAGGCACTGGAATCAGAACACTGCATTCCCTCTATTGCTGTCAGTGCTCGTCCACTGCTGCAAGTGCACCCCTGAACATTGAAGTTATGCCTTGATGAGGAAAAAAAAAAGAGCCCGTCACCTTTTGGTTCTCAGTTTTATGAATGCCGTGATGTTGATTATGTGATCTTGTGGACTTTATACTTACGGACTTCGTAGAACAGGTGACAGTGAAGTGTTAGTTATGCTTGGACAGAAATACAATGTTTTATTTTTTTAATAAAAAATCCATATAAATATGTATGTCTATATCAGTAAGAAAGGTAATTAAATGCAATTTAATAAATAAATGTTCTCAAAACAGAGAAGATTTTAAAATACCAGACACTCACTTCTGCTTTAGGAAGTATCACACTCAAAAGGCAATGTGCTGAAAGAACTATAAATAAAAGCCTAAAAAAAACCAGCTCTAAGAGGAATAGGAAGACTTACCCTGAAGAAGGGGAGGAAGGGAAAGAAGAGTGTTTCAGAGCAGAAAGTGCTTCCACACAGCTGAATAAAAAGAATTGGAATTCTGGAGAATGTGTGGTGAAAGTATTTGAGAATGAGTAAATGACAACAATTTTTTTTCCCAGGGGGTGTGAGTACTCTGCTTTTCATCAGATTGTGCTGTCTAGCATATGGACTGTTTTTCAGTTGGTATTTTGGGTGCGTTTTTCAGTTCTGTGCTGTGGTGTGTGGCTGGGGACCATGGCACTCCATATGGTGGCTTTCATATTTTCCTGCAGGTGTAAAAGAAAGGATATAAGAGAACACTGTTCAAGATAAAGGTTAGAGCAACTCTAGGTTTGAAATGTCTGTTCAGAGCAAGAAGAAAACATTTCAAACTGCTTAGTGGAAAGACTCTAACATATTGTAAATGTTTTACTGACATTTCTTAAGCAAATCCATTTCGTATTTTTATCTGTTAAATAACAATCTGCTGCGTCTTTGAAATAAACTGACAGTTTATCAATATCAGATGTCTTTAACATAGTGTAACTTAGACACAGAGAGGGAAAGTAAAGGGTGCATACACAGCCTCTACTACAAACAATGCTTATCTTATGTGAACTGAGAGGTAGGAAGTGAACACAGAATCCAGGCAGCACAGCTACTCTCCTTAACACTCATGGCAGCCCTCTCAGTAATTACTATGTCATATGGTCATGACTTACCCAAAGGGCCAGATCAAAACTGAGCTATGACTAGTTGGGATTAATCATTTTAAACTATGCTCTGCTAGCGAGGGTGACACCTGTGTGTTAATCCCGCTGCAAAAATAATCTTGGTCCATGTTGGAGAGATGTCTTTTATAACCGTAACATCACATTTTGGAAATTAGGGTCTTTAGGTAAGATATTGCTTGTTGTCTTTGTTTTGCCTGTAGGGAGACAGTGGATTTTCACATATGGAAGCTTTCAAATTGCTGCTGCTTAGCAAACACGCTCAGTGGGTTTGTGGTTTATCCCACCAGTCTCTAAGCAAAGCCTTTCTGGTGCAGGGCAGTACCACAGAAGGGATTATGATAAAAAGGCTTTAAATACAGTCTGTAATCAGAAGAGCTTTTTATTTGTTTCATGTTTCTGCCCTCTAGGTACCTTTGGCAGTGCGATGCATAGGCATTCTGCAGCTAAAAGAGCCTGACATACTGAAAACAGCAGAGATCACATTTCACTTTGTTTTAATAGTAGTGGGTAGGGATATAATGATAATCTATCTAGAGCATTTAATGTGTATGTGATTTAATGTCTAGCCTTTTTAGATTAATTAAATGTAGAAAGGATGAAATCTTTCTTCCACGGCTTCCTAAGTAGCAGCGGTTTACTCCAAGTGAATGCCTTCTTATCATTTTAATTTCATCCTCATTTTCACCTTGTGTTTGGCACTTCTGAAATACTTCTCATCTGCCTTGTTGCTTACTCAGACAGGGAGGATGCTTATTTCAGAGCAAACATTCTTACCTGGGGTTAATGTAGGTGATCCCCCTGAAAGACAAAGCTATGTTTGGTTCTGCCTGACAGAACTTATACTTTTAAAAAACCCTTGCACTATGCATACATTTTCATTTGGCCAGAGAAGGCTCGCAATTGTAAAACGTAGAAAAAAGTCTTGTTTAAGCATTGAAGATTTTGGTTTTTTTTTAAAATGATTGGCATTTTTAAAGTGGGTTTAGTTCTACCAGTTATTAAATGATCAAGATTTCAAAATAAAAACATAGAAGATGCACAAAAAGATAAAAATTGTATGTGTCAGTGCTGAAAAATCATTAAATCAAGGTTTCATTGAAAACACAAAATCACATTATCCTCTGATCTTTCTGAACATATTTGTGTATAGATATATAAACTAGTCCAACGTGCTTCTCACCGTGCCTGATATTTGCTTTAGAAATGTAGTAAAAATGAATGGGGAGACTCTGAAGGTTTTTAGCGGGTCAGATTCAGATCAGAACAAACCATAACATCTGGTGTACTGTGACTAAGAATCAATCAAATTGTTCCAATTCATCTTATACTCCTTCATTTTACTTTTCAGTTATATCGAAGAGAGTTAAGCTAACATATGTCCTTGCCATTAATATAACTTCCTGCCTGTAGCTGGTTTGTGATTATACCATTGTAATGGCAAGTAAAGCAGACTGCAGCAGACAGAGGAGGAAAAATCAAACCAAGTAACTGTAAATAGCTACAGTAGTTTTGATTATTTGAAAGAGAAAAAAAATCAGCATTTGTACTGGGGAAACTGATGTGTTAAGAGAAGAGTCACAAGAAAACTTTGTAGCTATATAGATGCATCAGCAGTAGTAACGCCATCGAAACAATGTGCTCTAAACTCTGAGACTTATGTAAACTCAAATGTATTGCTGACAAGAAAAATCATAAATAAATGTTTTTGATGCATTATGTGAAAGCTGCAAAAAATTTGCATTCTTAAAAAAAAGAAATAAATTCTGACAACTGTTCTTGTCTTTTTCCTGGATAGGTACCTATTACACCATCTTTTTGGTGAAGGCTATTCAGCACTGGTGACTTCTTCCAATCGACCACTCCACAAATTATTATCTCTGGATTCCCAGCTGACACCCTTCCGGAGGCTAGAGCTACTGAGACAACTGGAATTGTGCCCGCTCTCGTCAAGGTTTTTTCTTTCACGGGGGAAAAAAAAAAAAAAAAAAAAGATGAAGTTGGGCAAAGTGGAGTTCTGCCATTTTCTGCAGATACTAGCTCTTTTCCTGTGTCTTTCTGGGATGAATCAAGCAGAGCTCTCGAGGTCCAGGTCAAAGCCCTACTTTCAATCAGGGAGGACAAGAACCAAACGCAGCTGGGTGTGGAATCAATTCTTTGTGCTGGAAGAATATATGGGTACAGACCCACTCTATGTAGGAAAGGTAGGGGATTTAAACAAACTTTGGAGGGTGGAGATGCTTTGCTTTTTGATGTGTTTATATGGTGCAACCTGAAAAATTTAATGCTGTCAGCATGGTTGACTTAAGCTAGGATGGGACAAGGTTTCATAGTTTGAAAAAAACCCAGAAGTTTAGCACTTCAGAACAGCAATACTTACATTCCTGATTCTTCTTGCAATTTTCTTTAAGAAGTCTACGTACTGGCTATGCTTCTCTAACGGAGTATGATAATGAAAGTGTTCTACCACCATTGATACAAAGAAAATATTTTATTATGAATATCAGATATATTTTTTACATAAGAATAGAGAAATTTGATGATGAGTATTCTTTTATAAGAGCGAACAGCTAGTCCCCGAAAATAAAAGTTCTGTGTTATGTCGTTTGCTCCGTAAAGAATAGCACTACTGAATGCAAGAGAGAAAGAATCAGGTGTCTGGGGGTGTGACAAGTAAAAACGGGGGCATGTTTGTATTACTGCTTTGGTTTGACGTTGCCTGGCTGGCATATCTGCACCTTGGGGACCTTACTGTCCCTTGTGCATAGCACAGCCTTGTGGCTTTACCTTCCCTCTGATGGGCACCAGGCCAGTACAGAGCAAGCTCTTACGTCAGGGCATCCCAAATGGCTTGTTCTGAGTGCTCGTCACTGCACGTGGAGGACACTGAGCACAGCTGTGAATCTGGACCTTAGCTCATCAACTGCCTTGTGCTGGTGGGTAATATGCTTCCTTCAGTAATTATGATGGGGAAAAAACTGACCCAAACAAAAAACCCTCTTGTGTTTCTATGTAACATTTATGTGCAATCATCTTATTGAAAGAAAACCCCATTTTTCTATATAATATCAGAATCAATAAATGGAGTTTCTCGTGAAAATATAGCAAATGCGTAGAAAACAAGGGAGTGACAGCTTTTGACAAAATAGCATGCTTACAGAAAAGGAAGTACTCTGAAATCCTCTGCTTCAAATATATGAGTGCGATGAATTTCAGCTTACTTAATTCATCCTACCGAGACAAAAAACTTGATGTTTGTGTTAACACACTTAAGCACTTAGAATTTAATCATGCCAGCTGAATAATCAAGTTAAATGGGGAACTGCTCTCATGATTACAGCTATGGTTGTGTTTAGGTGCTTTTCTGAACTGGGTCTGGTACTTTGCACAACTGAGCCCTTAAGAAAGATGTGCTAGAATCAGAAATATCATCTCGGATTACAGTGGTCCTGAAAGCTTTCGTTAAGTTTTGGGTTATGTAGCAGTTTCCATTCTGATGCTATGCAGCTCCTGCTTGGCTTTGGGTTTTGTGTTTTAGGCAAATTTGTTCTCAGGTTGGAGCTTCTTTTGTGCCTCTGTAAAATGGCATATTTGGCATTCTTGCCCACTGATAAAAAATGGCTTGCAAGTTAGAATTTCTCTCCTGGCAAATAAGCATCTTTAAGTACTCAACTGAAGGCTGGTTTTGACCTGTACCAATTCTCATATTCATTCGATTGCTATATTATGGCCAAAGGCGCTGTGGTCGTGCTAGAGTACATGATATTTGCATGTATATGGTTATTTTTAGCTTCACGGTCTGCTCTTTCCTGTCCTTTACAGGAGTCCTAGCATTCATAAGCAGACATCTGAAAAACAAACCTTTTTTTTGAAACAGTCTGTGCCCAGCCTGCTTTTGTATCAGCAGTATGAATTGTTGGCTCAGGAGCTCGAACTTGTACAAGCAATTCATTTTGTAGGAAAAGCAGATAAAAATTGGCATTTGCAAGAGGAAGCCCATCTTCCTGGAAACAGAGTCCTTGCTGTTAGGTGTTAGATAAGACATGCCCAGTTCCTAACCTTCTCACTGGAGAGGCTTTTTACTCTGTGGCTCCTGAGGCGCAATCATGACCGAAGCTGCATTCCCACGCAGGGGAGCAAAAAGGTGAAGAAGCAGTTTTCTTTCTGTATGTTAACATATTATGTGTAACACCACCCTGAGGTGAGCACCAGTTGCCTTCCTCCCTCTTTTGCAGGCAGGTAGGGACTAAGAATACTGAGATTTGGATAGGAAGGTTGTTTTCTTGTTGTTTTTGTTGGTGGTGTTGGTGGTTTTTTGTGGTTTGTTTTTTTCTTTCTTTTTCCTTTCCCCTTGGTGATGAAGCTACGCAAGGAAAGAGCTGGCTTAACTCACTTCTCTCATCAAGTGAAGTGGAAGCAGCAACCAGACTCTGCTTCATGTTCTGCAGAGTGCTCTGCTCCTGGGGAGTTCAGTCCTGCACTGCCTTACGTTCAGGATGCTTTGCAGGGTGCCAGTCTAACTGCACATCCAGGAATGAGGAACCTTCCTCCAGATTTTAAGTGCTGTGAGATAAAAATGTCTCAGAAACACTCAGGCAAATGGAGCTGCAATAGGGAATATTTTGTCCTCACCACTTTTACAAAGCCTAGGCAGTTCTGGTTGTAAGGCAGCATTCAGGGAATGTTAGGGTTCCATGGCAAATCATTCAGGAGTCATGAAATAGCAATGTTCATTCCATGTCCAGCGTTGTTGTGGTTTAACCCCAGCTGGCGGCTAAGCCCCACACAGCCACTCGCTCGCTCCCCTCCAGTGCGGTGGGATGGGGGAGAGAACTGGAAGGGTAAAAGTGAGAAAACTCATGGGTTGAGATAAAGACAGTTTAATACATAAAGCAAAAGCCACACACGGAAACAAAGGAAAACAATGAATTAATTCAGAGGTTCCCATGGGCAGGCAGGTGTTCAGCCATCCTCAGGAAAGCAGGGTGCCATCACGCTTAACAGTTGCTTGGGAAGACCAACGCTGTAACTCCAAACATCCCCCCCTCTCTACTTCTTCCCCCAGCTTTGCATGCTGAGCATGCCATCTGACAGTACGGGATTTCTCTTCGGTCAGTTGAGGCCAGCTGTCCCAGTTGTGCCCCCTCTCAGCCTCTTGTGCCCCCCCAGCCTGCTCGCTGGTGGGGTGGGGTGAGGAGCAGAAAAGCCCCTGGCTCTGTGTAAGCACTGCTCAGCAATAACAGAATCATCTCTGTGTTATCAACACTGTTTCCAGCACAAATCCAAAACATAGCCCCCTACTAGCTATTGCAAAGAAAATTAACTCTATCCTAGCCAAAACGAGCCCAGGCGTTAACTCTGTCCTCCTGGGTGTGCATTCTGACACCTTAATTACATGATCAAGCAGGGTAAAATCCTATTCCTTTTAAATATTTAAATAATGTAACAGGATTCCTATTCACCTCAGTAAGGTGAGTCTTTCACTTAAAATAATTTTTCATTGTTTTCATGTTTGTTTAACAACACTACATATCCCTACCTGAGGGATATTACATCCTTCCTTCTTGCATGCTTGACATCTATTTATCGGCAGAACAAATTTCCCCCACCCCCACCAAAAAAAAAAGTATTTATTTTCTTGAGGCGGGAGGCACCTGTTTCTCATGTCACTCTGGAAAAACCTCTGGAGGAGTTCCATTAGTTTTACACTAACAGGAGTCAAAGGTGACTGAGGTTTTCTGCCTGTCTTTTCTTTTTTTAATATAGGTCTTTCCTCTCCATGGTATGAATTTTAAGCATCTCAGATTCAATCCTGAGTAATTCTGAATGCCTCTTGGGAGGTGCTTAACAAGTAATCAGATTGTGGACTGAACCATATATAATTTCTTTCTGTCCGTCAGCACAGCATATGTTATGTTCACTTAAAGGGCTGAATCATTTAACTATTTAGCCCTTTTACCTGTGCAGGTAGGCACTGTTATCTTCCAGACATGCCGCGTAGGAGATAAGGCAGTTAACTGTGATGCTAATTTAGCTAGAAGCATAAGTGGGTTCTGTTTTCCAGGAAATGTTTACTATTGCTTGGTAATATGTTTTGTGAAATTCCTTACTCTGTGTTTTCCATATAAATGACTTTAATGGAATCTATTTGGGCATAAAAATAATAGTACAGAATAGTTTTAAATGATTCAGTGCACAAACGCCTAAAATTAGGAAAAAGTGTATGCTATTATATTGAATATTTGAAAAGCTGTATACAATCTTGTAATTAAAGTCTATATAGGTACACATTGGTAAAAAAGGGTGCAATTTAAAATGTTGTTGATATCTTTTCTGGTTTTGTTACATAACTGTCAGACACCCAGGGTTTTTCTTGTTTTTGCTTTCTTTTTAATTTCATTTTATGCGTTCTGCTGCAAGAATGTCATGTCCTCAAAAGCACTATAATGACAAAAAGTCTCAGCCAGTAATCCTTTCATTTTACTTATTTAAAAAAAAATATAATTAAAAAGTCACAAATAAACCTGAAGAAGTGAAACAAGGCTGTGAACTCCATGCGAGATGCTGATTAATGGCTGGCTTCACTGTTTTCTTTTGGATCTAAACCAAAACTCCTTTTCCAACGGCTCTAAATTTAAGTATAGTTAAAGACAGGGACAGTTTCAAGCTCTCAGCACAAACCCAAAAAGTTAATATGTAGCTTTGAGAAACTCACTGGGACGTCTCAAAATTAACATGTGGAATTCGTAAGGTGCCCTGCATGTAGTTGTTATTCATAATTTATGGGGAAGGAAAGCATGAATCCTAACCTTCATTGTCTAGATGGTAAAATCAAGAAAAAAAAATGTTAAATGAGTGGACTAATAGCACGTAGTTTGTTAGAGCTCAGAGTTATTATTGCCTTCCAATGCCATTTTACCTGCCTCTGTTTTTCTTCTATTTTAAGTTAAAAAGGCTTGTTGGATTCAATTTTCAAACATGGACCAAAGTGCATAAAAGCTAATATTTACATTATTGTTTTCTGGGTTAGCACAGAATAAATGAAGCTTAAAAAAATGCAGTGAACCTAAAGATTTCCTAGAAAACTGATGCATTTAAGAGAATTTACAGGTTCACGCCAAGGCAAGGTGGGGAAGGGCTTTCCAAGCAGCAAAATATGAAGAAGTGTATGTCATTGTTGGCATAGACAGTGGGTTATTTTTTCCAGCCTCATCATTTTGGAAGAAAGGAGGCCAGACATGGGATAATATTGGGGGTTTTTTGTGTCTGTTTTTTGTTTTTTCAAAGGTGTTGATGAATGTGTCAACGGGGTGACAGAATTATTCACATATGATATTTATCTGTGGTGTGACCTTATATCAAACCATACACATCTAGTCAGAGGTAGGGATATTTTTCTAGATCATAGCCTGACGTTTTCAGATGCAGCTGATGACTTTTTGACTGACTTGGGTAATAGGGGTCTTTGCTAAAATAAGGCAGTGAGTACTGTGGAAGTGCAAGCCACTCAGTCAAACTCAGACCAATACGCAGGAATATCAACTGCTGAGAAACTGAGGGAACTTCACCTGTGGTGAAAGAGCTGAGGATCTCTGAATAGAAATTAGCCTAAATAGATTTTCATCTCTCTAGTAACTACACTACAGCAGTTTTACTGGCACTTTGGGAAATGGGGTGGAGATGGGGTGAAATCAGAAAGCCTAAATGTAGGTAAAAGAGGCTTGGCTGCCTCACTTGCAGATAACAGAGCAGGAGATGGGTCATATGCGATTCCCTGGAGATGTCTGTCCCTCCCACTGCCTCTGGAGGCAACTCATGGGGATCTGCGCTCTCTGCCCAGCCTCAGCCTGGGGTCTCGAACCATCTCTTGGGTTTCTCTCAATGTACATTTTGGGGACAAATATATATATATATATATACACACAAACCAACTATTCTTCATCTGTCTTCGTGAGCACTATGCAGAAAATAAAGATGACATAATAACTCAGAGAGAAACTTCCCCTTTGTTATACTTTTTGTTCCTTTTCTATTTATGTTATCTTTACTTTTAGCATATTTTTTGAGGCACTGTTGTTCTGTATACTCCCAAAAGAACATTAATGAAAGTGGGAAAGCAGATCTGGTATATTTCTGATACTTACCCATCTCAGGAACTCTGTTGTTCTGTGCTGTGAAAAATTGATAACGGTTGACCTTTGAAGTAAAATGGGACATGCCATTCCTGTCAATGTTTTTCTACCACAAGTGCTGCAAACGAAACAAATGAACAGAAAACATAGTCAAGTCCTGCTTACCTGCTTTGTGGATTGAATAGGTCTTGGTGAAGGGATGCTTCAACTGTACAGCAGTGGTATGAATTTACCATCTCAGCCTGTACTATGCAGTCACTAGTAGCACACATTTTTCTTCACTGGATAGTCACTGTGGGCTTTGTGTTATTCCATGCTTTTCTTTATTTGGATTACCCTGAATAACTGAGAGCTGACTGACAATCTGAATGTTTCCTACTTAGCATACAGGGCTAAAGTGTCTCTGGGGAGAATGGTGAGATTAAGGCCCACAGGAAGAATTATCCAAAGGGATAACCTAAAATCTACTGCTTTTTCCTGGTGGATTTCATTAGCCTGCACAGCTATAGTGTAATTTCCTCTTTCCCTCTTTATAGGAAGTCATCTTCTCACATAGCTGAACGGATACAGAAATGGGTTTTATGCCAGGGATTTAAAGTGATGACAATTTCACATGCTCAAGCACTGAAAGACAATTTGTATGTAATTTCATTATTAGAAGTGATAACAGAGTTGAGAGACTTATGGTTGGATACCAAACCAGAACATGCAGCTTTTTGATCTTTTAGTATAATATAGAACATTGATCCTTAACATGCACCATTATAGAAGAGGAAGGTTAGTGAAGGTGATGACAACATCTGTAAATTAAGTAGCCCTCATCGCAGCTTTTCATTCAATGGCACAGCCATGTTATTTACATAATCCTGTAATACCAGTTCTGTATTTCACTAGACTAATAGGCTCTACCTGCAGTGCTCTGCTCTGAATTTCTTTTGGGCATTATTTAAAACTGTGTTTTATGGGTCTCTGACAAAACAGAAAAGCAAGAGTAAAAGCTAATTTTGCAACGATATGTAGATGCAAGTCTCCCGTGTGCTTGGCTGGTTATCAGAAAATGCCTTCTTTTCATGAGAGCATGAGATTTACAGTTCTGAGGTCAGTCAAGCTCATGCTGCTTCACCTGACTTTTTTTTTAGCCATGTTCTAACGTTCCTTCTCCTTTTCATCTGCTGAGTTTGTTTTCAGTCCTGTAGTTCATGCTGTTGGCTGTCATTCAACAACCAGTTTTACCTCTGTCATCTAGTCTCACAGTTGTGTATTAATGATGTTGGAAATGCAGTGCTGTAAAACTAGAGCTACCGAGAACTGTGAGTATTTGCATTACTCTAAGGCTAAGAAAGTCCAGTTATGAACCAAATTCCCACTGTGCTAGGCACAGTGCAAGCAAACACAACCCCTGCCCTGAGGCAGTGGTCTCATAAGAGGAGAGGCAACAGCAGATTAAGAAGAAACATCAGAATCCAGAGAAATACGGAGACGTTAGTCAACATCCCGAAAATAGCTTGAGAACAAGAGCTCACTACTGTTCTTTGCTATGAAGATAGAATATTATTTGTTCTGAAGACAAGAATCATGCAACATTTTTTAACATTATGAAGAGATAACAGGGAGTTCTTTCCTGCCTTTATTTTCCATCCTTTAAGGATGACAAGTTAGTTGAAATTCCTAAGCACAGATCTATTTGATATCTGTGTTAGTACAAGGCGACTTCTTTCAGACCAGTGAAGATAAAGGATATTTTTCCATTGCCTTCAAAAGATCAAACTGCATATGCTTTAAAGTTTTACATCTTGTAGCCTGCTACCACACTACCTTTTCCATGTTGCCTTTTCTCTTATACCTGTACTGTTAGATATAAATGTCTATCTACAGACTCATTGGGCATTCATTCCATGCATTTAGTGTTTTCCATGTGTCACAGTCTAAAAGTGCTGCCAGGACTATTGCTGCCTTATCACAAATCTGCTTATTTTTTTCTTTGCTCTGCAGTATTGGTTTGTGTGGTCTTTCGTGGTTTGATTTTTGGTTTTGGTGTTGGGTTTTGTGTTTGTTTTTTTTTTTTTTAATATTACACTGCACTTCTCAAGTTCCTTGTCTTTTTTCTTTTTCTTTTTCTAATTAATCATTTAATAAAATAGTACCTGTGTACACGTCAGTTTTTCAGTGCTAACTTTTACCAGTTAAAGGGAGTACCTGGGACAACATATTTAGAGATCCTTAAAAAACCAGGGAATGGTTCCATCATGACCAATATGTTGGCTTTTACAAAAATATACTGGTGATAAGTCCTGGAAAATCTCTGCAGTGTAAGCTTTTTCTCTCAGCATTATGCATTTCGTTGGAAGAGGTGGCTGAGCTAAGTGCTAGTGATGGAACTGCTGAGAGAAGAAAGATGTTAATACACTAAGTTATTCACTTCTCTCAAAATAACTATTAGTTACCTTATGCTACCAGCATCTTCTCTGTCACTTTTGCACTGGAAGAGACACTTACTGTCATGTACATTAGAGACAAGTAGCTCTTAGAAAAAGCTGTGGAGTTTATGCTGCTAGAACATTTTCTAATTCTGTCCCAGCTGTCCAAACCATGTTCATGGTATGAATACCAGACTACACTACAAGCATAAATGTCCTGGTCTTGGCCAGGACAGAGTTAATTTTTCCTCCTAGTAGCTGGTACAATGCTGTGTTTCAGATTTAGTATGAGAATAATGTTGATAACACACCGGTGTGTTAGATGTTTCTAAGTAGTTCTTACCCTAAGTCAAAGACTTTTCAGTTTCCCATGCTCTGCCAGTGAGCAGATGCGCAAGAAGCCAGGAGGGAGCACAGCCGGGACAGCTGGCCCAAACTAGCCAAAGGGATATTCGGTACCATAGAATGTCATGCTTAGTACATAAACTGGGGGGAGTTGGCTAGTAGAGGCTAATTGCTGCTCGGGAACTGGCTGGGCATCCGTCAGTGGGTGCTGAGCAACTCTACTGTGCCTCACTTGTTTTTCTTGAATGTTATTCCTCTATTTTTGTTGTCTCCTTCTTCTTCTTCTTCTTCTTCTTCTTCTTCTTGTTATTATTATTATTATTATTATTATTATTATATCTGTTATTATATCTATTATTATTATTTGAATTACTAATCTGTTCTTATCTCAATCCATGGGTTTTATCTCTTTCCTGATTCTCTTCCCCATCCTACCAGGGGAGGGAGGGAATGGCTTTGTGGTAGTTGTGTGCTGGGGTAGGTCACAACAAAAAGTTTGAGGAAGTCATAATCCTTAATCTATCATAGCTTCAAGGCTGTAAGAAGGAGGATCAGCCAGTTAAAAATGGTGTGTGTCTGTGTGTGTGTGTGTGTTTACATGACATTAAAAATATGTTGTCGATACATAACTATAGATCACTTGACCTCAAGCTGTAAATGGGAGCCACCTCAACCTTCCCAGGCTAAGTGTAAGCTTAACTAATGAAGAAGCTCCATTGAGAACAGAAGAGCATACCATGAGAAGATGCTGATCACTAAAATCAATAAATATGCTCATAAAATTATACAATATATTTAGGATCAATTCCTGGAGATGTTTTTGACTCAGCCGAGCCAGTAAGGCATATTCAAGTATTCGCTGGTGCTACAGCCCTGTGCCGTTGCAATAGTAATATTGTTATTTATGTGGGTGTAAAGCACATAGTATGGTAGTAGTACTCTATAAATCATGAAACATATAGTGAAGAATAAACATGATTTTATCTTTCAGATAAATAGGAATACCAAGACAAATATGGCTCTTTTGCATATAGTACTTGATGTGCAATGATTCATACACAAGAAGATACAAAATATGCCTTACTGGCTCAGTCTCAGGCTGTCTTCTTCAGAATGCTCCCCCGGGAGAAGAAGGTAGTTCTAAACATTTGAGAACAAGCAAAATTTTTTTAATCTGTTGATTATTAGGTTCTGCTGTTCATAGAGTAACTGGGGATTTAATCCAGAATGTTGACATCAGTTTTATCAACTCTAGTAGGCCATTTCAGAATATTAATTTTGGAGTACAACTATTTGGCTATTTTTAAATGGAATTTTTAACTGACTTTATTCTGTAGGTTAGTAAAAGAGAAATACTGAGGACAGATTGAAAACAAGTAGTAACATATTCTACATATTGACATTGAAAAATTGTGCCTTCCTTTATATAGTCATATAGTATCCTTAGAGCACTGAAGGCCTGCCTTATGGCGTTTCATATAGGTGAGTCGGGTATATGTTGAGAACATCGAAGTGTGATCTGACATAATGTTCTACCTACATCATAGAAGATTCTTTGGCCCTCTCTGAGTAGAAAGAAGTAAATTTTCTGTAATTTTCCAGGTCATATAAGGAGATTTAGCTGCATGAATTCCACAAAATGTTGCCATAGTCATACCATCCCATTTAGTTTTCCCATTTCTGTAAACCATGAGCAATTACATTGAGGACTATAGTGACATGCAATTTTGTTGCTGTGGACTGCGTGTAAGAAGAATCAAGCCCACAAAGTTATTCTCCATTTGAAATGCTTCCAAAATATGGAAAATCTGGTACTTGGATACATGTGTAAGGATAAGCTGCTTAAACATTTCATACTGAGGTACCAAATTGTAACCCTGCCGACTAGGCAATTAAGCAATTAATTTTCCTTACAAGGTAGCCAGGTGCTGTATTAAGCAAAGTTTAGCTTGTTATTCTGTAACAATGGAAAGTTTTCAGACACAACTGGGAAAAGCAGATGGTCATTTCATAAGTTTCCATAATCATGGTATAAATGCACTGCCATAATTTAGCGAAATACTTTACTTGTCTGTCTTATACAATTTATACACGTTATATGGGCAGAGTAGGCATTTGGGAAAGCACTTGGCATATTTTTATGTTTCTTTTTTAACTTGAAGGGCTATAATGCTGCATAGTGCTTATAGTAAAAACTGTTAAATAATTCCTCTTGCTCCTGGGTGTTCATAACCTTCATGCATATGTGGACTGTTGTCCTCCCCACCCATCTTTTACCTTTTACCACTTAACCGTTGCTTAACCAAGCAATACATATTTCACACTTTATAAAAGTTTTCCTCATTAGTCAGCACTGCAGTCCTGTGTTCATCTAAAAGGGTCTTTTATTTATTCCCTTTGGTTTTTTAAATATCTTCCTGAGTGAAAAAAGCTGTGAGCAAAAGCACTCTATTACACCTTCAGCTAAACAGGAAATAAGCCAAGTGAAACTGTTATTTCCTGTCTCATTGTATGACTCAAATCGCACAATTCATATTTGTTTCTTTCTTTGCAAGATCACTTCCACTACTACTCTGGGGATCTTAAAGCCTTATTGCTTTTCTGTTTTATACTTTCTGCTGAATCAAGTGTACTTCTGAGTGCATATCAAGCCCTCTTGAAAAATTTGGAGAGCAAAGGATATATTAGTTGCTTAAAAAGTTGTTTCAATTTATCTGTTTGACTGATAAACTGAATTAAGCCATGTCAAAGGAGATTTTGTGGAGGAACCCAGCAGGAACTGGAGTGATAGCAGTGATGGAATGCATACAGAAATGTGTGCATATGTGTGTATGTGTAGGAAACAATGGAGGTGGCTTACACTGAGGTATAACTCCCACTTATACCAATACATTGATTCAATTAAGATTTACCTTAAAAATGAAAGAAAATGTAAAGATTCTAATCTTAATGATTTTAGTACAGGAAGAAAGAGATTGGGAAGATTTAAAAGAAAAAGCATCCCAAAGAGTAAGTGTGAGAAAGCAAGAACCACGACAAAGCAATATGTCATGTTTTTCCTCACTACAGAGCCTAATGTAAAGCTGAAAAGAACATACCAAACCAATCAACGAAAAGATTAATTTAGATTAAGGTGTAACAATCGTATGTATAGGTCTTGATTCCCTTTTCTCTTTGCTAAGGATGTTATATGTGTGATATATGTGCGTATATGGGGCATGCAATGGTTTAAATCACATCAATCCACCACACAGGGGTTCTAGAAAGAAGGCCTTGTAGATACCAATGCTAGCTGACTTAGTTATGTTAACAGAGATGGGAAAGGAGGACAGCTAGCCAGAGATCCAGTAACACCCAGGTTTGAGAAACTTGCAGGAGACTAGGTCTGTTAGCTAGCAGATGCAGTTGAAAGGGTCGAAAAGGTAAGTGAAGCTCATTTGTAATTGAAAGAGGAAGTTGCCATGTACAGCAAGGTAATTTGTGATATAAGAGAGCAGCAAAACCAAATATCATCCAGACAAAAACTAGTAGAAAAGTGATTTTATGTTTCTTTTCTGGGAATATTGAAGCAAAGGATAGAAAAGGAAAGATTTAAATATTTCTTATGAAACATTACTGGAGAGGGCTAGAGAATCTGGAAACTAAAAAAACCCCACAACAACCTAAGACATGCGCAACATAGTGCCAAACAACATAGGACAAGAAAGTAAAGCCTTCCCTCCATAGAAGTTCCAAAAATTACTGGGTCAAGATAGAGTGTGGATAAGCAAAAAAGCAACATGCAAGTCTGGAGGAGTCCAAGCAAGTCTGAGCTCTCAGCAGATGGATGGAAGGCTGCGAATATGTGTAGCTGTCAGGGCAGCAACTGGGGCATGTCTAGACTGTTTCCAAATTAAGAGTTGAAAATCAAAAGGATTAATGCTCTGGTGTACCACTAAGGAAGGCAGCCTGCACCTTATGAAGTAAATTTGTTTTGGAGTTAACAGGATGAAACAGTAACACTCGTGGTTTTTCTAGGTCTTTCTGAACCTCAGTAGACACCTTTCCTTCTAGACTGGTATTTCGACACTCATCATTTCATGTATCTTTATTTCCTTCAATCTATTTGCAGGCTACATGAGATTTTTTCCTGCAGACTAATTTCAATGTCCTGTCAAAATTAGATTTTGTTCCATAATATGTAAGCCACAGTATCACATTCAACAATTTCCCTTCATCTATTTTTTTAGTAAGTAGAGCTGGGTAGAAGACGATGGTCCATTCTGCTAGTCTGATGGCAGACCCATCTTTCCAGAACTTTTTTTTGCCAATTTTACTTCTAGCAGCACAAATTGAAATCATGACCGCTTTTCATGTGGGATGATACAGACTGAGGACCCAGGTGCTTTGTCTTGCTCCCAAAATATCCACCAAGCAGGCAATGAGGCTACAAGGAAGACAGAAAGATTAAGATCTCCACCTTGATGACAGATCCTTCTGATACCTTTAGAGGTATAAGGGTCTGTATCTGCAGACTATACTAAAAATTCAAGATATTTACCCTTACTTCTGAAATAATTTTATCTTCTGTGTATTAGATACAGTGTCCCACCTTCCATTTCTGACCATTTCATGTGTGCTTTGTACTATGCTTAAACTGCAAATATCAATTTGGGACACAGTTTTGGACTGTAGCAGGATGAGCTAACAGGTTGTGGATCAGATTCAATTCTCCGGAAAATTACTTTGTTAGGTAATTAGCAAGATACAGGGGGAACCTGCTGCAGCTTAACCATCAAGGTCAGAAGAGTTAAGTTTATTACAGTGAACAAAGTGATTGGCAATATTGCAAGTTTTCCTGGAATCAAACACTCTTGCACCTGTAAATAACCTTTACTGATAACAGGACTCTAACAGAACAGATATGAGTGCCATTGTAGAAAGTAACAAGGTGAAACCAGATCTTTTTTTTCCCATAATTACTTGGATCTGTTGAAAATATAAATACAACCGAAGATGAATATTACATTTAATACTTTCCTAATGTATTTTCAAAATCAAAGTACACTTTTGGTTTTGTTGGTGGCAACAGAAGTGATGCAATAAAATAAGAGAGATTTTCTTAAACCCTGAAGCATTAAGACACTATTTAATAATATTTGGTAGAGGATAACGTTATTTTATGAATGATGTTTTGGAAGGTAAAGTAAGAATTGTTCTGTTCTTCATACTCCTGAAGTTGTGTGTCTCATTGGTCAATGGACCTTTCCTGATGTTTTACTGTAAGGTTGGGCTCAAGGAAAACATTCAATACTGTTAGTTTTTTTACCTCAACTGAAGATTTAAATGCCTTCAGGGTGAAGTGTGGGACTGGCAAAAGAAGCAACAGTTTGCCATGTGGAAAAGGCAGCTCAGGGCCACAAGTCTTCACATTGATTTAGAAACACTGGGTCTCTTCACTAAATACCATATGATGGTCTAATACATGTCAGATTGTTTACAGAGTAGCAGAAAATTTGTTCTTAAAAGTGACTGTAGAAAATTTTACTTCATTACTCAGTAGATGAATTCTACGTGTGAGTCACACCTGCATGTTCTGGTGATATTTTTTTCTACTTATTATTGCTATTAGTCCTGCTGAGCCAACACAGCTGAGACAGCAAACTGCATTCTATTATTTCTTGAGTGTCATCCACAGGCGTGTTTGCTATGTTCCACTGACTTACACCTGCACAACCCAGTTGTAAGCTATGGGACCATACATTTTAACAATGAAAACAGAATCTGAAAATAGCAGGGGTTTTACTTACTTACGTAACTGGAGGCATGAATCGTCTCCTGGAAAGAAAAATCTTGTCTTTACAAGACTCAGTCAAGGTTGCGATATGAACAGCTTACATATGACTTGTCCACTGAGGCTCTTAGAAATGCAAGTCACAGAACGGCATTGCTGGTTTCATACTACCACTTTTCAGCATGCAGCACATTAATAGAAAGCCTGTTTACTGTCTTAATGTCTTTTTTACGATCAAATTGGTTTACTTGGTTAATTCAGTTTGTTTGCCAGTTAACATTGAATTCATTGGATTTGCTATTGACGAACTACTATCCTTACACTTGTACCATTGTTTTTGTGTATCTATGGACTCAACAACATGGCTCTATTACTGAACTGGCATGCTTTCTCTTTGATAAAAATTGAAGGATTTAATAGTATATTCTGATTCCTTTATTCTCTTATATAGCCATTGCTTTTGCCTTCCAGTCTCCCACCTGTTTTAAAAGTAGGTGCAGAGCAGACTGAAGGGTATTCCTTACCTTGTGCTGTCATGAGCACTGACCACCAGTGTTTGACCACTTCTGTGAACAGCATACTTTAGAGTTCCTTATGAATTCTTCACTGAAAACAGACAAATTAACCACCACCCCAGACTTTCTTTTTGCCTTCTTGTAAATTTTATCGAGCAAATACAAATAGAGATTAATGGGGAAAACAGAAGAAGAAGAAGCAATAAAAAGGATGTATGTAGGAAAAAAATAAGCCAATACTAGACAACCACGAACTCCCAGAAGAACAGAGGATCTGTGGGATCATTAGGATGACAAAGGTTTCACTAGTTCAGAATGCGAGGAATAGAGTGTGGTTGAAGAAACACAATGGCCTTTGAAGACATATATAAACTAAAGACAGGTAGGGCATAGATTCCAGCTGTGAACTACAAGTGAGATTATTAAGTAGAATTTTCTCTCACTTCAGAAAGTTTGACCTTAATAGTATTTGAAATTTATATATCCTTGATCTTCATTAGTTTGACTGATCTGCTTGTGACTTTATTTTTGTTATTTTCACAAGCTAGATTTCACCTGTTCATAAGTAACATAACTTTTTCCTAAACTGTCATTGTATTTAAATGAAATTTTGTAGATTTTTGAAGGGGAAAATTACAGAATAGTAACATAAATAAGAGATTTCTATTTGGTATCCAGAAACCTTTACTCTTTGGAAAATATTTAATGAATTTAACGTTTTCCTCTTAAAAGATGTAACATTTTTGCCAGTATCTATTACGTACAAGGGTCAGAACTTTATGAATGGGAATATAATTCATTATTTGTTTTTCTTTAAAAGTATAGGAGCAGATCCTCAATGAATGGAAATTGCTCTCTCCTTTCAGCGCACAGAGCTGTGCTGATTTACACCAAGCCATACAGAACTTCCCTAAGGGGGGATATTTAGCACAGTTTGTTAAATTAAGTGATCATTTTAATGGACCACACAGAAGGTGTGAGACAAAAGTGAAAATGCCTTGAGTATAAAGTTCTGAATGTTACAACTGGTGACAGAAGGCCTATCAATGAGACAGTAATCCTATAAAAATACAGAAAGATCAGATTGCTTGTTGAATTAGAATTGCTCTAATATGAATGCATGCAACTGGATAGCAAAGGAGCTGGAAACTTTCCATCTGCTTTGTATACAAAGTGATTAGATTGTGATCACTTAGTCCAAGAGGATAGAAATGATGCACAATTCTGCCAGGAAGAGACATGCAAATTGGATCAATTAAGCTTTGAGAGTGCTCAGACAATCTGGTAGAGAAGTTTACATGCTGTGTCAAGTGAAACTTAGCAAAGATCAGTCTTGAGTGCTGGGGGCAAGTATTACAGTGATTTAAACTCTAATCTCCAAGAGTAATTCATCGGTTTTGGATTCCGTTATAAAACTGATCAGATACTATAATAAAACAATCAGATACTATAACAGAAGATCCCTTGAGGAGATGTTTGATGGGATACACAGGAAGTATGACAGACAAATTAGTAACAGTCATCTGAGTTGAAACATTTGAGGTAGATGAGAGTAAATTCTGATGACTGATCTTGTTTGCAGTTAATGGGATACACAATACTAACAACTCCTGTACCTTCCTGTTGACTACAACACTTCAGAAGGGGGTGTTCTCATAAGGAAGTCAGTGTCTGTTCTATTTTTATTGAACCAGAGCTCACTCTGAAGGGGAACAATGTGAAAATGATCATTAGATAGGAGTTTCATCAGGGGCCATCTAAGAATTTGAACTGTGCACCCTGTGCAACATCTTTAGAGTGGCAAAGGGACACGTTTCAGGTAATCAGAGGGATCTTTATGTATATCAAAAGTTCTCAATATATATGAGGTATGGGAATCTTAAGAAAAGAGTTTCTGAAGGAAGACTTTGAACATTTTTAGTAGAATCCAGATGGCTGTCAGAATTAGAAACAGGTCTGCACAATTTGAATTTTAATGTAGATTCAGCAAGTATACATGACCAATGTAAAGCAACACCTGCCATTTCAGTATTTTCTCATTATTTGTTTATCAATGGCACATAAATTGATTGTATTGTCAGCATTTAATGGCAGTGAGTAAGAAACACAGCAAGAACGTGTTCCGGTGAAAAGATGAAAAAAAAGACAAAAAAAATTCTGGGTTGGTATCAGTATTGTGCATAGCAAAACTCATATCTATGGATTTTTTTGAAAAATTATGAGTGAATTTCAATTTTAATCCATAAATATCTTCTCTCATAATTTGAAATGTCAGAATATGATTTAAGGAAACAAGGTGTAATGACTGCATTGGAATTTGATGAGATTGTCTTTATTAAACGCTCATCGTGCTCACCAATATAGAAAAAGGCACCAGGAGAGCACTGTCCTTTACATACAGCTGTTAAAATCCTTCTAAGCTGGAAGGCTTTACAATTAACCTAGTATTGTTCATGTTAAGGCAATTTGTTATGGTTTTGAAATACTAATGCATTATCCTCCCCCTCAAATGTTTTCTGAAAAACAGCACAAAACATGGGCATTAAAAACATTTCTTTCCCAGTCCTTAATCCCATGGAGTAAAAATGCCTATCAAAATATGAATTGCTATCTGGAGATCAGTGTGGTTATATCTGAAAGCCCTGGCAGATCTGTAAATTGGAAAGGTTAAAAAAAAAGTTCAGAAGAAATCAAACCTTTTAAAGTATTTATTCACAAAAGATCACTTCAAATGATCTGAACAGTTTAAGACAGTCTTTCAAATGTATGTATTTACTGTGCATACCCTACTTCAGCTTGTTCTGAATACTGAAAAGCTACAGTGTGAATTTATGTAATGGAATCACTTAAGCTTCTGATTCTGCTTCTTACAATTAGTCTATGTGATGCACATTGCTCTTCATTAAAGCACCCTTCCTTTGCATGGGGATTAAGGCTCTATTTCAGAAAGGCGCTTAGGCATATGCTTAGTACCAACTCTCATGAGCGTTAAGTAAGTCCTGACGTGCTGTACATGGATAAGAATGATTTCCTAACTTAGAGAATTCTAAAACAGAGATTTAATTTGAAGTAGCACAGTGTTAAATTGCCTTACTCTTTGGAGTAAATTTTGAGTAATGGGCTGTTAATTAACTAGCCAGTATGTACAGGTGGATGGATATGTATTTTAGAAACACTTTTGGTTAAAAATCAATGTGATAAACCATCTTCAGTGAAATACATAAAAGTAGGGGGAAAAAAGAAGAAAAAAAAGATTGTCCTATAGCCTACTGAAAAAAACACCCAACTTGTCATTCAGTTTTACCTGTGCTGAACTGCAGTGTTAGTAATCAGTCACAGTAGTTAACAGAAAGCACTACAGAAATGTTAAGGTGTTTAATCAGGTCAGACTGAAATAGAGATTCTAAATGAAATGTAAACACACTGACAACAATAACTTGTGTTTTAAGATAAATTAACCAAGGGATTCTTCTGCTCTTTTTAAGTGAACTCATTTTAAGACACAAGGCAAGTGTCTGCAGACTTTTATTTGGTCATGCGTTGGTTTTTCATGTTATATTGTCACACTAGCAATGAACCTGTAAGACTTTCCTATGGATTTTCATTGCTGCCCTTTTCATATAAAATAAATCACTTATTTTAAAATGTTATAGTAAAATTTTACATTAAAAATTCTCTGGGTTGTATGAAAGATTTTATAACCTATAACCAATATGATCATAAGAAGAACTGTCAATTTCAAATTGGCTATAAATCTTTCAGGACAGTCAGCACTAAGTATCGCATATATCCAAACATATAAAACTTTATAAAAAAAGACAGTAGGAATTTAGTTTTTTAAGAAGCAAAACACAATAACAAACACTGGTGCCCTGACATTTGTATTATAATTTCTGTACAT
>JAVJGI010000040.1:62920938-62950283 GCA_035590275.1 Ibycter americanus
CCAACATGTTAACTCCGTTTTGTTTTAACAGTTTCATAAATATTATTTAACCAGGCCTTAACTGCTTTCAGGGAAATGTGGCTGTGGACCCAGTTAATTACATTTTTTCTCTATTGTTAACATTTCATCATTAAAATGATCAGATTGTGTTGTTTTTTGTAGTCCAGTACTTTATAAGATTCTACAAACACAATTATTCACAGTGATTCAATTGTTTTACAGTTACATATTTTACCACTGTTTTCTAGTCTGTCAGGGTTTCAGCACTTCCCACTAACACACAAGGTAACAGTATAAGTGGATTTTTAGTGTTGTTAAACTTTCAAAAGCAAATGAAATTTGAGGAATTGATACAATATAAAACCAAACCAAACACAACAGATAAAAAATCTACACCCTCTGGGTTTCTATTCTTTGGTACTAATGTTCTTTGGAAGCAGGTTCCTATAACAAAAATCATTATCAACCAAGCAATGCTGCAAGCTATTTTGGATAGCTGGAGCAGAAACAGGGTAATCACTCTAAACTATAGATCAGTAGTTTGACAAAGAAGAGACAAATATGAGAGGCATAATTTCCACTCTAAAATAAAGACATTCAGTATAAGTACATATTTCAGAAAAGACTTTAATACCAAATGATTTTTTGTTTGTAAATTTGGTGTTATTGATATGGTAGTCAAACAAGAAGTGTGTATAGTTATTTTTCCCCTCTCAGTGCTATTACAGATAATTCTTTAGATTACAGAGTTAGATATGAAAAAATACATCCTCTAATATACTCTCATTTTCCATGGTTGAAATCCTAGGCCTGAATATCATGCATAAGTAGAAAAAGCAATATGGGAGAAACAACTTTCCAATCAGCATATTTGTATTCTTTTTTTCTTATTTCTATTTTCAAGAACAGGGAAAAAGCAAAAGCATTCATTTTTCATTATTGCAGGTGTATAAATTCTGCTGCTGTTTTTCTTGTTTCATCTTCCCTCTTTCCCTCTTTCCTGTGCCATAAGGCAAAGTTCATTCATGCATTCTCTGGTCATAAAGATAAATAAATAAGAGTTTAAAATAATGAATAATTAATGAAAAGATTAATATATTTTTTACAATGTCAGTGTTATAAGAACAGGAGTTATTAATTTCACTACAAATATATATGTATTTATACATGTATACATATATGTATTTCATTCAAGAGAAGTGTATGTTCAAGAAACAGTCCTTTACTGTATGTATTAATATTGTGCAAGCAGAGATTGTTTCACGTGTAGTGGGGAAGTAATTTCAGAAGAAGAAGGAGTGAAGTTTCTTGAAGGCTTTGTTTCTGTTAGCTGCTACACATGCACAAACTTTTCAAGCCTATGGACATCTGCTGGCCTAGAGATATTCTTCTATGAAATATACTAGGGTCTTTGATATTTATTCGCCATGTTACTTTTTTTAAGCCTGATCACTTTCATAGAAGCTATATGCGGGGATTGCAGGGAGAAAGCATTCTCACACAATTGTATTACACTGCTGAAATAGAGAGTAGTGACTTTAAGAGAATTTTGTCTTACAGCTTCAGTGATTCTTGGCAACAAAATAAATCAAATCACTGGACCAGTAAATACATTGGTTTAGTATATAGTAGCAAGTAGTATGGTGCATTATGAATAGATATGGATCATGTGAAAATATTATTGGTATGTACAGAAGACAACTCAGTCCCTTTCCTGGAGAATAAGAAATACAGAGACCCAAGTACAGCTGGTAAGAATAAACATTCAGGAATTTGTAAATAGAATTTCACTGCAGTGGTATTTTCACATGATTTAATTGTGTTAGGTGCTTGTATAGATGAGGTTTGAGTCATTGGTTTCTTGAATCAAAACCTGAATCTATTTGGGTAAAAAGAAGCGTTTTTTAGATGGTAAGTCAGATAGCAAATCCACTACTCTATGGCTTGGTTTGTCAATGGTGCAGTTCTGTTACTGAAATACTCAGAATGAGTACTCCAGGGAATAAATACTGGTAGACAGAGTGGTTTGCTAAAAAAAAACACCCCAAAACAACAAAGCTGAATATTGAACAGGTCTGTAAGGATTCCAATGTGCATATTGTTTACAAACGCTGTGGTCTGTTTCCTCATTCCAAATTCTAGTAGGATAATTTCTGAAAAGCTTGAAGTGTGTGCGTGAGGGGAAAGCAGGTCTCTCTTTTCCGCACCTATTCTGAACATGTTATGTTGCTTGCAGGCTCTTGGTGGTGCTACAATACAGTATTGCTGCCCCCCCCCCCCCGGCCCCAATAAATATTATGCAATTAGTACGTGATGATGCACAGTATACAGATGGCTTTTACTTCCCAAAGCTGCCAAACTGTCTTTTAAAGAGTGTGAATGACAAATAGTCATTTTGGAGAGTGACATGTCATGATGATGGCCCATTAAAACTCCTCAAGAATACTCAGCCGGCTACATAAGCCCACTCAGCTCCATCTACAGCAGCAGCTGCTTCTGAGTTCCTCCTGTAGCTGCACTAATCTTAATGGGCTGGCTGCACAATTCTTTGTCGCCACAGGGCATTTCGTGCTCTTATTAAAACGAGGGGAGGGGGAGAGGAGCAGATTTGTGAGTGCAGCATCTGCAGAGATCAGAAAAGAAGAGGACAGTGTAAGGGAATGTGTGTGTGTGTGCATGCGTGTGCATGTGTATGTGTATATACATACACTTAAATGTGTACATACATTGTATATGTATATAAAATCACTATATCACTGTCTATATAAAAAGCTAAATTGTTTAAGTGTACAGAGAGAAAGAAAGAACACTATAGACAGAACTGAGTGTTATTAAGAGAAAAAATGTCATAAAAATGTGACATGGTTGCTCTTATCACATCCAGTTTTCAGTATTTCCTATTAATTATTCAACTCACTAGCCTTTAGATGACAGTATCTCTTTTTCCTAGAGGAACCTTTCATCTGAACTTTGTTTTCCACTTAGAAGCCTTGAGGGCTTGCTTAGATACTAACTGGAATGTTATGAAGTGTAAGTTTTAGAATTTTGGTAATTCTATTTTGAATTTTGTTTGAACAATAACCATCAGGGAACCAAAGAAGTTTCACTGTTCTCCTTCATGTTTAACCCCCCTTTTTCAAAAGGCTGGCAAAATTAAATATTCACTTCACTTCATGTGGCTGAGGTGATATCCTGCTGGAGTACAGATCGTCACTTAAGAGTGTAAGACTACATATTTTTTACTAAACTCTTACACCAACATTCTGAACCTTTTATTGGGGAGACAATATGGGGAAAGGAGGGAATAGTAAAGCCTAACTGCTTATTCCAAGTTTGATCATGGGAGAGAATAAGTCTGTGTAAATTAATATAAGTTCTTATTATTTTAATTTCTTAGGCACAGAAACATACATTCTATAACAGCAAAAAAAGTTCAGAAGCTACATCAGTAGTGCAAATAAGGATTTCTATTTTTTTTTTAAAAAAGAATGATGCCTAGTTCATTCAGAACAACCTGACACTTATGTTACTCTTCCTGCCCATCAGTCATGTTTCTTATATTTGCTGCTCTGGTTCCAGGACTTTAGAATCAACAACAACTTAAATTTCACCCTCTTTTCTTTTCTTTTTTTTTTTTTTTTTCCTCTTCCCCTCCAGAGTAGGCTTTTTTTTTTGTGAATGTGGAGTAGTAATACACACCCTTAGTTAAATGACACCTGACCAGATTCAGGTTACCAGCCTTTTTAATTCCTGTTGCATTAAACAGAGCATAAGAAGAAGATGTTGGTAAAGTTATACAGCGTTACTCTCAAATAGTACTCTTGCCTAACACTGATTAGTCACTGAAGATCAGCTCCACTTGCTACTCAGCATTTTCTTTCATTTGTACTTTTTTATTTTTCCTTGCTGTTTCATCCCATTTCCACTTGTTATTCTTCCTGTTGCCTGTCTCCTTTTGTCTTCCTCTAGCCCCATCTCCTCTGCCTTGTCACATTCATTTGAGGTCTTTCATCAGTCTGTTTCCCATTCCAATTTTCTCCTGGTCCTTCAGACCTGTCCATGTTCTCATTCACTTTGGTTTTTTTTGTTTTTTAATTACTTTAAAAAAACCCCACCAACACCTCAGTTTCCTCTCTTCCTTCTTTATCCTTATTTTTTCCTTTTTATCCTTATTATTTTCTCTCTTATCTTATGGTTTTTTAATCACGCACCTGCATGAATACCTTGATTGTAGATGAAGCTTTGTTCTCACAGGCTTTATATAAACTGTTGACTATGAAGATCTCAGAGATCAAAATACAGAAAATGACGTATGATTTGCCTACAAGAGGGTTATCAAGGACAAGCTGTGGGATGACACAGCTGGTACTCCTAAAAGGACATGCCCTGGTTTTACCCTGAATGTTAAATACGCCAATGTGATAGGTAGCCTCTCATTATCTCATTGCTTTTGTGGTGATCCTGGGTA
This sequence comes from Ibycter americanus, assembly GCA_035590275.1. Taxonomy (NCBI): domain Eukaryota; kingdom Metazoa; phylum Chordata; class Aves; order Falconiformes; family Falconidae; genus Ibycter; species Ibycter americanus. The sequence goes on from JAVJGI010000040.1 coordinate 62,925,407, forward strand.
GATACATTGGCTGTGGTCATCTGTAGGACTCTAGTATTACACGTAGTAAGACAAAAAAAGGATTTGGAGACAGTCTGAGTTCAGACAGCCTATATGGACAGTGCTGGGTGCGAAGAGATCTCAGGAATGTCTTGGACCTCCGTTGCCTCACCAGCTCTTGGGTCTTTGGTCAACTCTGAGCACTCCAGACACAATTTTGGGGGGGTTTAAATCAATACAGAATGGAAGTTTTGTCTAGGCTGAGTGGGTTTTGAGCAAGCCTTTCAGCAGCTGCTTGTGTTAGATAAATATAATGTGGTTATACTGTGGTCTACAGCATGGACCTTGTTGTATTCCCGCATGACTGTCTCTGCACTTGCCTGACAAGGAGAAAGTCTGCAGGCAACAAAACAGTGCAAGAGATTGCTAGTACGTCAAAGTGGCAAACTGTGCCACTGTGGCACAGTTTTCTGTGCTTGTTCCCTACAACACAACGCTGCCGAGACAAGAAAACTCTGGCAACATTACAAGCATATACCTTCTTTTCAAACTCTGATTAAAAATGTTAAGATTTTGGGTTTAGCCATTTATATTGACTTGATCTCTTGTCCTCTGTCATATCTGTTATGCTGAAAGCACAGAACATAAACCAGCAACTTTCTTTCTGAACCCTTCTTTGTACTATAGTTTTACATAAATTAATAGAACCAAAAGCAAAAAAAACCCCTCCAGGACCTCCTTTATCACTTTCTCAATGTTTCTTGGAAAAAAGGCTGTTATAAGAAAATCATTACCTGCTGAATAATACTTTCACTAGTGTCTGGGTGTGAAGTCAATCATATAAATCACAAGCCTTTGCTGACATCAATAAAATGTTGAGGAATCTGTCTCTGTCCCACGGGACTTCTGTAATGAGACTGAAAAGGAAATTAAAGCAGATGTCTTAAGCTGTTGTTATTAAAATATGGTTACAGTTTACAAGACTGAGAGTTTCATAGCTCCCTCTGAAAACAACAATTGTGTTAGTAACTAATGTGTTTGGGAGGCCCTTAAACATTGCAGAAATGTGATATGTGTGCACATTGGATTTTACTGAAACGTTCACTCCATTGTCTACGCTGAATTATTTGCATTGAAATTGTTCCAAATTAGCAATATTGAACCCTTAGTTATCTGATAGTTAACAAATATAGTGTTAAACTTCAAAAAAGAAGAAACACCACCACCCCCCACCCCCCACCCCCAAATATCTGATACTTCATCCTAGTATTTTATTCAAAACACTAGCAGTGATATCTGAGGGGAAAGGGATTTCAAAACTTTCTAGGTGCAACCACAGTAAATACTGAATCCAAGAACAGAAGGTTTGAGAACCTGGCTGTTGTGATGAATAAGATTTAATAGAAATAAACAAATTAAGTTTTTGTTTCAAATCACTTACTTTCTTTCATCTTCTGGCAATTACATGTTTAATCTGTATACACCCAGCAAGTTTCCTTTTTAAGTCTTCCCAGAAAGCAGGGAGGGCATGTTGCATATGAAGACAAGAGTGTCTTCCTCCCACAATCAATTCTCAGTTGTTTTGTGATAGTAAATTGTGGTTATAAAACAAGAAGATTGCTTGTGGCTTCTTCCTTCCTTTCGCCTTTTTCTGCTTCCTAGTCCCTCCTTGCTTTTAGTGAGAAGGCAGGAATAAAGCTGCAGTTGTGTCAGTTCCGTATCACCAAGAACTATGGATGCCTGCACAGTCACGAGGAGGCAGTTTTCATTCCTATCCTCCCTTTCTAGTTACTTTCACAGTGAGAAAGGAAAGGGTGCAGGCAAAGTAACTCCTCCTTGAGAAAACTTTTCAGTTCTGCAAATGAGTGCACATTTCTTGTGGTCTCAGGGAGCTATGGGGCTGGGTTGTACTGAAGCATCACACGTTTGCTCTGTCTCTTTCTCACCATTACCTCTGTGATCCTGCTGGTGCTGAAAACCTGGCAGCTCCCCAGGTTCTCCCTGTGCTTTTCATCCTCACCCACAATCTGTAAACTCTACAATGAAACATTAGCCATGCTGCTACTAGGAGGAACAACTATGAAGACAGATCCTTGGGGAAAGAAAAATTAAGAAGAGAAGCATATGAGCCCTGCACCTGCCATAAGGAAGCCTGAATTGAAAGACAGAGAAATAACAAATCTCTCATTCAGACTTCAACAGATCAGTGATGGCCATATAAATTGCTTTTAATGCAGTGCAATATCTCTGCTTACCGATAAATATAAATATCCTTCTATATTGAAAATACTTCATTAACATACTTTAATGGCAAGTGATGCAAAATTACATCATCTTTGGTTGTATAGATCTATACCTACTAACAGAAAAAAATCTGGAAACTATTGAGTATTAGAGATCTTGAAGGAAATGTTTTATTTAGGTTCATGATTCTAAGGGTCTGCATAAACATAAATGCATTAGGTGGGACCCTATACTAAGCTGCATTACTGCAAAGCCAAAAAAATTGGGGACAAAATTGCATTCATTAAAGGAGTTAGGGTAATAGTGTCTTTACTACTGAGTGAAGCTGACTGCTTCCTTATTTACTCTGAGTGTGGTGAGACACTGGAACAGGTTGCCCAGAGAAGCTGTGATGCCCCATCCCTGGAAGCGTTCAAGGCCAGGCTGGATGGGGCTTTGAGCAGGCTGGTGTAATGGAAGGTGCCCCTGCCCATGGCAGGGGGGCTGGAACTAGATGGTCTTTAAAGGTCCCTTCCAACCCAAACCATTCTATGATTCCATGATATCCAAACAAGTATTTTCTAAAACTGAGACCAGTTTTAGGAGTTGGGCCTAAGAAGATATGAATGCCTCCTTTTTAGGTTGAGTTCAGAGACTGCAGAGGGCACTCAGTTAATTATCTTCTAAAAAAAACCCTAACAACCAAGTGCAGTTCTACGCAGTGGCCTCTGCCTCCACAGGGCTTGTATGGCTTTTCTCATTAGATTTGTTCACTCTCTGCTAACTTTCCTAGAACACCAAAAGTTATCCTCATGTTAAAAATACATCATCTCTCTCCAGAAGCTTGCTGCTTCCCTTTGATCTTCTCATGTACTCTTTCTTGTACCAGGTGTAATGCAGGGAACACCCAACACCAACACCCTTAAAATCTTCATGTTAAATGTATGTGGAGCTTAACAAAGAAGCAATAGGATCAGCATATAGTCAGTGGATCGTGAATCTCAGACTGGAGATAAGATTACTTGAAAGCCAAGGCAAACTGGAGAATGCCCAGCATGGATATTGTGTGGAGGCAGCAATGGATGAAATTAACTGGAAGTATACAACTGTCTTTACCTATAGCATTCCTCTCTTTGAAAATGCAGGGAAGAATTTTATTTACAATATTTATTGTAAACTACTTCCGAAAGAAAATTAGTCTGGGATGTTCCAGAATGGGATCAGGTGAGATTTACCCAGTGAATCCTTGAATCCTCCGTATCTCTTGAAACAAGAATTTTGAAACTGCCTTTGTCTTGATCCTCCCTACTTCTAAAGTCCCAGTCCCTATGTGCAGCTACAGACTGAGCTGCAGTTCTTTCGCCACCATGAGTGTGGGAGGAATGGTATGAATGTCACCTCTGTAGAATGTGGGAGAAGGGATAGACAAGCTAGTAGGTGGCACTGCCATAGATGCTTTCTGGAGCCTTCCTGTAAAGTACAAGTGTCCTGAGGACTAAGACCATTCTATATAATTGTTACTAAATTAACCACAAGAACAAATAAAAATCCTAGGTCTCATTCTTAAATGTACTTCTTAAAAAGGGAGGGACGGGATGGGACATGGACCAAAACAAATAAATTAAAACAACAGCAAGAACATGCAAGGTATTTTCTAAAGTCAACATTATAAGGAAAACATTAGTTCTTACTTCCTAGGATGTTAAAATAAATAGCTGGAAGTCAGATGGTTTGAAGTCACATTTGGTGGTAGCAGAGCTGTAAATACGGTGCAGGACCGCTGCATTCAAGAATGCTGTTCTTAGTTGCAAGTCACTGATGCCTCTACATTAATGACTTTAATGTAGAGGCATGCAACTGCCTCTGGAATAAAGGTGCTTGAACTGGAATAAAGGTGAGCGTAAAACTGCAGCAAACATACATCTGGATTCTGTCAGCCCAGTTTATTTTTGCTTCGTTCTCTTGTATTGCACTTTTAAGTTATCTCAGACTGACACTAAACTACACATAAAAATGGTGAAGAAAATTCTTTAGAGTGCTTTACAAAGAATTGATTGTGCTCTAGTGCCAATTTTGAGCTGTATTGCCTTCCTGGATTTCAGTAGGTAGGGAATGGTGCTTTACTAACTTGAGCTGGGCCAGCACTGTTTTTTAAAGGCTTAGTAGAACAAAGTTTTAAGAAAAGATACAAGGACGTTTGCTGTCCCAGAGCCTCAGCCTTGGAGTAACAAAGGTCATTGCTAAGCACTTTAATAATCCATGCGGTAGCAGTTTTCTACCAAGGCATCATTCCAGAAAGTGGCTTCTGTTCAGCATTTCACTCCAGGGCACCAGACACTGTAGTGTGATCCATGAGTTGATCTATGAACCTCGGAGGGGGACTCCTTAAAAAACAATGTGTTAATCAGTGAGCCACTGAGTGAGCAAATGGGAAATGCTGAAGCTACAACATTTCTTCTTTCTCTGGAATGTGAAACCCTTACTCAGTGCATCTTTGAGGATTTACACTTCTGGCCTCTCCTCTGAAGGTCTCTTTTCTTTCAAAACACTGCTAGAAAGATTCAGAAAGCTGAATCACTTCAAGAAGACAAACACATTGAAACTTGCTATCCCATAACTTCAGTTCCTGGGTAATGTCATACTCTGCATTTCAATCTAGACTGTGGAGTTCTGGCTGTGTAGGGGAACCCACACAATGCCTCTGTAACACATGGGAGACTTATGCACCCTGAAGTAGGTCTTAGTAAAAGAAAAGATGGGGGGAAAAAGGTAAAACAAAATCAAACACAAACCAGAAAAATTCTTACTTGCACAGACCATTGCTCCTTTTTAGGGAACATGGCTACTTCTCTTGAAAAAGCAGCAAGAGCCCCAGCTGCCAGATTTGTGAGATGAACAGAAGTATGGTTTATGGAGTAAACCAACAGCCATTAGGGCTGAGGAATATGCCGTGCTGCAGATCTTGAAAGAACCTGCATGTGAGATACGTTTTACCTTGATCTGCTCACAGTGGCTACATTGACTATTCCTGAGTGCGCTGAGAAGTAGGACTTTAAATGTTTGGGGAGCTCCACCAAAGAAATCTCAGGCTGGTTTAGGTATCTCAGGAGTTAGGTAGCACAAGAATGAGGATAAGCCCTATTTTGAAATAATGTAGCTAATCTGACTTAGACACTCCTGTTTTTTGACCCAGTCCAAAGGTCAGACTCCAGTTCTGTCTTAAAAGAGAGAGGGAGTGCACTGTAACTGCACAAGTATGAGATACCCAGACACTGTAAGTGAAATAATGTGTAAGAAATAAGCAGCTTTTTGTCCAGCTGAAAAATTCAAAACTGATCATGAATACTTCCCTGCTGAAATAGGAAAAGGCTTTGCAGCTGTGCTAAGTTATGCCTGAGATAGCAATTTTCTGCATGTATTCTGGCAGTGATTACTATCTTAGTGATACTCCCAGCTGAGATAAAAAACTTGTTAGTGGAGGAAATTATGATGATGATGACAGCAGAGTTACCTCCAAACTCAACATGACATGGAGTTAGGACAGGTACAAAATAGATAAGAGACGTAAAGAATCCAAACATCTTTAACAATGTCCTCAGCTATTTACAAGCAATAATCTACTTTTTAGCAAGCAAGCAAGTACTTTGAATTTTACTGATGTTCTTTTCACTTGTACCATATTAAGTATATTGTGCGTGTGTTACCTTAACATGATATTCAGATCAATTACATTACTCATGCAAGTTTGAAAATTATATAAGAATTATTTGAGTCAGTGTTCTATTACAGGAAGGTGAGAATCAGTAGACATAAAAGAGCTACAGAACCTGTGGAAGCTTGCTCTGTAACTTAAAATAGCTTGCATGATGAGGAAGAAAGTTTTTTTCTGTACATCTGTCTTGCATTTTGACCTACTAAGTTACATCTGTTCTGTGTCTGCTACAAGTAGTTCCAGGGAAACTACACCAGACTATGGGTGCTGTGTAGTTCAGGTGGTGCCAGGACACTTCTTGGTCTTTCTGACTGCATTTTTCTGAAGTTAGATAATGGAAAACAAAATATGGAAGTGAAGTTACTGGCCCATCAGGTCGTAGTGAGCGATCTATCAACCAATCCATTTTCATTAATTTCATATGTTTTACTGCTCTACACAGAAAAGACTGAGGAAATCAGTGTCATTTCCCATAAATGCATAGGAGCAAACACACACTGACATTGAGTTTATAGTGACATTTATTTGAAGTCTCACCCTTCAGTACGATAATAAACTGAAACCAACGATGTACTTAAATTCAGCTAGGAATAAAGTCACAGTGGTAATCATATGTGTGCATGTGTGTATGTGTATGCCTATGTAAAACTCTGGTATAAGAAGACAATATCAAATGCATTTGAAAATTAGATTGTTTGCAGGAAAGAATGAAATTGTCTTACTCGAAAGAGCAAGCTGACACATTCTAATGGTCCCTCACATGCCTTGCACAATAAACATTCAGCTTATCTTCTCAAGAACAATAAAATTTCATGTACTACTGCTCGACATAAGAATTATTTTTACATATCTCCATGCCCCTGATTCTCTTGTAAGTTAATCTCATCTCTCATCAATTTTTCACCAGCTTCACTCTGATGTTGATAAAGGAGATGGTTCCATCAAATACATCTTGTCAGGCGAAGGGGCGAGTTCCATTTTCATTATTGATGAGAACACGGGGGATATTCATGCTACAAAGAGGCTGGATCGAGAAGAGCAGGCCTACTACACGCTCCGAGCACAAGCATTAGATAGGCTGACTAATAAACCTGTGGAACCAGAATCTGAGTTCGTCATTAAGATTCAGGACATCAATGACAATGAGCCAAAATTTCTGGATGGTCCTTACACTGCTGGAGTTCCCGAGATGTCTCCTGTGGGTAAGTGCAAAATACGCTGTCGGTGTTGTGGGAAATTTGTTCCTATTGCTTTTTTAAAAATTTCATTATTTTTTACTGTATCACACTAAGCTACTTAATTATCTATGAGGCACCTGCAACAGATATTTCAAGACTTAACTGGAAATAGCATGCTAGAATAAGCATTTACCCTTTCAAAAATGCTGTGAAACTCAAAGAGCTATGCAGGGATTCAGATAAGCATTTTATGGTGTATTTCTCATTCCAGTGCCCAGAGGCTTTGTTTTATAATTCTCATTAACAATAATAAGTTTCATACCTATGCTATGGTACTCAGAGATGATAATTTATCATTTTGTTCAGATAAAGTCTGTTCTTAACAAACTCTTCAAATTCCTGCAAGTGCAGAGCATACTTTTTTGGGTAAGTGTTGCTTATATTAGTAAGAGTTTGCTGTGCATCTTTTCTAATACTGAAATCCAGCTCTCTGGGAAATATATACAAGCAGCAGGGACTGGGGTACAACTTGAGAGAGTTTCAAAATTCCAGTGGAATCAGTGAATGACTTTTAGAGGCTTCAGACCCTCTGCTGAAAAATAAGAAATGCTAATTTTTCCTAAGTTTGAGTTAGGGAAGAATTTCAACATCAAATCCACTCTCTCTTCATTTCAAACAGACCAAATGCTCATCTGTGGTCAGGTGCCACTGTTCCTTTGAAAGCTGACTGATTCAAACCAGATAGGAGTTTGCCCCAGAGACTTTTTGGTAAATTTTACTTTAACTTGAAATTACAAATGCAAGCATGAAGCTAAAAAAAGCAGAAGTTAATCGACTTCAGTGGAAATATGTGTATGGGAAGTCTCACTTCAGGTTCAGAGAGTTACGTGGTGAATGAAATTAGAATTTTCTTTGCTTGCTTGATTGTAAGTCATATCAAAATTTGATACTCTTATAGCAAGACAGCCCATATAGAGTTTGCTATAGTTTCCTCAATACCATCTCCTGTGGTTTTGGACGTTAAACAATGCCTCTAAATTAGAGCTAGAGAGAGAAAAAGAATCTTCCCTGCCTAAGTACCCTGCAGCCATCATTAGTCAACATTGCTTTTATATTTGAAACTCAGCTAACGAGCCAAAAGCAGATAAGTAAAACATTGCTAATGAGTTTTTTATTTATTTATTTTACTAAGCAGTGAGAATAGACTATTTCTCATTTGATACTTAGCACTTACTCATTGTCACTCGAACATTATGTGGATGGCTGAAAAGGCAATAGTAGCCTTGGAAAGAAAGACGGGCACCACAGCTTTTGAGGAGCATCAGGGAAGAGATGAAGTTGTGATGCAGTGCTGAGAACTTTTTACTGCTGCACTTTGGAAAAATGGAGATAACCAAATAATCTCAGACTGTGAAACCTAAATATTCAGCACTTCAAAGATATGGTCTGCAAAAAATATCTTTTTAAATTGTTGTTTTATTTTAGAATTAGATTATTTAAGTGAACTGTAGCATGTAGCAATGATTACATTATTGCACTTTTGTCTTGTATCCTGAAAAGCAGTATTTCCACATTTCCCTTTCCTAGAGAAAGACAATTACTTCTGTCTTGTCCTGTACTGGCATATTGACATATAGACAACTACTACAGACCTGCGTAGACCTACCTACACACATGCAAACCCATGCCTCTACCCCTCACCCGTGCTCCATTTCTTCCAAAAATATATTGGGAATCAAGCTGTGGAGAGTGCACAATGTGCAGTGGAGAACAGAAGGATTATTTTTAAATGAGCTGCTTTTGCATGTTGAATCCTTACCACATTAATGACTGAAAGATATTCTCTCCCTTACGGACCACACAGCACCAAATATACATTCAACTTAGGTGGAATGTTGTGTAAAATTATTAACTGAGACTTGTGCCCTCTCTGGGATTTGTATTTACTAAGGGCGATTTCATCTTCATGAGCATCCTGAAACTGTACATTTTCAATATCTTCGTGGTTACTATCACAGAACTACTGAATACTGCATTGTTAGTGATTTAAGGATTACTGTGTAATGCCTGTGTGGTACTTGTCTTACATGGTCACATCGTTTCATAGTTTATTCATATAGAACAATTTTTAACTAATCACATAGAACATTTATGAAATATTAAGGAGAAACAAAGTATCTCTCTCCTATTTTGCTTAAAATTATATCCATGACAAGGACTTTTAATTGGATATTAAACAAAATGAAAGACATCACAGGATTATAAACCTAAATTAACTATAAAGTTAGGAGAACTATAACCTTTAACTTAAAGGGTGGTTATGCAAGTATAATTATTCTGTATTTTATTTGACAAATATTTTAGGGCATTATCTAAGGCTAATTGAAGTCAATCTTTTCTGTTATTTGGAATGACTTCGGGTCAGGTTCAAATTATATTTTGGTCAGGACCAATTATATTGATTATCCTGGATAGGGTAAATATCTTGATGGCTTGTAATCTATTCATAGCAAAAACCTCAAAGATATGGCTTATCTGAAAATCATAGGGCTTTTTTTTCTAAAGTATGTCTTTTACTTAAAAAACCTAGCAGTGTTTTATTTCAAACAAATGGATTGGAAATTATAATTAAAAGAATATTAAAAGAGTGTTCCTGTAATGTTGAGCAAAAAAATAGCTTATGTGAGATACTGATCTGTTTGGCTTATAGCTGAGGGAACTGGGGATAAAAATTCTAATACCCAACATAGTTTCAGTTTTGCTTAATCTTTACTCTCCAGACATATCAACATCTTTGCTGCTACCCAGCACAACAAATATATTTCTTTCCACATTTGTTATTTCTGATTGAGATGGATAGAAATACTTGATTTTTATACCAAAGGGAAAAAAAAAAACCCCAAAACCACCAAAAGCTTTATATCACACTCAAATCTTTTGTACAATTGGGCAGGATATTTTGAGAGCCTGAATGAAGGGTCAGTGTCTCTCTCCAGTCACAAGCCCCTTTTTCTTCACTTTACTGGACCTTGCTGCTGGGCTGGGAGCAGTCGGGCTTTGTCCCCAAGTGAAGACAACCTAACAAGGCTGTAGGAAGAGAGGGAGGAGGTGAAAAGGGCAGAAACTGCCTCCAGTTGCTACCTCTCCCTCTTCACACACCTGGAGAGGAAAGACTGGGCAGCATTGCTGCATCAGCTCTGGGTGAGGGATGGTGGCAGAAGCACAGAAATACCAGATGGTATGGAGCAGAACCCGACCGGGTTGTTGCATGTAAGGATTAAGCAGGTATTAGGGATAACTTGATAGTAAAGGTGTTTAGTATTTCTAGTAGCAGTTGATATCACATAGAAATGTGATGCCATCATTGAATCTTGTGTATTACACATATTACACATCATTAATTGGTATCAGTCAAAGCCTTTAATAACTGACTGCCATTAAAGGTCTATTTTTATTCATTTGTGTGGCTGCAATTCAATTGATAAGGGCTTGTCCAGTTTCAAAAATAAGCATTTGTTCATCTAGTTTTAGAAACCAGTTTTCCCTTAAATGATTTCAGCAATGTTAAAAACAGAAGTCACACAAGCATTTCTCATACAAACTAATTTAAAACTTCAGTAAAATACCACACAAGTTACTGGCAAGCTTTTTAAAAGGCTCTGTGCAGAGGTTTCTAAAACAATAAACTCAGAGATTTAAAGAAGATCCCTTTGAAGGATCTCCAACTCAAAATAAACTTCAGCAACCAGTTTACCTTTATCTGACCCTGTCACAGAAAAGGTTGACGTCTCCAACATGTCAAAACCTTGCTGAATCTTGACTTGGTTAAATTAAAGTACAAAGAATGTTCTAAATTCAAGGTCCTCTCTGCAAAAACTCCCCCCTTCCTTTTGCCCTAATATCAGAATTTAAGTAGGTCAAGTTCTCAGATTACTGTGATTCTGTAATATCTACCAATATATATTAAAGGTTAGGTTAAAAATGACAGCCTAAACATTCTGGAAAAAACCAAAAATCTATGTCAGCCACACAAAATTCAGTGTCTTATTAGCCAGTAGCAATAAAGAAATACGTGGAACAACCTTCCATAAGCAGTGTGGATTTTCCCTCAGTATGTGCTGCAATTGCTGAAAAAGTTTATGAAGTTGCTACATGTTGAATTCTTTTTAATGAACTGATATTCAAGCTTTGTTACAGAGACATAATTTTAGAGAAAAATAATTGTAGAGGAATCTGTATCCAAGAGGGAAAGACACTTTTTTAGTAAATAGCCCCTATTTATTTTTCACCCATATCAGGCACACAAACTGTAGTTTTTAAAGTTGTAGTTGTGAAGCTACAAGTTATAACAAGTCACTAATGAAAGTTTGAGATAGGGTTAGTGTTTGGTTTACATCTGCAGCCTAGGGCTCTGAACAATACTGCCACAAACAAGATTTACTGGGACACTCATTTTTTTGGATGGAGTGAAGGTGTGGTGCCATTTATTGACTGTCTCATGTTACCTGTATGGACACGTGTGACAGGTGACCACCTGTGTTATTAGGTAGGGCAAAGTGTTCAGGAATAAAAGGAAGACTTAATTTCAGTACAGGAGCACAAACTCTCCTTTTGTAAGATGATATAGTTTGAACTATGATGCAACTACCCATTTTTCCTCAACCTATGAGTTTCACGACTGTCCCTGAGTATCCATAGAGCTATATTGGTTACTTTTTTTTTAAAAAGGAAAATTAGCATATGAATTTGACATCAGTCCATTGCACAAAAAGTTAGGACAGCTTTGTGTTGCAATGAACGTCCTCTGAAGGAATTTCTGTTCTTCAAGAGAAATCTGCTTCCTCTAGGAAAATCTCTGGAAATTGTCACTGATCTTTCCATGCATTACGTTTCCTTGGAACCAATTTCCTGCACATAGGACTTTTCACACAGTTAGCACACCTTATGTTAGCTTGCATATTCTTTTTTTAAAAATATATTGTGCAGAAATCTCTCTCATCATTGGGCTCCTGGAAGCTCAAAGTTTTTCTGTGCAACTGGTAAAAAAATAATGACAACAGCAGTTGTTTTAAAAGATCTTTCCCCAACAAGGTTTGAGAGAAATTAATTAGCACAAAGGGACCGTAAAAGTATCATTGTTGCTGATTACACTCAAGTGGGATGAGTGCAGAAAGATTTGGTGTTAGAATTTAGAATTTCTACATAAAAAGAAAATAACCAAACAAAATTTTCTAGAGGATCTATGTGTTTTAGGAGAGAATCAATGAGATTCAGATAATCTCACGGGTTTGTTTGCTACATCAGCAGGTTTTTACAGCACACAAGCACTTCCAAGTTTGCAGGATTTCCAGAACGTCTGTGTTGAGGTTGCAGAGCCTGTAATTTCTTTGATCTTGCATTGGTCCAGAGTCCTTGAAAGCAGCAAGAGCAAGGAGCAAAGATGTAACTGTATGTGAGTTTTATAAGCACTTTTGCCAATATTTGCAGACATTGTAAGCTTCATTGGCAGGGCTTAGGGACTTTGTAAATGTGGTAAGCCTGGCTTTCACAAAGAGCACAAGATGTCAAATAGTCATTATGATACCCTTGTACTCAAAAGCTGGAGAGACTGACAAGTTTAAAATAGGTCCCTGTATGAAATTACATTACAGAGTAATCTGTAAAATCAGTTTGACATACTGAATAAAAGCTCGTAGTTACTGGTGAACAGAAAATTGATGTATTTGAAGTCCCATAACTAATAAATGACTTGATGGATTAACTACCAATTTTCTTTTTAAACTTTCCATCTACTTAATAGTTGCACGTGAAATTTCAGGTAGAGAATAACCTTTTCCCTGTTCAAAAATATTAGACAGTCCACAAGAGAGAAAAATTGCATTTAAAATAGAGTTGCAATCATAATACTTTGTCATGGATACTTTAGGAGGAGAGATCAGGAACATGGTTTAGCTAGGCCATAACTTAAGTGAATAGTTATCTTATGAATGATCATTTCTTGTCAGAATTCATTCAAGCAGGTTCCATCCTTTGCCATCTGTACTATTTTAAGGGGGGTTGCACTTTATCCTCTCTCTCCCCAAACCTTCAGCCTGGTCCCAGGACCCATTTATGATCCTCTACTTAACTGAGAATTGAAAAGCTGAGGAAAATGGATGGGGGGCATAGTACATCAGACATGAATTTCAGAACTTTCTCCCTCTCCATTTCCTGAAAAAATCCAACAAAACTGACAAGAATACAACTTAACATGATAAGTTCACCCTGGACACTTGCTATTGCAGTTTGTTCTTAAAAAGTGATTTCTAGACTTGCTGCTCTCATTTTTGCATGTCAAAAATGTGTTCATTTGGAAAATGAACTCTCTTTAATAAATGTTTTTCTCTAATCTTTTGTCTAAATCCAGTTTATGAAGGAATCTGATCCTCTGTTGAAGACCTTGACTGGGCATCTGCCAAATTGCTACAATATTTATTTGCAACCTAACCTCCAAATGCATCCCTGAGCTGTTGAATGGAAAGTCTCAATGTTCCAGACAATCTGCCACAGAAAAAAAAAATCCTTTCTAGCTATCAAAGGGTGGTGACCATGGCCAAAGCCTTGGCTCCCAAGTGTTGGTTTATTCTGCTTCCAGCATACATCATGGAAGCTGTTGTACAGAACAAAACAAATGGGAACTGTTGTAGAGAACATAATGAAGAGGAGCTGGATGCAGAATGAGATCCTAACAAAATATGCCCTTCTTGCGGGCCAGTTGACATTTCAGTTTCTTAGTCCTATCAACATAGAGACATTTCTTGCTCAAGAAATGTTTATGCAGCAGATTATTACCATAACTGATACTAAAGTATTGCAGATTATTGAAGGAAATGAGTACTTTTTAAAAGACATTTAGAGGCAGCTCTCATCAGTTTTTCTCTGAACTGAAACAGAAACTCTTCAGCCATTTCTTTATAAAAGGGTAAATAATTTGATAGGTTAAAATTAATTTTATGTATGTGTGTTCAGTTATCAAAATATATAATACTTGTATACGTATGTATATTTGAATCTCTGACTAATTACAATTTTAACATGCAGACTTCTCTTCAAAGGAAAACTATTACTGTATTTCACCCTTAAGCATACTAGAGACATCACCATCATTTAAGAATTGTTGTTCACATACCCTCCACCAACAAAAGGCAGAACTAGAGAAGGAGAGCTACTGAGGGAGGTGGTTTTTATTGCTGTGAGTCAAAGGCTGAGGCTATTTGTGAGGATGGAACTCCGTAATAGCTGATACTCCTGGTTTACAACAAGGACCTTATACTCAAAGCTGAATCAAACTGGAATGAGAAACAGTTGTGAAAAAAACACCTCCCACTGTTCCAGATATATATTGGCAAAGCATGTTGAATAAGTGTAGTTCAGATTTTTGGATCTTTTATGTACAATAGTCCCTTAAACATTTTGCAGGTACCTCTGTGGTTCAAGTGACAGCCACTGATGCAGATGATCCTACTTACGGCAACAGTGCTCGAGTGGTTTACAGCATATTGCAAGGACAACCTTACTTTTCTGTGGAGCCAAAAACTGGTAACTTTCCATAAACTCTTTGCAGTAATGCTGAGAATATAGAAAATGTGCATTAAACTTGATAGGAACTTATTAATGTGGTGTCTTGGCTAATTGAATACATTTGGATTTTGTTGATCTTTTAATTTCTTATTCCTCATAATGGATTATGAAAACCACATATCTCAGCTATGTGATAAGCAGACAGTGCTGGAATGGGAATTTTTATCTTCTTGTCAATCTACCAGCTCCCTGGTCTGCTGCCTGTTGCCATCTTTCTGATCAATGAAAATTTCAAGGTGTTGTGAACAAGTGTTTTTGCAGATGTTTGTTCTAGAAATATCTAAGTGTTGGATAGCCATATTTCCTTAAATATAGATTTATGGCATGATCATCTCTCCATTCTATTTTTTAAACTGAAGTTTTGTTGTGGGTAATGTATCTTTTCTTTATTAGTTTGAAGAAGAAAGCACTGTACTTCCTGTCTTTATCTAAAATTTTGCTGTCACTTTCAAAACAAATTACTAGTGGAGCTTTTTGTTACTATTTTATTGTATATTGTATACTATGAAATTTTGTGAATATTTTACACCACAACAAGATGCAACCTTTAATCCTCTGTCAGTTTAATAAACATTACCCATTCTACTGTATGATTTCACAGAGCAGGAAAATAGGTTCTCACTCTGCTCAGTTCGAATCAGTGCCTGAACGTTCACTTACACCAACATGGAAAGGAATAATAATCTTAATTTCAGAGGTGGACAAGTTGAGACAAAAGAGAAACAACCTATTTACCCTATTTATCATAAACAATTTGTGATGTGAATCAAACCTGTATCCCAATGCTGTGACCAAAAGGTCACACTCTATTTAACAACATCTAAATTTGCAGAAATAAGTACTAGAATTATCTTTATATTGCAACAGGTCCATCCTAATCAGGGTTATATAGCACTTTCTTTCACCCTCCAATGAGTATGATTTATAGTGGTTTTACTTCTGTCTCTCTCCATGTATATGTATGTACAATATATATTATCATAATGACTGCAGAGAGCCCTTGAACAATAATATGGTAGTTTCTGCTAAGTCAAAACCTTGAAGGACTCCGAATAAAATGTTTGCATACATTTTCACTTTGATGTGATGATAGTCATATTTCCTGTGTGCATCATAATTAGCTTCCAAATGATTAGTTAACATTGTCTGCAATTCAACGATAGAAAAACAAGCAGGCCAGAAAAAGTAATGTGGAAACAATAATGTTATGAAATTGTATATTATTTGTATTTTAACATGTCTTGCAAAACAGGTGAAATAGTGCCAGACAGTCTGTTTGTGAAATAAATGTTTCAACCCAGAGATGATTAATGGCAAGTCCCGCATTCATAAGGGAAGAAAGAAATAAAACTCTAACCAAACATTCAACAAATTTCAGATGAAGAGATATGTGTCCCAATGTGCCTCTTCTTTATTTAGTTTGTTTATGTTTCCTTTGCTGCTGACACTAAGTGCTGGTGGAGTAAACAGCTGCCTTTCTGGAAATCAGAGTTAGTGGCTGTATTGCATACTGAGCATGAAATATTCATAAAGTCATCAAGTTCTGAGAAGGCATATTTATTTTCTGATCTATATCAACAGAACTGAAACGATAAAAGATGGAGCTTTCTTCCGGTTTTCATTTCAAATCAATTAATTACAAATTGTATGCAGATCATCAAATAGACATAACAAAACCTACTTCAGATATTACAGTATTTCCATCAATAAATAAAAAATCTCTTAATTACACTAATGCTTTAGAAGTGAGTATTGTTAAAGCAAACATATTGTAAAATAAGATAATGTCATATAGATGCAGAGTGTGGCATGATATCAATATTAGTAAGAGTTAATGTGGTGAATGAGTATTCAAGACATTGTGAAATGAATCTTGACCTTGGAATCTTAAAAATGAATACAGAATATTCTGTTCCTCCTAGCTCTAAAAGAGTGGGAAATTAAACAGAGAAGAAGACATCTTCCAGAGAAGGGAGTGTTACCCAAGATATTGTGAGGTCTATAGTTCAGAGAGAAGATATCTGGAAAACACAGCCATGCCTGGCATTATCCAAAGAATCTAGTACTAAACAAAAACCGGTGGGTTTTGGTGACTACTTCAAAGAAGCTTGTAGTATGTCAGTTCAGTTTGTAGTCAAAAACTGTGATATTAGTGTTGAAATCAATTCATTCCTCTCTTGTTGCAACCATGGATCTAGTGCTACCTCTTAAAGGCAGACTGAGGTTTCACAGCAGCTTATTTGCCTGTGCAACCGTTGACACAGCTCGTCTCACTGCAGGTGTCATCAAGACGGCCCTTCCAAATATGGATAGAGAAGCCAAGGACCAGTACCTACTAGTTATTCAAGCAAAGGACATGGTTGGACAGAATGGTGGATTGTCAGGGACTACATCTGTAACTGTCACCCTGACTGATGTTAATGACAACCCACCCCGCTTTCCACGACGTAAGTTACTTTGTAAAAATA
This sequence comes from Ibycter americanus, assembly GCA_035590275.1. NCBI lineage: Eukaryota > Metazoa > Chordata > Aves > Falconiformes > Falconidae > Ibycter > Ibycter americanus. Next base: position 62,942,587 of record JAVJGI010000040.1, read on the forward strand.
TGACTTGTAATATTATTTCTAAACATTGTTATTGTCTTTACATGTCATGCTATTTCTAAACAAAAAGTGGTCAGCTTCCATGTTAAGTACTTGAAGAATCACTGACAGTAATGTTTATTTTTATTTTACGTTGGAAGAATTGTTTTTCTTTACCTAATATTTCAGATCAGTTGAAGTGATGAATCAGGTGCATTTATTAATGTATTTTACTTCCTGTCTATGGAAAAAAAGATATACCTTAACAGATATTTAGCTATTGCCAGGTTGACTTCAGGATGCATAGTTCTTTAACTTGGCTGTTAAACCTTCATATTCCTTTGGCATTTTAGCAGGATTTCTCTTGTGGTTAAAGTATTTCCTAAGGAGTTTATCACAGAAGAGTTGTAAAGTCATCTTCCCTCCATTTACTTTCTTTGACCAAGGTGGCTCTCATTCTAACCAAAGAAAGGAGTACACAGTTGTACGCTCAAACCTGAAGAGCTCAGTTTTTTAATAGCTTTCTGTCTGGGGTGCATTTTTCTTAAAACAAACAAACAAACAAAAAGCCTCACCTCCAATGATATAAAAAATAGACCTGTACATAATAGATTTCATGTTATTTCAAGCCACCGACTGCTTAAAGTAATAATAGTACAACTGAAGTTATTTTTGAAGGTGAGGGTGTTACTGGCTACAGACGGTACTTAGGTACCCTTTTGACAGCATATGTATTTTTCTTCTTGAATGAAAAAGCTGGAATTTTCAAGAATGCAGACGGTGCACTTACTGTTAAAGAAATTAATATATATCAGTTTCTAGTCATCTTCAGATTGCAAAATGTCTGATCAAGACACACAGCTATAAAATAATAAGAGTTTATGTTGATACTGTTTGACTTGCTTTTTTTCCTCTTCTGTGGAAAACAGAGTAAAAACAAAGTAAAACACTTTCAGTGTTGGAACTCTGTAGGAGGCATTCACCTCATTATTTGCATTTAAGTTTTGAACTTCTGTCATCATAGGAAGAAATTAAGCCTATAGTACTTAAAGTGGAGTCCATCACAAGGAAAAGAGCAAAAAGGACAATTCCATTTTAAACTGAAGAATATATTCTGGTAGCCTGAGTAAAATATTCAAGTGCATGATTTAAAAGAAAGTAGACTTTAAGAAGTTTAGATTATTTTTAGCCTGCAGTCCCAGAAGACTCTGAATTCATCAGATTTTTAAATTTCACAGGATCATATCAGTATAATGTTCCAGAGTCTTTGCCAGTGGCTTCTGTGGTGGCCAGAATAAAAGCTGCAGATGCAGATGTGGGACCTAATGCTGAAATGGAGTATAAGATTGTGGATGGTGATGGTTTGGGAGTGTTCAAAATTTCTGTTGACAAAGACACCCAGGAGGGAATCATAACTATTCAGAAGGTAAGTCTGATTTTTCTCACTGGTTCTGTCTGGATCTATGCAAGATAAGGGCAGGTAATGGAGAGTATCAGCTTTTGTTTCTAAGAGTCTTCTCTACTGTAAAAGCAGATCCACTGGCATATTTCATCTTGACTTCAGTGTGTACATGTGTGTGTGTGATCTTGAGCTTTTTAATGACTTACGCTGACAATTATTGTGTGGGGTTTTTTGGCAATAGCTATATTGGTTTGATGAGTGTTTTTAAAAGCTCCTGCACATACAAGTTTGGATGGGAATCTAAGCTTTAATCTCATTTGTCCTTGTATTAAAAAGAAAATGTGAAAAGGTATATTACAGTAAAAATTCAAATTCAAATAAATAAATAAAAATTCAAATAAAAATACAAAATGGATCCCAAATGTAAAAAAAATAAATATCTAATTGTCTTTGGCTGAAGTTTTTCTATTCAAAAGGCACATATTACTAATGTTAAAATTATGCACCAGTAAGATTAGTTGTTTTACGAGATAATATTATAAAAATATATATTTGAAAAGATGGAAATATTTAAAGAAATATTTTTTCTTATTAGCTTTCTATATGTACAGTTAGAAAACTAACACCTTAAAACCGAAAAATCATGTTTATAAAAAATATTAGAACTCAACATTCTAACCTTGCTGCAGCACATTTTGGACTATCCTTTTACAAAATAAAAGCCTGTTGAAATATTTTGCAAGAAAATTTAAATTTGGAGAACAGGAAAAAAACCCCAACACCTTAAGACAGAAGAATCTCTTCTCATATAATTTCATACTCTTTATGTGTGAATTCTTGGCAATGACTATACTGAACCTATGGCCCTAACTCTGCTAAGCAATTTAATACCTACTAAAATGTGGAACTAACTTGGTGTTTTAGAACATATGTAAACATGTTTCTGAACAACGACCTATGCTTGTAGTTAATATGATTCCACAGAAGATTTTTGTTCCCTATGTACTTTTTAATCTCTGTAAACTTTACATACCAGGTGTGGAAATTGTTTGGGTTTTTGGTTTTTTTTTTTGCCCCCTCCTCTGGTGCATCAGTCCCTTTCTAAAGCAATATAAAACTTCGGTAACATTCCTCCTTTGAAATAAGTCAATACTGCAGGATGTTGCAAAGCAATGGGCTAATCCTCTGATGCCCTGAACACCTGCTGAGAGCTGGTAAGCTTCCATAGATGTCACAGTAAATGGAGGATGTTTAGCACCCTTGAAATATCAGGCTTTAATATGTGTAATGTGAATCATCTTTTTTCAAAGGAAGAACATCTATCTTAGGCTTCTTGCAAACTGTGCTAATTTCTGCTTAGCACGTTTGAAATACAAGTGATGAAAAGTTAGTCTCTTTGTTCAACAGCCAACTTCATCATGGCTCCTTCAGTTTGCTTATTTAAAGTTTTCAAGCAAAGATTTGGAAGAAATATGCCTATCGTAGAGGCAGAGCACTTGCCAGTGCCACAGCGAGCAACACTGAATCAGCTGGGGGCTTCAGCAATCTAATTTGAGAACTAATGTGTTCATTTGAATTTTTAGTATGTTCTTGTAGTCATGGTGTTTGTTCCTGGAATATTCTGATTCCAGTATTATACAGTGGACCAAATAATTGCCATTTATTATTTCTGTAATCACATTAGCTAGGGAGCTGAACTGGACTTTTCAGTACATTTGTCCTGAGATCTGCTCTATGAAATAGCTATTGGACTACATTAAAAAGGTTACAAAATTTTGACCTGATGAAATGCACCAATTTGCTCATAATTTTTAAAGCTAGATGCTGCTGTATTTTGACAGAAGGACTCAGACTTTTTCTCTGCAGTGTTAGAACTTCTCTCTAATTTTCCTGCCATTACTGAATTTCCTCTGCCACACCCAAAGGTGAGTGCTAATGCTGATGGGCACCTCGCAGACCTCTGGATGCCCTTAGCTCTTCATTTGGAGTCCAGGGAACTTGGTGCCTTGCCCAAGGCTGAGATATCCTTCCTGCCAACCCTGTAGAGGACATTGGCTGGGATGGAAGAAAGTAAGTGAAGAGCTCAAGCACAGTGGCTAACAGGCAACTGCACCTTGTTCTTCTCTGGACAACAAGTACATAGAAGACCGTTAATGATGGTGTACGCAGGTTAAATGGGTGTCAACCACCTAGCCTTACCTGCCAGATCACTATGGAGTCAGGCAGAAGTTATCCCTGCATGGTAATGTGCACTTGTTAGAGAGGAATCAGAGAAGAAATTAAGTCTGTAGCCTGCAATCTGCCTACATATTTTACTATCCAGCACATGACATTCTGCATGCTTCTGAGTGCAGTTAGCTCTCTCCTTTTCATGCCCCTGAAACCAGCTGAGGCACTGAGAAACAGCTCAGCCTCCAAATGCATGCCCATCATTTTAAACTTGTGTGTATTTGTATGCTGAGATGACATGTCTGTGTACACATCAAGCAGTAAAATGCCAAGGCAAAGACTTCTGAAAAGGCACGCTTTGGTTCTAAATGCAAATGCATGCTTTAGCTTTACATACTTTTGCTGCAGTCCTACATACAAATCAGCAGGCTGGGCAAGAAATTCCCTGCCAGTATTTCTGAGCAGTTGAAGGCACTGCTCCATTTTTTGTGTGCTGGGTGTTGTGGAGAAAGTTTGGCAGCTGGTTACCAGAGTTCCACACACAAACTGAGGATTTTACATTCTGTTTTTAGAAGGATAACTGTTTTGAGACAATTTGAAAAGTTTACTTCCTCACTAAATCTAAGATTTTTTTTTAACACATAAAAAGCAGCAAGTACAAAAAAAAAAAAAAAAAGTTTTTGTAAAAAAACCCCCTAAATTAAGAGCAGTGTAATTTAAGAATTTGGTGAGCAAAGCAGGATTTTTTTCTGCTTCAAGTGGATGGAATATGAAAGAAAATACTCAAGGATCAAGACAAATTGCAAACAAATCATTTATGTATATAAATTCAGGAAAATGAACTTTTTAAAAGAAGAGACATACCAAGAATTCTGATATTAGAAAGAGAAAATGTTACATGGCTACATACTTCCCAAGATTACTTGTGTATAATGGCCCTGACTAATACATAGATTGATTTGAAACGTGGCAAAATTGGTAAATGAGATTTGGGTGTGTTTAATTTTTGGTTTGGTTTGTTTTCCCCATGCGTTTGAATACACTTCTTCTCTGCACCCTAAGATGCAGAGACTTCAAAACATGAAAAGTCAGCAGAAAAAAATAAATAAATCGTGGTTTTACTCGAACAGTGATATTCATTGAAATATGGAGTGTATTCTTCCCTCCTTTATATGTCTACTGCACTACGAAATTCAGATATCTCTTTGGCTTGCACAGTTTATTCAGGATAAATTTTTCTCTAAAGGGTTAGAGAACAGTGCTATTTTTCAAATAGTAGTAGTTCTGCTCATATTTTTTGAAGCCATGGCAGGACTGGGGATTACATGTTCCTGAACATGCTAGTGCAGTTGGTGCCTAGTGCCTGATGTCAGTATATACTAGCTACTAGACTAAACCTCAGTTCAAGGTAACGTTTTGACAATAGGCTGGTACTCTTAGAATAACTCCCTTGACCATATGTGATCAGACAAGGGAGAAATACTTTGTGTCTTCATCCACTTTGTCTTTCTCCCTCCAAAGAGTAGAGTAGGATTGTACTACCTTATGCAGCATGACTAAGGAGCGTGCATGCTGTACTACTGTACATTATTTGCTGCTACATGGTTTTTCATATGCCTGTGACACCTGATTTTCTTTTATTCTGGTTAGGATGTTTGAATCAGGATTAAATGAATGAGATGTCAGGTTCATATATTCCAACACATTCCTTAGATTTATTCTAGGGAAAAAAACCACAAACAAACCCACACCTTTTTCAAAGTATTCTTTGGGACAAGGACTAACTTTTGTTCATGAATTTATGTCTGAAATAATAACGAGTGGTTAAGTCTGGGTAGAATTGATTTTTTGTGAGATCAGTGAAGCTAGAATTTCATCTTATGACAAGAGCTAGTAAAACCAGTATTGAACCATTTTCTTGATTATTGGCACTAAAAAATAAAGTCTACCTTCTTCTGTAACACATTAACTGAATTAATTGACTGAATTCATATGCAAAAATTTTATCCAGCATGTATCTAGGACGGTATATAAAAGTATGTCAGTTGTTTTTGGGATGCCATGCTCTATTTCCAACCTGCAATAGGATGTAAAAAATTATAAAGTCAAACTTAATTTTCCAGAAGCTGGTATAAACCACAAGAGAATCAGACTCATCAGCACAGTTCAGCACGGTATTCTCAGCTTACAGGAAGGTGGGAAAGTGGTGGGAAAACTAGTGGGGGTCTTTTCGTGTAACCTGCTATGTTCATACAATTTGTTGCCTAGTAGTTTCAAGTCACTGTGGAAACCTTCCCTTTTTTTTTCTTTTCACACTTCCTCTTTTATTAAATAATAATAATAAACAAATGAAAGTTCTTACTAGTCAAGTGAAACAGAAGAAAGCTGTTCCTTTATTTTTATCTGGTACAGAGCAGTCTAAAGATACCACTTACTCAAACTTTGTGCTAGAGTTCCGACACTGCAAATAATGGGAGAGTTTGGCTATTCTCCACCCCATAGGCACCCTGTCTGTAGTGAATTCCTAAGTAAAGCTAAATTGGATATGTAAGTTACTTTTAAGCAGGATTTAGGAAAACATCCATCTTAGATGACCTTTTTCAGAAATAAAAATTACTTATACAGGTTTTGGAAAAGAGTTGGGCATTTATATTTCTTAGAAATATTTGAAAATTGTATCCTGGTTCACACCGTGACTCAGTTCTCCATCTGTAGAGTAGGATCAACTCCTTTCTGTGGTTTAATTCGTAATTCACATTTTGCTATCGATGCTCTGTTAGTAAGGACTCAGATCATTTGCATAGCTACATTTCACAGTGGAGAGGGTGTTTGGAGGAAAAGTGTAATTTTTCTGAATATATTAGAGTTTAAAAAAAAATGTGTTTTGGATTTGTTTCTGGAGTAGCAACCTTAGAATTAAAGAAATGTTTATGGAAATGAATGATTAGTCAGTCATTTAATACCACAAATTCTGAAGTGTCCATGCAAACCTATCTGTGTACAATTTCAAAGGGAATTCATGTTGACTGTTCACAGAATCTTGATTGTAATACACAGGAATGGATCTTGGCTTCACTTTCTAAGCAAAATGCATACACGAGACCATATTGTTTGTAGTTTCTAAAGCACTGTTCCTAAAAATAGTGTACTGAACAAGGCATCATATAAGTACAGATTTCACTTTATTCACAAAGTTGCAGGCTATAGCTAGTCTTCAGTAATAATAAAAGCTTAGTAGCAAAACATCCTAAGATAAAAACCTGATAAATGATCTGTATCCAGCTATACCTTTATCAAATACTTGATGCTTAAAGTAGTAATGGTAATTTAATAATAAAAAAGGCTGCAAGGTATATTTTTATTATACATATGATACGCAACTTTTTTGAAAATTGTGAAATCTGATTCAAGCCATTTTGAAGTCTATGGAGAGGTTGTAGTGGATGTAAGGGGATGGTGGGTGGGGTGGAGGGAAGTCCAAAGACTCTATGGAATGAGTGTTGTAATTTCTTACTGTAGCAAGTAACAAGCATTAAGATTTCCCATGGTACAGTTCTTGCTCACTTTGCCTTCATTTCTTCCAGCAATACATAGCCCTACCACCAATATCACCAACCAATTTGAATGTTAGAGGGAAGAATGTGAAAATAGTGTTGCAAAGTACTTTTTCATAGAAATTGATGGCTAAGACATTATTCTAAGACCTGAGTTCATTCTGAGAGTAATACTGGCAATTATAAAAACGGGGGGGTTATGCATAAGCTTTTGAGTGAAAAGCTATCTTTCTATTACTGTTAACATTTCACCTTTTTTTGCAGCTAGAAAATTTTCTTTCAATTCTGTATCAGAGTTTACAATGTAAGAACTTGAGGCTTCCATGGTTCCTTTGAGAGATAATGTGCATTTGTTTGATGTACTGCAGTTTTCAATATAAAACCTCAACTGGGCTTAAAAATGGGATTTTCACCTCTAAAAAGTACATTATTACAAAGTTACCATACAATAAAAAATGAACATAATAAAAATGGGCTTCCTGTGAATGATAACTTCATAGCCAGCCTCTGTAATATAAGGTGACTTGTTTTGTAATTTCCTTCCTCCAAAAAAATGCAGACCCCAAACCCCCCAAACCTACCACCGCCATTAACAG
>JAVJGI010000040.1:62950293-62988026 GCA_035590275.1 Ibycter americanus
TGTTTTGTAATTTCCTTAAGACAGTAGAAAATTCTTACCCCTTAAAAGAAAAAAAAAAAAAAAAAAAGAAAGACCCCACAACCCCCCAAATGAGAGATAGATGAATGGATCCCGCACAAGATCTAATAAGATAACACTAATGCACAGATATTAATGAAGCTGTCAAGCTCTATTCACTGTACTGAAGGACTCAAGTATACATTATCCATTTAACCTTCAATGCTGATGTAGTGATTTGTAGTCTGTTGACTTGGTATTCCATTATTGGAATCTTGTGCTTTTGTTATACCAGGAAATAATGAAGGCATGATCTGAAGGCCAGTTAAATAATGCTTTCTGTATAGCAGACATCAGTGATAATTAGATAAAAAGAAACAAAAAACGGAAATCTTTCCAGTTCACTTTTTCAGTCTTTCATTAGTGTCTGTAGTATGTAATGTCTTTATTATTTTATCTATGAATTGTTTAAACATTTCCACCAGGTCAAGAACTCTTGCATATTGATCGTATTTTAGAGGTTTTGTTTATTTTCCCAGATCATATTCTGCCTCAAACCTGGTACCTGTGTATTCACCATAGGATGTGAGGATGTGTACCTTAAAGAAACAGACTGAGGATGATTGTAGCTTTTTTAGACATTGTCACACTCTGCAGGAGACAGACTCTGCTACAAAGAATTACAATAAGACAATATTACTGCCCCTGTATAACACAATGCTATTTGATGTTGTAAACCCCCTTTGCCAATATATACTTCATGGCTAAACACCAACTATTCCCTCCTGTATATGTACAGACATTAGATTTTTTATTTATTTATTGTTCATTAGCAAGGAGTCTTAGAGCTTTTGGAAACAATCAGCAGCACTGGGCACCAGAAGATATCTGAGGCAATTCTAGGACAGGATTCCTGTTGCTGAAAGCAGATATTTACTTCTTCCAGTTGTTGAGACTGCCTTACTAGTGACTGGTGAAAAACAGGCATTCGTAAGTAGACCAGCTGATTTCTTCCCTAGAATTTTGCTACACTCACAGTAAGCACCATACGGCGATTTTCTCAGATCTACAAGGCTAAGTTAGAGAAGGTGAAACCAACTTTTAGTAAGCAGGCCTGTTTAGAATACACATCTATACCGTCATTAGCTTTGCATTCTTATCTTTGAGGAAATGCCTTTCTAACGAAAGTGGGGTTTGTGTGTTCCCTACTAGTCTAATGTTCCTGTAATCCAGTCAGATAAAGAATGATCTCTTTCTACATTACAAGAATGAAATATGATTATTTAAATGTGTGTGTCAACCCTTATGATAAACATTCACATGGAAAACATTTTTATGATTTTAATTTTTAATTTAGTCTTCTTTAATCAATATAGAAACATGAGAATGTCATTAATTAATGCAAATAATATTTCTTCATTGTTTTGCTTACTCTACTCAAATTAAAATTTATATAATTTGTCCAATTACATATATTGTGCTTTATGCACTTTATTAATTCAAATTTTCATAACCTTTTTTTTTCATAGGATGACTGTAGTATTGACACTAGTGTACCATAAGAAGCTATCTTGTCTGCAGTCTTGGGATATATTTCCATGTGTTTAAGTATCATTCTAATCTCAATCATCTAGTTTCAACAGGTATCACTTATTAATGAGAATGAATTAGCCTTCCCTTCTCTGCTACATATTTTTATACGCTCTGACTGAAAATATGCTGTTTGCTAAAGGCTTTTTTTAGTTCAACAAATCTCAGCCTTTTGTCTTTGACATTCTTCAGGTTATCATTTCTTTAGTTAATATGATGCTTGTATTGGAAAATAAGAAGTCTGAAGATATTTGTGTGCTTGGTTGTCTTCTCCTTAACCTTACTGTTCATCTGGTCATACCAGCTGCTTAATTGTTTGCACCATACAATAGAGTTTCTGAAGCATTTTTCATCATCCTAATACCACATTATATTTCCATTATGGCTGAGGTTTGTTTCATAGCAGACATACTGTACTTTAAACTTAAAACCAAAATTAAAATTAAAAACAATTAAATATGCTTCAGTAATAAATACTGAGCAGTTGTATCCAGTATAGTGATCACTATCCAGACAACTTTTCTTTTATGGCATATCTGTCTGTGGAGAGCTATGGATACTACAGCCCTGATTCCGTGCAGAAGTAAGCACTTGCATAACATGAGGATCACACGTATTCCCTTTTGGAGAAGCCTTTTGCTGCCACATAGAGTTTATAAAAGTTCATTGCCTTTCTGAGTGTGATGTGCTGCAGTTTATTTTTCATTTTTAAATCGAGACTGTTTACAGCTGTATTGTAGCATCAGCATAATCACTGACTTTTAGATGCTCGTTTGGGATTTATCCTACTGTAACTCCATGGAGAACTTAGACCCTTGCATCTGTAGGTCAACAGATGTGTGTTTTACCTCTGCTGCTCCTCTGAGTGAATACAGGAATGTTTTGCAGATGCTGTCAGATTATTTTGCAAGCACATTTCAGATCCCTATGATGTATCCAGGACCAGAACTGCAGAAAACCTTTTAAAATCTGTTTTATACACTTGGAATTATAGTTTGAAAAGATAGCTGAGTAACCAGACTGCAGTTTTAGGATTGCTTGGGTCTTTTGTTGCTGTTCCTTAATGATTAAATGTGGAATTGTAAAGGAATAGTTAGCTGGACACTTGGGGCAACCTGACAAACTAAGACTGTGTATATAGGGTAAATGGTGCTAATATTAACATGTTTCCTTTCAATAATGGTCTGTGAGGTAAGATGCTTTTTTGTCTCTAAAATAATTTCCTTTATGGGGCTGTTCTCTAGATCACAGATGCCCTGTTAGTTGTGGGGGATAATTTGTATTTCCAAGGCAGTATTTATTCCTAAAGAAATTTCTTTCATCAAAGAAAATTAAAGCAGAATGAAGGTGGAAAAAATCATGTGCATTTTGTTTAATAAGCAAAACAGAACAATCTCCAGGCTGCATGTCCGTACAAAGTATTGTTATATAAACTATGTAGTTTAACCAATCACCACATTTTCTACACAAATTTATACAGATCTTGGAGTAATAATTGATTAGTCAATCCCAATGTTGTGCAAAAAAACACCCCAAACCAAACAAAAACAATTTTCTGAATGAGGTGTTTTCACCAGTGAATATTATATTGAGTTCTTATGTCTGGGTAGTATGTCACGTTGTATTGGACATTACCTTAGATATAATACGAATAAGACAAAAAGAAATATTCATTCACAGTGGTGAAATAATTGGGAAAATTTGGTCCTCACAGAAGTCACAGGAAGTTTTGCCATTAGCTCAGAGAATTCTTGTTTCGTTCACAGGGTAGAACTACCTTTACTGTTAAACTTATTCGGGAATATTCACTAGTGAGACATTGCAAATAAAGCTTTTAGAAAGCTAAAAAAATAAGCCATCAGCTATGCTCTGCCTATTGAAAGTGCTGGTTGGATACAAATGGCAAAATTCATTTTGTACTTACTGACAGTTATAAGTGAAACAGTTTTGCATCAACATCACTGGATAATAAAATTTCCAAATAACTTTACCTGTACAGGAGCTGGATTTTGAAGCTAAGACAAGCTATACCCTGAGGATAGAAGCAGCCAATATGCATGTTGACCCTCGCTTCCTGAGTCTGGGACCCTTCAGTGACATGACAACAGTGAAGATAATTGTAGAAGATGTTGATGAGCCACCTGTGTTTACTTCACGTTTGTACTCCATGGTGGTGTCTGAAGCAGCAAAGGTTGGCACTATCGTTGGAACTGTAGCAGCCCATGATCCAGATGCCTCAAATAGTCCTGTTAGGTAATTATAAGATGACATAATTGTTTATTTATTTAGCTTTTGTTTTGAAGTTGTTAATTTTGTTGTGGGATGGTCTTTGTTTACTTTGAAAGCAATTAGTTAGCTTTCTTCCTTTGCTGAGGGACATCGAGATGTTCTAAGAGTTGGCATATTTTAAGTTCTATACTCCTGAACTACAGAACCTTTGAGAAAATAATATATTTAATCTCTGTAAACCAAAGAAAAGAAGATACAATTTCAGGACTCCAAAGAAAAAACCCTTAACATATGACTCATATTTATTTATCTCTAAGTTTTGGATGAGCTTATTGTTATCTATAACAAGTTATCTTCTCTTAAATCAACCAGGACCAAAAAATACACATAATATATACATATCTCTGTGTGTCTGTGTGTGCGTCCGTAATGACTCATACTCTGCATGCACCATGCACAAGAATTCAAAAGAATGTAACAACATGTTCAATATTGCAAGAATGTAATAGACTCCTGCATGGTAACCCAGAGCTGAGGTCCCACAGGAAAAGAGGGAAAAAAAAAATCAGAAAAAACTCTTTATGTGAGAGAAATGTAGAGGGCACAACACATCCTGTCTTAGTCAGGATGATTGAAGGCAATAATCTTTTGGCTTTTGTAAATTCTGCCACAATCAAATATCTTCCATTCGAATGGGAAAAGATATGAATCCTAGAGACACATAAAAACTATGAAGGGCCTCTTCCTTTGTCTTCAGTGTGTGAAGAACCTGTATGTCTTCTGCAGTCTAATGTCCAGATCATAAAGAAACCATAAGAAAACACCAATCTTATGATCTTATGTTTTCCTGTATCTAAGGTCAGAGCTCAAGGACAAAGGCTTACCACCTAAGTTAAACCAGTAATGAGTTGCTTGTTACTTTTCTTAAGCAGAGTAGTCATATTAATTGTCAAAGGAACATGCAAAGGGTAGTACTCCTGACTCAGGAATTTTGTGATTTTAAGTATCTGCAGGAGGAGGAACACACACACACACACAATTAAAAGTTAGTACTAATATTGGTTTGTTATTATTGTTCATTTAGGACATACATAAAGTAGAACTTCACAGGTACAGAACTCATTAGGATGTCACCTTTTTTGGTGATGTTAAATTTTTACTTTCATGCATTGAAGATGAACTTGGAACTCTAGTGTAGCTCTGTAATTCTAAAGCAGAAATCTTAAGCTGTAAAAATAAAGCATATGTTTCACTCCTACAGGTGACGTAAGTGTTCTCTCTCTCTTTCATTATATATTGGCAACATATTCAAAATAGCCGATTCCTATCATGTATAAACAAGTCCTAGATGGATGGTTGGCATGGATTTACTTGTGAGATTTATCTTTGCTGAAATCTTTCTTTGCTGTGGCAGTGTTTTCTGGCACTGATGTTAGCATCTGGTATATAATACCTGGTTTATCAGAATCATGTAGAGTAGGATTAAATCCAGTTCCATAAATGCAGTCCATGCTCAGAATGGTTTTGATTCCTTTTGACTCTTGTGTAAACATAAGGGTGAGTTTACTGGCCTCTATTTAGTTAATTTTTATGATTCCAGCATAAAAAATACTTATATCACCAGCTTAACTAACATCTTGAAGATTTCTTCTGCTTCAAAGTTTGGAATTTGAGAGGGAGGAAAAAGAAATATAGTGAGGGTTTATCTGTATGCTTGCAAACCTATGTACATTGTTAGAGGTAGTGACAGGTCACATAATTTAAAGCTGTCCTGCATCTGCTATGATATACATCAAAGCCAGATTCACCTAAAATTGGAATGTGTTAAGGAGGATTAATGCATAATACTTTTCATGATCTATTTAAGAAGTTTATATTATTAATCTATAAATAAGTATTCCATATTCCAAACATTGGATTATATTAATATTGATTAAAATTTAAATTTGTTACAATTCATAAAATATTGAAACTAAAAAATCAGACACAATTAAAACCTTAACAATATGGGGGTGGGGAAGTAATAAATATTTTGAAAAGAAGAGGCTATCTTTTATGGACCAATGAACTATTGATGTTTGAAATAGCTTAAATAAAGGATTTAAAACTCCTGCAGCTCAAAGATTTTCAAGTATTAATGGCTGCAAGGAATTAAAGGATTAAAAGTATTTAAAATAGGTTTTTTAGAATTTGAATATGGATGCAACGCTTGTAAATAAGTTAAGGGAAACTGCTTGCTTTCTATGCATGAAAATTATTTTTCTTGTTGTTTCATAAGAATCTGTCATCCAGTTTATATAACTTGTTTGCATTCCCTCCCTCCTTCCTTTTCATTGCTTTCTTGGTTTTTTTGTCTTTTTCTGTCTTTCTCATCTCCCTCCTTCTCCTTCTCCCTCTTTCTTTCTTACTACTATTTTTTAAGAAAGGCCCTTGGCTCTTCATGCTGCATAGTGATAGTCTTAATAATTGGGAAATCTAAGGGCTGGCAGGAGACTGAATCCCAGATGTGGGACCTTCCAAGACTCACTACATAGCAGAGGTGACAGGCATAGTCTCATGGGGAAACTTGCCAGCCACAAAACAGCTGAAGAGCACTGCTGACCAAATAAACAACAGTGCCGGCATGAAAGAAAGTAAAAAAATGAACTACAGTTAACATAAAATGGGGAAAAAAAATGAAACAGAAAGAGTGAAAGGGATATCCTTAATCCATGAGAACTGCTGTTACTGTTGCTGTTACAACTCTTCACTCTATCCTCTCTCTCACTGTGACATAATACAGTAAACCTGTTCTAATTATGTAACACACCTCTGCTCTAAGATTTTGCAGTTAAGAGGGACAGATAAATAAAACAGTAATACAACAAAGTAGAAGCTGGTATATCGCAACACAGAACAAACAAATAGTGTCATAAGATCATTACATCTGGGAAGTCCCATTTTTTATCTTCCATCATCCTTTCCTTCTACATTGTTCAAAGGATTTGGTTAATCTTATGTCAGTAATCTATTATCAGTGTGACATAACTGTAATGATCACACTTGGTCTGATTTGGACATTTTAATTCATCCTGAGTGCAAGGAAGTGCTCTGGAGTACATACTTGATCTAAATGGGAGTGCAAGAATCTGACTCAATATTAAATCAAATGTCAAGAACATTCCAGCTGTAAATCTAAATCTGCCTAATCAACTGTCCCTTTCTCTTAAAAAGGTTATAAGCAAAACACCCACAGGCATTTTGACCTTTTCCCTTATGCTATTTTCTGTTTGCTAAGGAGCTCATTTCCACTTCCTAAAACAAATTTGGAGGTAGAAGATATGTTAAGCCAAAGAATTAAGGGCATGAGCCTGGGTTTGTCTAATGTCAGTAAAGCACCAGGACCTGACAGTGATGACATGCAATCCCTTGACCTACTCTGCATCATGTCCCTTTTTATTTCCCTGCCCCTTCAGCTCTGGGTGACTTAGGGGTTCTTCTGCTGGTGATAGGAAACACTGTGCTCAGACTGCCAGCACCCATGGCAGCAGCACCTGCCTGGTATAGCCATGTTGCAAACTTCCAACTCACCTTCTCCTTAGCTGGGGTTCAGGAGGGTGCTGTTCCATGATTAAAGGAAAGTTTGCCTCACAGCAGAGAGGAAGAAAGAAGAGAGAGGGGAATACCTATAACCTCACTGAATAGGACACTGTGGGAACAGAGCCTGCCACTGTCAGCACAGGTTGCTGTGTAACTTGCCTCCACATAGAGTTTTGCATCTCTCAACACCCCAGAGAAACTGGACAAAACAAAGCTCAAAATGGGGAAACAATGGAAACTCTTTCTGTCTATTAAGAAATCAATGAAACCTTTTTACAAGTTGTAATTGAACATAAATCAAAGTTTTCTTTCATCCTTCACCTAGGTACTCGATAGATAGAAACACAGACTTGGAGAGGTATTTCAATATTGATGCCAACAGTGGAGTCATTACAACTGCCAAATCTTTGGACAGGGAAACTAATGCTGTTCATAATATCACAGTTTTGGCTATGGAGAGTCGTAAGTAACAATTTAAAGATCTTATTGGCTATTTATGTCTAAAACTTCAGGCTTGTTGTGATCAGCTGCATTGAGAGAAATTATAAGAGTTTCAAACCATGGCTGACAAAAATAACTTCTTACTCAATGTAAAAAACACCTATGTGATAAAATTTAAGAAATACAACAGATTAAGTATTTGCTCTTTCCTTTGCCTCACACTTTGTGTAGTCTTTTGAATTCTGAAAACATGTGCAAAGGAAGATGAACTATGTCAAGTCAGCAGTCTCAGACCAAGTATCATTAGAGGAAAAGTGATACGGAGCATAGAGGAGGTCAGTTAGCTCATCTTGGAGATGGCACTCAGGGTTGATTGCTGTTGGTAAACCACAGCATTCCTAAAAGGTGTGAAGGAAAGGGGATGTGAATGCTTGCATGGTTTCACTTTCCTGACTCTAAGATAAGACTGTAGAGGTTACTTTGTATTTGGTATCTTTCTGGCATAAGATGGAAAACGTTGGAACAATCGAACCCTTCAAGTACATACAACAACAATTCTGTTAATGCAAGTTCAAATGTAAATTTGTTCAGCTCTGAATATATGCAGTGGAAAACTACATATTTTTGCCATTATATTTGAAGAATTTATTTCTTCAAATTTCATGCTTGTTACTACTCTGCTGGGCTGTGATAATAAAAGATATCAATTCTCTGGCCTGCTATTTTAAAAATCCTCATTTCTTGCTTTCAATGAGGTTAATTTAATGTTTAACCTGAAAGCTAACATCTATCATTTAGTGTCTGTGTGAATTTATCTTGTATTCTCAGGAGTAGAATTTTCATCTAGGAGGCCAATATGGAAACTTTCCTGTGTAGTAACAAAGCTGACAAGGTAGCCAAGGGGCATACCTGACATAAGTGAGAGTCTAAGAGCACAAGTAATACCTTACAATGCTTTAATTTATGTTCATGGCCTGCTTGCTTTTCAGTAAGTTTAGGTTAGCAGAGGAAAAAGTTGGTGTCAAAATTGCTTACCCCTCTGGTATTTCAGATGTGGAAGAAAACCAAAACCAAAACAAAACACTTTATGATCTACATTTGGATGTATTGCTTTAAGTATTTATATTATTTACTAAAATGTGGTTGCAATACCTGATGAAAAGACAGATACGTTTGAAGGTTTATACAGTTTTTCATTCTGTGCTGCCCTATTCCTATTGTCACTACTCGTGGTAAAAAAAAAAAAAAGTAATCTCTTTTCCCTGCTCCAAAAAAGGTGTATTCTAGCAGAATAAGCATAGCACAAAGTGATGTCCTTTGTCCTTAGTCCAAAAATACCTACTGTTTAAGATTAAATGATTGAACCCTGAACAGATTCATATTTTAGCTAGGGATGTACATCAGTTTAAGAATGTGATTCATATTTAAGGTGTTCAACACGTTAATGACAGTCTTGAAATACTTAGTTGTGTGTGCACTTTAAATGATTTGGGATTTGCTTGGGAATACAGCTTTCTCGTCTCTCTGTTATACATAGGTGATGGAATTCTTTTTTTAACTTCTTAATAGTCTGATCAACCTGAATTGCAACAAAAATGTATTTAACCCATAATAACCGTTCTGTTCCTGACATGAATAGTGCGGTTCTGGCTAGCTATACCCCTTGGCAATGGTTTTATATCATCTTGCTGTTATCCTTCCATATGATGTAATTCAATGCTGCGATTAGTGAGTTAGATTTTCAGTTTACCCCGAGAGTAAAATCTTAGTTTAACTGAAGTGCCTGGAAAACATAAACATTGTTTCCCATAGGCCCAGAAGATCAAGACAAGAGCTTTCTTTGTCCTTCTAGGAGGGATTGTAGTTCGTTTGACATGCATATGCAAAAGCAGAATGCAAATGAAAAACATACTGGCCCAAAGAATAACTTGCAAGGAGCTCTTCTTGACTGTTTTGTTGGCTCCTTTTTCTATAGAGAACCCGGCACAGACCGGGAGAGGCTATGTAGCTATCACTATACTTGACATCAATGACAATGCCCCTGAGTTTGCCATGGAGTATGAGACAACTGTCTGTGAAAACGCTCAACCTGGTCAGGTATGGCTTCATATTTTTTTAATGTTTATTTTTATCAGATAGGTAACCATTTCTTATGAAAGCCTGCCAGCTTTAAGATAAAATAGAATTGGCTTAGGGCAGTAAAATTGATGCTTTGATGTGCAGGACAAGCAAATATTAATCAAACCCTAACATCTTCACCATACATCTGAAGAGAAAGACTGGGGTGTAAAAATTACTAGTTGAAGATACTATTAAAATCTCTGGCTTTCTTACTGATATAACAGACACATTTTTGTAAACTCACCTAATTTTGAATAACATTAAGAATATGTACTTCCTCCTAGTTTTACTGGGAAGTGAGAAGTCATAACATGGAGGTTATTCTGGGACTAAAGGCCTACCATTCCTAAAATGAGTGCACACTTTTATTTCCCTTACGAAGCATGGGCCATAAGTCCACAATTTCACAAGGGACATGTATTCCTTGCCTATTCCCCAGTGTTTTTAACTCCCCAAATATCTTCCAAGTAGTCATAGAGTCAACTAAAATGATCTGGTGTTGTTTATTCTTGATGTCTCTGATATTTGGACTTCTCCTCTCTACCCTGTGAGACCTCAAAAATATATATTTTTTTCTCATTCTCTCTTCCGTCTCCCAGAAAACTACTAGATGTTTCATTCACATAGATCCCACGTGGTCCCTGGGAGACTTTGCACTTTTGTGCCGTCTCCCAGAATATTATCCTTCCTGTGGAAGAGTTGTTTATTGCACATTTCAAAACCATGGCATAATTTAAATCCTTAGCAGAAAACACTATGATTATTAGCTTGTGTTCATGAGAAACACAGAATATGCATGGTCTTATTGGAGTAGCTGTTTGTTTTCCCTGTGATCATCAGAACTGTCAGCTCTGAGTATTTGTTCATGGATTTTAAGCAATGCTGACACTTTTTTTAGAGGTAGATTTTCACAGAGTTTTAGAAAATAAAGATGGAAAGATAATTATAATAATAAAAAATAAATCCTAGCAAATATTAATATACTTATGACTTGGCTTTTTATTTTTCATGATATTAAAAAAAAAAAGAATTAAAATGCTCAAAAGCATAATCGTTTCCCTGCAAAAGTTTACAACATTGATTGCTGTCAGTTAACTACATTAAGGACCATCCTGAAGATACACTTCTTCCACTGCTATGCAGTTTATACTCCTAACTCTGGTGGATGACAGGGCTTGCAGATCATTGCTTTTGGCCGATAAAGTTGATACAGGGAAAGCAAAGAGTCAAGTCACATTTTTTTTTAATAGTGTCTGTACATGTTTAGGAGATTAGAAAACCAAAATGCAGTATGGGTAGGGCTCAAGGGAGTGTTGATACTTTGATAAGTAATAGAAGGTTTATACAATGTACATATATATATGCTTCTTACCATTCTAATCAATGAAACCACAATATACCTCAAAACAGGTGATTCAGAAAATCAGTGCAATTGATAAAGATGACCCACCAAACGGCCATCGGTTCTCCTTCAGTTTAACAGCAGAGGCAGCAAATAACCACAATTTTACACTGCAAGACAACAAAGGTAAGAACATTTTGTTTGGCACCACTAACACCTTTCATTTTGAATATATCATGCTGATTATGACTTACATAAACTTCTATTCTGGTAAGGACATAAATTAAACTACAATCAGCCTGCAAAATAATTTTCTCTGTAGATTATTTGTCAAGGGAATCAAGCTGTTTAAATCTTTTAAAACCTTGAGCCAAACAGAGAAGCTTCCAATCTTTCTTTGTTTTTTTTTTTCCTTCTTTTTTTTTTCCCCCTGCAGAAGTCACTCGTCTCACATTTTTATTTGTATTTATAGGTTTTTATCTAAATTAGATTGCACCTTGGGTCAGTGACTGAAAAATGTCCAAGAATTCCTGTTTTATTAATATAACTCAGGGCATAAAAAACAAGCGCACAGTAAATCAAAAGGACTTTTTTTTTTTTTTTTTTAAGAAAAGCACAGCTTTTCAGTAAGTATACCACCCATTGAAGAATGCTTTTATTAATGGAAAGTGCCTACAATATTTGCACAGACTTCTTATGACTATTTCCCCAAAGACTTATGCAAAGACTCCCATTGGCATCACGTTTCTATTAGTCAAAGTATCAGAGAACATGCTTCTAATTAGTGTTCTTATTAGTTGCACTGCATAGTAAGGCAGCTGGGCATGTATCCGTTAGTTTAGTTATTAGCGGAAGCAAATAGAACTAAATAGACACAATGTCACTCTTGCATTGCTTTTTTATGGATCAGTACTAAACCAGAGCTACAAAGTCATCCTTATTAACAAAACAAGAAAAACAGACATATAGTGGACTAAAGGAGAGTGTTTGTACTGACAGACTTTGAACAACATTCACTAAGTATAACGTGTGACCTAATAAAGTTCTCTCACACAGCCATTCACTGCCTTACCCTGCATGTAGTTACTGACGTGCTTAATTTTCTTCATATGAGCAGCTTGCAGTTTGAATCTAAAGACTGTAATAGTAATAATGATCAAAATAATAAAAATGCATTAGAGTAAGACTCTATTCAGAAATCTGACATTGTTACAAGTACTGTAAATTATTTAATGAAAAGACAGGCCCTCTTCCAGAGAACTTAAAGTTTAGAAAAAGTAATAACAGACTTTTGCAATGCTAGTAAAATAAAAGGAGTTACAAGATACAACCAGCAGCAGTTGCCTCCTTCAATGCTTAATTTTATGCATATCCATATGATGCTATATGAAGAAGTGCTTGCATATTTTGCCAGATAGGACATAATAGATGACACAATAAGATAACTTTACAGGACTATCAATATATCTGTCTATAAATAGATAGATGAATAGATAGATAAGTAGATAGATAGACAGACTGACCGACCAACATTTTCTATACATTCTAGGAGATGTAACACCCTACATCTCAGGAGCTGTCAACCTGTATTGAACACAGTGAGTTTTGCACATATTTTCTGGAACACATGGACTTTCTAATCACTCAACTCAGAGCAGCATCAAACCACACATTTTAGACTGATTATATCAGTCATCTTGACTCTCAGATGAGACTGAAAATAAGTGCATGTCTTTGTTACATGTGCAATTACCTGTATTTGTGCACCAACCTGGGTGTTGGGTTTTTTTTTACATTAAAAAATATTTCACTGGTCTTCAAAACTTATTTTCCTATTAATATGTTCATCCCTTCCATTAATATCTTTGGAAATTAGACCTGAAACAGGTGTATAGATACTTAATCTGATCACTGAAGGGTAATTTTTTTCCTTTTTTGTAATGATCTCATCTTCAGCTATCTAGCAAGAATGTGAAACTGTGAGCATAACTAAAACCAAATAGACCTCTGCAATTTTGAAACATCCTTTCATGAAAAATAGGAATCTTTTTGTTTAGTTGGATATCATTTCTCCACTGATCTTATCTCTGCACCTTCAAAAATATATGACCACGAAAGATAAACTTGTTGAAATAACATAAATGTGTTTATAAAGTCTTTTAAGTGAAAGACTGTATTATAGGTCTTGTGTTTTAGAAAGGTAATTATTTTATATTTCTATTTTTATTCCTTTATCTAGATAACACTGCAACAGTATTAACCAGAAGAAATGGGTTCCGAAGACAGGAACAGTCTGTTTTCTACTTGCCAATATTCATTGTGGACAGTGGATCACCTTCACTTAGTAGCACTAATACTCTCACCATCAGAGTCTGTGACTGTGATGCAGATGGTATTGCTCAGACATGCAATGCAGAAGCATATATCTTACCCGCAGGACTTAGCACTGGAGCCCTGATAGCAATATTGGCTTGTGTCTTGACACTGCTAGGTATGCCGCCTTCTTGTTACCCTTTTTTTCCATTCAATGTACAGTAGTAAAAGATAGGTGGTGTGTGTGTGTGTGTGTGATAGTGCACTTTGTGGAAGTATTTGGTTTAGCATACTCACCGTATAACCAGTATCAGTATGTGTTCCTTTTTCAGAGTTATAACTATTTCTGAACATTTATTGATTTGCATAGAACAAAAGACATTCAGAAAATACAACAGATTTAATTTACTGATGGGAATCACATTTAATTGAACATCTTCTGCAGAATGATCTTTTGTTACTTCTGCAACTGGTAGTGCAGCTTGCAGCTGGATTTTATGTTGTGCAGTGAAACTGCAACTAGATAAAAGACAGTGGAAAACAGTGGAACAGTGTCAACATCCTAGTTTGGTTAGCATTTCTCATCTCATGCCTAGTCCTTGAGCAAAATGACTACATGGTAGTAGTGAAGGACAAAATCGAGGAGTAAAGATGAAGGATCATCCTGCAGCAAAAGTGCGGTTTTGCTTATTGTCAGAAAGTTCACATTAACAAGGGTACGGATTCAGCACAGAAGAGTTTTCTTGGGTATTGTTATCAATGGAAAGATTTTTCGATTCCCTGCCTGTATGTATCAGTCTAAAGGAAAGGGGAAGACCGTAGTCTCCTCAGGTTGGTATAATCCCAGTAATGATTTATATGTCACTGTTATCTAAGCAATTTGAATAGGTCTAATCAAGAGACTTTTGTTCACACTTCTATTCATGGCTGTATTTCAACAATGTATAGATATGTATAGATATCTCTTCGTATTGACTTTGATTCACCTTGCTGTAAACCAGTAGAAGGAAATGTCCCTTCTGCTAAAAACATTTCCAAAGGACTCAAAAAAGGAAATACCCTTACATTATTGTTATGGAGTAAAAAAAATTGCTACCTCTGCAATGAACCCAGCTGAGTTACTCAGTAGCTGTTTATGGGAGGTGCCATTTCCAGCGTTTTCTATCCTTGTGACAAAAACTCCTACCAACATTATATTGTTTAAACTCACTCAACACACGGTTAGGCCGAGGTTTAAGGAGAAATGGAAGGGAATGATTGCCAAAAGTTTTAATGAACATTTTCTAAATATAATTTTTCTAGTAGCATTTCTAGATCATTTATACAAACAAATGAACTTTAGTGGGACATGAACCTAAATGGTAGAGCTCAAAAAGATATACAAAAGATTCTCTCATATGAACTGGCATTGGCATCAATGGAAAAACACCTATTTAAAACTTTGGTCCAATGTACTTAGACAAGAAAAGTTCTGTAACAGTAGCAATTCACTTCATCCCAATTTGAAATGTCACCATTACTGTTATATATAAAAAGGAAGTTTCTGGAGGTTACATAGGGAACTATCTTAGAACACAGCCTGCACTGGGAATAAGCTTGTCTTAAATAGGATGCATATGTCTTAAAGAAAAGCATTGATTGGAGACACAGCATATTACAAGGCAATAACTTTCTTATTCTAATCACTACACCAGGGTTAAAATATAACCAATAAATTATAGATTCATAGAATCATAGAATCATTTAGGTTGGAGAAGACCTTTAAGATCAAGTCCAACCATTAACCAAGCACTGCCAAGTCCACCACTAAACCATGTCCCCAAGCACCACATCTACACATTTTTTGAACGCTTCCAGGGATGGTGACTCTACTATGTCCCTGGGCAGCCTGTTCTAATGTTTGACCACCTTTGCAGTGAAGAAATTTTTCCTAATATCCAATGTAAACCTGCCCTGGCACAACTTGAGGCTGTTTCCTCTTGTCCTGTCACTTGTTACTTGGGGAAAGAAACCTGCCTCCACCTGCCTACAACCTCCTTTCAGGGAGTTGTAGAGAGCAATAAGGTCCCCCATGAGTCTTCTCTTCTCCAGACTAAACAGCCCCAGTTCCCTCAGCTGCTTCTCATAAGACTTGTGCTCCAGATCCTTCACCAGCTTTGTTGCCCTTCTCTGGACATGCTCCAGCACCTCAATGTCTTTCTTGTAGTGAGGGGCCCAAACTGTATTCGAGGTGCAGCCTCACCAGTGCTGAGTACAGGGGGACAATCACTTCCCTAGTCCTGCTGGACAGCCTGAGTTATAGCTGGGCTTTCGCGTTTCTAATCTTCTCCCTGCATAACCTAGCAACATCCTTATAGTTCTCCTAAGTTGCCTGCCCCTTCTTTCAAAGGTGGTAAACTCTCTTTCAAGAAGAACTCTCCTTTATTCCGATCATTTTTAGAAAGTGCAGTGCAAGTATTTGGCAAAGAATTGAGGATAAGATCTCTGAACGTATTTTTTGAATGATGGGCTATGCACTGAAGAGGAATCTTGCATATGACCACCTTACCATTGATTTATTTGTCAAAGAATTGGACTTTCAAACTCAGCCATCTGAATGCATCACCACTGTTTATCTAAATAGACATTGGTATGTGCTGTCATCATTTCAAATTGAAACTGTTCCTTTCGGGTACAGCTCAAAGCTGCAGGCACAGTTTAGGCTGTGTTTATATGTTAACCCTGGCTTTGAGTCCTGCATTTTGGTACTGTATCTTGCTGCTCTTTTGTTCCCAGTCAGATGCCAGTCTTCACAAGGAAGAGGTGCCTAAACATCACTGCTGCCTAGTGAAACCCCACTCAACTGTTGTTGCTTATTTGGTCCCAAAGCCTTTCTTCTCTCATTTGATCCTAGAAAACATTTGCTGGGATCAGCTGAATGGTAGTCCTGCTAGGAATTTACTTTCTCCTTTTCCCCTTTTTCTTTTCACCTCTGTTCCTGAGAAAAAAATCTGAAGATCCATGAGTACAGCATAAAAAATAAGCTTCAGCTGATAGTGAGTGGTTCCAGGGCTGGGACCAAGGGATGCACCTGGTTGTGTAAGGGTTTATCAGTGAAAAGAGCAGACAGGCTACTGGATCAAAATATTTTTCTGACCCAAGGTTAACACATAGTGCAAATCTGGTCACATTCATCAGTGTCATTTCAATGTGAGTACCAGTTGTAAAGCAGAAGAGGCATATGATTTGAATAAACGTCATGGATACATGTGTTCTGGCACTAGTATATTGACTTCTCAACAAGCTCTTACCTTCTTCAAGTTAGTATGTTGTACTTTGACATTTGTTCTTGCCCCATACATCTCTTCATCTAATAAATAACCATCTGTCTTGACCAAGGCTCAGATTGTATCAGTGGGATTTCTTAGTGATTTTTACTTAAGCAACCAGTCAGTTTTAGGTAAGTGGTTTCACTGATGCTGAGAAGAATGTTAGTAAATTATACTAATTCATTATAATTGGCTATAACATGGGGTAGACTATTTTTTCACACTAAAACAATCTTTAAAAGTTAAAAACATTTTACCAAAATCTTTTCCCCTTCTTATATTGACTGATGGAGATTGAATTCTAAATTTTATTCCACAAGAAAATTCCAGTACTTTGTTAATTACTCAAAACAATTTTATAATTATTCACTCTGCAATGAAGCTATGTTTGATAGGAAAAAAAAACCCAAAACCAACCCACAAACCTAAAAATAGTGCTTGCAATTTATTCTATAAAAAACACATGAAAAGTTGGTTTGTATGCATTTTAGACTGTACATAATTTTTAGAGAAGGAAATAGGAATTTTTAAACTCTTCTGAAAACTACATGGTAATTTTGTTCAAGGTAATTTGTTTTTCAGTTAACATCTTCCAGATGTAACAAGTGTTTAGCACAAAATGTGTACATAAAATCACACACAAAAAGAATGTTCACCTGTAGATAACCCAATTGTATTTGAGGGGTTAAAGATCTTTGTGTTGAAACAATGGAACGCTAGGTTGACGTAATGCTTTTTCATTATTTTATCTTCCATACTTCTGAATATAAACTATTAATACCACTTTCTTACAAACACCAAAGAAAGTCTCCTAGTAGTGTGGTACTAGAGTTTACAAGTTAATTATAAATTGAATAAACTTCAAAATACAGATTTAAATTATTATTTTTTCAGTTGAAAGATGAGGAATTTGTTATCACATATCACAATACCTACGAGAACCTAATTAAATCAGCACACATACTCGTATGATTTGTAAACAAGAAGAAAGAGTCCTAGTCATAAGGATTTTATTCTCTAAATAGGTAAAATGTATCTAGAATGTGATTATGTAGTATGCATATGTGGGTTTTAGTCTTGCAGTTTTAGAAGTGATAAATCTATAACCGGTTTAACATGGAGGTATCCAAATTAAGTCTTTCAAAAGGTGGTTGAGTATGCAATGCAGAAGCTGTTTTCTGAAAGTTACAGAGCCTATTAGGGTCACTCAGTGTGGGCTTTTAAAGATTGCAGTCACTTTGCAAATATCAATCCAAACTATTAAACAACAGTTATATATAAGGCTTGTTAACTGGGAATTAAATGCAGGTTGCCTGAGTCTTGGCCTCTGTAGTCCCCAAATCTTGTCTGACCGTACTGGCAACTACAAGGTATAACTTGGTATCAAGGTGTAATAAGTTATTAGTGCACTGCTTAGATGGCTGAGGATCTCCAATCTTCAGCTTTATGAATTATGACACACCTAAGGTATAAACCAATGTGTGAATTTGCTTGCAGCTGGTGAGGCTTGTTGCTATAGTAAATGCCAGGCTTAGGGGTGTAGCATATACATGGCACAATAACGTTTGTGATTTAGCTCTGTCCCTCACTGTATAGCTCTGCATGTAGTCTCCCTCAGGTTGTCTCAGGGCTTTTATGGCTTCCTTACAATTATGTTGCAGTTGCCTTGAGTACAAAATGAAAGATTAATACTACAACAGAGAAACATGCTCAGGTGAACTGAGCCTGACTTTTTATCAGGTCATACCAAAATGGAAATTTCATAACAGTTCCATAAAGCACACTGTAAAATAGCAAAGCAAAAATCCGCTCTTGTATTTAAAGGTGTTTTTTTAAAGACTGTTTTAGGAGAACTGAAAGTATTGATATTACCATTACACCTATACTGACACAAGGATAAAACTATGTATTACCACAGCTAATATAAATACAAATTACATCTTCTCTTGGCTAGTACCTGTTAAACAAAACCAATATTTCTAACAATTCAGGTAAATTAGAACCAAAAGGTTAGTTTAGATCTATCTTTATTAGTTGTGGTTATTTAGTCTTTATAATTAGTTACTTCTAATATCAATTGGTTTATTTATTTGTTAAATCAGATATGGAATTAGTATTGCCATTTAATCTCTTTAGCATGAATTCAGTGTACCAGTATGGAGCCAAACTAGGGGTCTCAATGTGCAATATGTATCCAAAGCTTTTCCAAAGTATTATTTCTTCTTTAAAAGGCATAAAATTAGGTTTTCTAGATGTTCAATCAGTCACTAATTTCTGACATAATGTTTGATTTTGTGATAAATGTAGGGAAAAAAACCCACCATCACTGAATGAGAGGTGGAAAAACTTTAAAATCTTGATTTAGGTATGAGTGAAATTTGTTTTGGGCTTGTATTCATCTCTGCAGTTTCTGCAATGCAGCTAAAGTTTTGTCATTTAGAGGTTAAACTTTATTGTTCATAGCTGTTGGAAAGGCTAGACATTAATAATCTCGTAAAGCCAGCTAAATGCTAAAATATTTAACCTTTAGAAAGACTCCATATTTTTCTTGGCTTCAAGCAAGTGTGAGATGTACAAGGAATACTGTATAAAACATTCATTGTATCTTGACTTTTATTGTACCTTTAGGCAGACCTGCCTACGAAGTTTCATATTTTTCACTTATTAGCAGGTACTTAATTTTCAAAACGAAGTATGTTAAGAGGGACAGTGATATGAAAATGCATTTGCACTTGAGTAAAGGAAATTATTAGTGGCTTGCTTACATTACACTAAAAATTGTGGCAGTAAATGTTAAAAGTAATAATTGAAAAGTTATGTCAATAGCAATCTTAGCTTAAATTTATATTTGTACTGTCAGAAAGATAATTTGTTACACTTGAAAATGTCTTTTATAATAAGTAAAAACATTGAGTGGAGTGCAATTGTCTCTATGATGACAATTTTATTTTCTCTTCTGTATAATTTACAGCTCAATTTGTATTATACAAATATCAGAATGTTTTGAAATTTCACAAAAGCCACTTTAAAGGTCAAAATCTTGTATTGTCAAACTGCTTATGTAAATATTGTTCAAAGTAAAATGCCCCAAACTAGTGGCTTCTGAATTCAATACATAAAGCATGTATCAGGGAGACACCAGGAACAAAAAAGTGAGAGAGTGATGCTGATGCTGCAGTAATATAGAGTCACAAGGCACCTGTTAGTAGATGGATCATTAAATGTGTGCCTGGTAGCTACTGAAAAAAGGGGAAAAAATATTGCCTAATATATTTGTCAAAATGTTTTAAAAAAATTGAAGTTGTTCCAGTTTTATTTTTAGACATGCATGGATCCAAAGGGAGAAAAGAAGAATGGCAGAAAGTCTACCTTTAAAGTAATTTTCTGCTTTAGCCAATTCCAAATAGTACCGTAATGTCTGTAGATGAACGATACAGTTTTCTGTATGTACAGTCTCTGAATGACTGGATAGTTCTAGCCAAGAGATCCCAATATTAAATCATACATCATGATGACTAGATTGATACTGCTTTTAAAAATTCCTCCATGAAAAAAAGGGCTTTCAAGAATGGCAGTTCTGCATCATACAATTTATGGAGGCCACTTCTGAGACTATGTAGGGAAGCTCAAACTTAATTTTATCTGTATCAGCTTTTGCTTTTCCAGATGTTTCTACAACATTTAGTTGGCATATCAAAGTACTGTAAGTAAAGATTGTAAACATTAGACATATGCATTCACATAATCACATATTCTTATGATTAAAAATAAACATAAAATCAGAAGAGATTAATTGAAGGTGGAATGACACTTACTTTTCAACATACTGTTATTTTTAGTCATAGCAATGCCTGCTATTTTCTAGGAGTATCATTAACTCAGCAAATGTTATCCAGATGCTACAATATAGTATTAATCATTTTCTAGGAGGATGATTCACACTCCATCATGTTCCACAGATGGATGCAATGTTCATATTACTGGTTCCATATTTTGTTTGTCAGCAACGATGTTTCTCTACCAAAACTGTATTTGAACAAGAGGAGCCTTGAGTTAGTTTCTCCCAGTTCCTTTGGCTGTCACCGCAGTTTAGTCTTAGCTTTCAAGCTGAAAGAAACTTTAAAGATTAAAATTTAAAAAATAATTACATTTCTAGCACTGGCTGATCCAATAAACTCTAGCCCTAGCAGTTCTCATTAGATATAATTCATAAACCTCAAGTACAGTACTTTACACTTCATAGGAAAGTGAGGTCTTATATAAAGGTACTTTTAATCCATGAACTAAGACAGTCTTATTTTACACATTGCTTAACAAGTCAGTGTTCTACAATCTATGATGTTTTAAATTTTTCTTTTTCAGCAGAGATTGGCCATATACTTTAATTCAGTCACTTCCCAAACCACGGTTGTTAAATTCTATTCATTACTTTATGCATGTGCTTTTATCACTTAGACAATTAAGAGTTCAGGAAAAGGTCTTTTTCTTTATTTCATGTCTATGGGATTGTCATAGTCACACTGAACCAATCCTAAAATTTATGTTTAGTGGACAGCATAGGATATAGAATTAGAGATGAAGATGTTAATCCAGAATGGTTTTGGAGATAGATTCTTTAATGTCTAACAAGTGTATGATTTAAAAGCTGTTTCAGAACCTGCTAGGTTTCAAATCTAACTGTGTAAATTGCCTACTATTTCCTTGGGTCTTTGCCATATAAATTAATGAGTATTTTCACCACTAGGAAAAATACGAGGAAACTTTAGCATTGCTAAAACTCCAGTCTTTCTGTGTTCCAGTTCTTGTCTTGCTGATTGTCACCATGAGACGAAGGAAAAAAGAGCCCCTCATTTTTGATGAAGAGAGAGATATCAGAGAGAACATTGTCAGGTATGATGATGAGGGGGGCGGAGAAGAAGACACTGAGGCTTTTGACATGGCTGCCTTGAGAAACCTCAACATCATCCGAGACACCAAGACCAGAAGGGATGTAACACCTGAGATTCAGTTCTTGAGCAGACCAACTTTTAAAAGCATCCCAGATAATGTGATTTTTAGGGAATTTATCTGGGAAAGACTAAAAGAAGCTGATGTGGACCCCTGCGCACCACCCTATGACTCCCTGCAGACATACGCATTTGAGGGGAATGGCTCAGTGGCAGAGTCACTCAGTTCTTTAGATTCGATCAGCTCAAACTCTGATCAGAACTACGATTACCTCAGTGATTGGGGTCCTCGCTTTAAAAGGCTTGCGGATATGTATGGGACTGGACCGGACTGCTTATACTCATAGCCTTGGAACCTTTCTCTGAAAATGCACTGAAGAAAACTAAAACAGAAAACTTAACCTTACAGACTGAAGAAAGTTGTAAATATTTCTCCATTTTTAACCTTTTAGTTTTTTTTGCCTTGGTGGAACATATCTTCATTAGACTTGTCCTAGGGACTGCACTGACCACACAGAATATGAGCATTTGGTGGCATTTTTGATAAAATGAAATGCTCAGCCCCATTCAAATAGATAGCAACCCTCAAATACCTGCAGAGGCAACTCAACTTTCAAGAGTATGTTATGCACTGTGACCTCAATGAGCCAATGATACTCTGTAGATGCCTTTGCAGTATTGCTATACCTAGAACAGAGTCTCTGGTATGAGATAAGTGTAAGAAGAAACAAATTTACAAATAAAATATATAATTCAATACAACATCACAATATACAGTATTTACAGATGCAAGTGTCTTTTTACAAATTTTCTTTACTGTGTTGCACACAGCTTGCTAGGCCAAAAGCAGGGCAGATGAGAAAACAAACAGAAGCCCAGCAGATCATTTTTTTTGCTTCTCCCTGTCTGTTCTCAGAGCTGTTTAATTAGAAGCCTCTGTAATTGTCTGGGTAGTTTTATGAAAAAAATTGCTGTTTGTACTAAGAAATTCCACAATGTTTGTCATCAACTTACCAAAGTAGTTTACAAACCACATGAAATGAGAAATATGGAGGGATATTCTTGTGGTTGAAAAGTTTTGTGATGCCCATGTAGGTATAGAAAAGATGTTGCTATCTATTTGCTATTTTTTATTATCTCTTCTGATTTGTACAGGAGGATTTATCCTTTTTTATTATTATTTGACATAAAGTGTTATATTTATTTTGGAGCTCCAATCTCCACTAAATTCAGGTCCATTTTGCTGCCTCATGGTATTAGTCCTGTCAGAACATGCTGATTTTTCTCCAGTCTCAGATAAATGTAGGAAATGAAGCATGGAAATGGAGAAATTACAGTAAAGCAATCTCACCTGTCATTCATCTCTCAAAAAGGAGAGCAGCTCCAAGGACATGCAGTTGCTCTTCTGAGCCATTACAAAGTCTGAGACATTTAAAGAAAATATTTGTACATTGAATTTTTGGAAGGAAGACTACAGAGGTAGCTGGGAGTGTCTTTAATGCAAGATTTAATTTTCAAGGTTAAACATGCTACATGCTTCAAAGACTGTAAACACCTTGCTTTTCCTCCTTCCCCTTCTCTTTTGCTGCTGGTGAATCACAGTAAAAGACTCTTTTTCAATTTCTTTTTTATGTTAAGCAATGTAATGCTGTTAACTCCAGAAACCATCTTTAGATCCTGCTGCACATAAATATTTTTCCCCAAAGGTGTTAATTCACTACACATAATTTCTATACTGGTTCAGGAGTGCCAAAACAGAAGGACAACTGCTGTTGGTTAAAATACTGTATGATTTTGAAGTAGGATTTCTTAGAATAAGACAACTTTTTTATGATTCTGACAATATTTATACTTCATCTTTCATGATTTATTACTAGATAATACAGCATATATTCAAGTAAAATAGTGTTTTAAGTATTATTTCAGATTGTTTTGTTTCAGATAATCTGTAGATGAGTTCCTACATTAGACTCTGCTCCTGCAAGCTTTTTTTGCTTATACCTAATTTGAAATTACTTGACTTGCCTGCAATTATTGAGCAACATACACACTTGTTTGCAGGACTGTGTTTGTGAATAGAAGGTACGCCATAGAGGATGATGCTCACTCTAAAGTGCTTCTTTCTGAAAGAAGGATCCTTGTACTAAAATCCTAATGTATGGGTGACATTAGGCTGGGAGATGGGAAATTATCTTTAAGGCTTTGTAATTTTACAGCCCAGCATTATCAATTAACTATGTGAAAGTGGCCTTCAGCTCCATCAGAGAAAACAAAATAATATTAATCATCTGCAACATACTTAATTTGAGTTACATTTTAGTAGACAATCATCTTTTCATTCAGTAGATTTGCTTCTAGTTGTATTAAATATATATATATAGGTATATATATATATATATGACAGATTTTGTAATAGAACTGAAAGATATCGCCCTTGACTTTTAGTCATACATGTAAGATTTTCAATAAAAAATTTAAAAAAAAAAAGAAAATGAACCATGTGTTTGCAGTTTCATGAGAGCAAGATATGCTGTAGGAGCTAAGCAGGTATTAA
This sequence comes from Ibycter americanus, assembly GCA_035590275.1. Lineage (NCBI taxonomy): Eukaryota > Metazoa > Chordata > Aves > Falconiformes > Falconidae > Ibycter > Ibycter americanus. The sequence goes on from JAVJGI010000040.1 coordinate 62,974,714, forward strand.
ATCAGCAAGGTGCTGAGAGAACAGCTTTTTATTAATCTCTTGTTTGTGGGAAGATAATTCATGCATCTGGAGTAAGATGTCAAAAATACTGATTTTAGCACATAACACTTACAGGAGATTTAAATGTGGTTTAGGGTAAACAGCACGATTCCCTTGCTTTTCCACCTTCTCTATTCGTAAAAAATCAAAAAGTTCCCCTGTTATGAAACTATGTTAGGGTTTTGGGGTATTTTTTTTGGTGTGTTTTCTATGGAAAGAAATATGCTTTACTCTAATGCCATAAAAACTCTTGCATATATATGTTTTCTGTTGCACAGTTCTAAAATAATAGATTAAATTTGTTGTTACATTATATATGCTTACCTACTGATTATATTATTGCAGTAAGAAAGAAAGGTGGAAATCCCTTATGTTTTTTGACCTGTTACTATAATATATACATATGGTATGCATAATATATGTACTAGCATAATATACATACTATATAATGCTCTCCATAAGTCACCATGACTATAGGCTTTCACAGCTTGTAATCTGATTAAAATTCTTTCTTTGAGTTATTTATATTTGAGTTAATTATATTGCATAACTGATGTCATAAAGTATATTCTACTGACTAAATAGTGTAAAATATAAGAGATATACTCTTTGTCCTGGAAAGGTTGTGAAATTATTTGAGCAAATGAATTAGAAAGGCCTTTTAAAAAGACTTCCCATTTTATTTATTTATTTAACTGTCTGAAGAGCTCGAATATCTAACTAGACATCACAATTCCTCTTTAAAAAGTACGTCAAACATTGCAACTACTCCCATCTTATAATGAAATGTCAACAACTCTTTCCTTCCACTATATGACAACTGAATAGGCTTATTTTAAATTGAGATTCCCCACCCCACCCCCCGTAAAACAATATAGGATCAAACAAGATGAGGCTTCAAAGTTTTAGCCCCTTTAGTAATACATATATTTTGAATACATATATATATGTAAATATATATATATGTATTGAGAAGTGTATGGTTTTAAGAATGTTGCTAAAAAATAAATATAAAGTTAACCATTTGAAGAAGCTTTACAGCAAGATTCCTTACTCTGCCTTGACCAGTGCAAAGTATACTGAACTCAGCAGAGTTAAACTGTGGACATTCTGACTTACATTTTTTATTCAAAGGAATAGACTTAATGTACTTACTCTACTAGGTTATATACTCACTAAGACATAGCACAGGGCTTCCTAAGCCTACTAGTTTTGATGGCTGGATTAATACAATCACTGCAGAACTCGTTAAATTTGATGATACCCACCAAAACCTTTCCCTTTCCGTAAGAATTAAGAGGTGTGGGGCGTGTGTGTTTCCTTTTTATTTGTTGTTTTCATTGTTGTTTTGAAGAGGGAGGTGGATTTATAGGGATTTTCCTTTATAGTTAAGATCTTTTCTGTTATTTTATCCTGCTTACTCTTCAGGTGCTGGAACTCATCAACAGCAAAATGTTTCCTGTCTTATTTTCTTTTTAGAGATTTTGGATGAAAGCATGTTATGAAATACAAAATGGCAGCATCTTATTTTTATGGACAAGTACGCATATGATATAAAGAAAAGTAGTAGTTTGCCCTTCTGAAAAAGAAATAAATATACTATAAAGCTTACAATTACATTGACTTTTAAGATCATTAAAGAGTTGAAAGGCCCACACAATTACCTATATCAAATCTAGTATTAAATTCTTGGTTGCAGCCTGTCATGTGGCTGATTTTATGTTTCTATGTGTAGAAATTTTCTCTACTTTAGAATCTATGTAGAGTAATACTCATCTGAGACAACATTGTATTTACCTCATTAGTGTTATCTAGATGGGGTCAAGCATATTTTTATTGGTCTGTGACTCTAAGGGTGAGTTGCAAAAGATAGAAATATCTTTTCATTCATTTGACAGAAACAGGAATGTCTACAAGATAATCAGAGGTCTACAAGTTGCAGTCTTAACTATGGCATCACTATTTTTCCTAGATATATATCTACGTTTTCCAGATATATCCTAATATATATTTACACCCCAGGGCCATTTGTCCCACACCAAGAATTCTTCCTCTGCTCTGTATCAATGTGGTTAAAAATGTATTCTATTGTTTACTGAAAAGGTTTTTATGGATATATAGCTATACTTATGTTCTTTGAACTAGGAGAATCACAGCACACAGCAGGAATAATCTATTTCCTAGACAAAGAGAATGAAAAAAAAAAAAATCCACATATTAATGCTATACTTGCTTTGTGATTATCGTTTACCATTTCTCACAAAAAAGAAAAAAAAGTATCTTTCAATGTGATATGTTAAGCCTGTGAAAACTTATACCATACAATGGCAGACAAATATATTGGTTGAAAAAAACCCTTGATTTACCTAAGTATTATATGACACAAGATCATCATGGAATCTTTATGTATAATCAAACATAATGAAAGCAGAAAACAGCCTAAGAATTTCTTGGAAATCAGAAGAAAATCTGATTTGAAGTCACAGTTGTATATATCACATACATGCTTCTTCTCTTATCGCATATGTGAACGCATATTTCCTAAAATTATGTCTATTTAAACATTCCACCCACACACTATTTATTTTAAAACACTTTATTTGACCAGGAAATATCAGAAAAAATTAACCCTACTTTCAAAAACTTTTTCTATCCCTATTAATATCTGAAGTGGAAAAAGATAGTTTAAACTTAGGCAAAACTTTTAAGACTGCCTCCACAATAAAAGCAAGTAATTTTTATATTTTGACCCAAAATACTTTAGAAGCTGTTAGAACTGTTGCAAGGACTGCTATTTCTGCAATGTTTTAAAGCTTTAGGTTATTTTATAATAAAATGGCATCAGATTGGAATTCATATTCCTAGAAATAGCATAAAGTTTAATGGAGTTTAACATTTGGTTGATTAACTAAGGTCATAAACCTATTGTTCATCATAACAGCAATCTGAATGGTGAACCAAGACTAGAAAAAAGTCAAAGGTTGTATTTTCTTCTTCTACTCCCCACCATCTCTGTTAAAGTCAGAATTTCTTCTCATTGTACATCAAAGTAAAATCCTGTTGAGTCTAAGTTAGACACAGTAGACAATTAGATCTTTGTCTCCTCCTCACGAAGGCTAAAAGGCTATTTACTAGGTTATTCGATTCAATTATTCCTGTCTGATGATGTCTTGACTCCTAGGTCACGCTACCTGAGACCTGTGAAGTTGTTGGCTGGGGTTTTTTGTTGCTGATTTGGGTGGTTTGGGTTTTTTGTTTGGTTAATTTGTTTTTTTGTTTGTTTGTTTTTATTGTTAAAGCTAATGTTCTTGGTGAACAGTTTACATCTGGATGTGTTGACTTTTTTCCTTGGATGTTTAGGTTTTCTTTTTCTTTGGTCAAAAACGTATCGGTCAGGTACGTCCTGACTTTTCCTCAGTTTTGACTTCAAACTTACCTTTTTCTTTTCTGTTAATAGCATGAAAGAAAGTCCTAAGATGTTGCTTCTCTTTGATGTCAAGAATCTATGGAGAAAAAGCGAAACATAGCATCAACCGACTGCAGTGAAACTAATCTGTCACTTTCTCTAAACACAAGCTCACAAACACTGTCGTTAGGCTGCCATTAACACCATTCAAATCATTACATGGTTCTAATCTCACAACTTTAAAATACACTGTCATTTTCTGGTGCTACAATCAGCAATTGCTACACATCTAGCAAAATCAAATTTTAGAACTGTCAGGATTTGTTACCTGTAGATCAGTTTCATCATTGTTATTTATATCATGGTCTTGATGCACAGAAAAAGAGGGAAAGTTACAAAAGTAAAACATCACAAGTACAAAATGCCAATATGTGCACTAAGTTTTGATGTAGTGTTTGATTTTTTATTTGCTTATTTATTTAATTTAAATTGCTCTGCCTTAGTACTCCCTAATACATTGATAGCTTTTCCTCTCATTGAGACCAACTACTCATTAGTTAGGATAAGTGTGATATCCAGCCAAACATTCAAGCTACATTATACCATTCAAGTCTGATAAGAATGGTCAGTCTGAATTTCGATGTCCTTATATTTCCTTAACGATCAAAACATCCTTTATCATTATCACACTGTTGAAATTACATGGAGAAAGAAGTATTTACTGATGCACTTAAAAAATGCTGGGTGAAATCCTGATCATGTTGAAGTACTTGGCAGATGTCCCTATGGCTTTCAAGAGATGTCAAGATTTATACATTGTTAGGGGAGACCAATAAATAACCACTTAGAACATCAAGACGAGAAATTGTTCCTTTGAGCTGGATGCACTTTCTTTTTACACAACCTCTTCTACTGACTTTCACTTTCTAGAAGCCACATTCTGCATCTTTTAACGGTAATGCAAATAACTTAATGAGATGTTTTTAATGGCATAAACTACTTACTAACAGCATGGTACACATAACCTTGTTGTAACAAACAGTACCCTTGCTCACAAAGATTTTTTCTGTGTGCATGCTAAATACAGACAGTGATACAAAAAGTTTACCCCTGATGAAGTACTGGTAGTGAAATACTGACTGGAGAAAAAAACAAAACAAAACAAAACTCTTTCTCCCTAAAATTAAGAACATATAGAATTTCTGATCTATAAAAATCAAATTATTATACTTTTCCTCAGACTGTGTGACCATCTGTAGCTTTACTGACTTCCATGACTGTAGATGCAATCCAAATGAATCATAGTCTTCTTGTTTTGGAATCAGTTCTTTCACTGTTGCTTGATATTTTATTAACACAGAAAAGGGCTCAAGTAACAAAATGACATAGAGATTAAAAGTACCAAGCTTTTCCTGTTGTTTTTATTGCTGCATACATGAACTAATGATGTGAAAAATAACATTTTACTAGATGCTACTGGAATACAATTTTCTCTGAGCTAATAATATTTCCATCTTGTGGAACAGTATCTTCCAACAGTCTACAGTACTTGTCCTGGTCTCATCTTCTTATTCAAACATAAATAAAAAACTGTTAAGGAGAGAGATTAAATATCTAAGTGATAAGCTTAATAAGAAATTTTATATTCCTTCAAATTTTGTTTTCCTAGTTTGTGTGTGAAGAACACATGAATGGAGCACTCATAGGACATAAAACCTGTTGATGCAGTTACTGTTTCTGGATGGATGTATTTCTTTTCCCCTTCAGTTTCTAGTAAAGTTTGACTGTAATACATAGAAAACAACTACAGCAATGAAAAAGTGCAGTATATTTACCTTCAAGGACACTGTGAAGATTCAAGCACTGTAAAAAATAATTTCTTTAAAACAGGTTAGTGAAAAGATGAACATTTTGTCTCCCCCTTTCTCTTCTCTCCCCTTCCATCCTCTGTCCCGTCAAAGATAGTATATGACACTAAAGCTTTTGCTACTATCTCATTTTGCTTTTTTGGGTACACATTTATGATCTTTTGTAGTAGTATGTAGAAAATTAATGGGGACCAAGCCAGTGTCAAAGTCAAAGCTTGAGAATTAGGAAAAAGATTTAATAGTTTCCTACTCTTTTTGCATGACCTTGACAAACTAGCTTTGAGGTAGAATTATGATTTATCTTTCAGAGTAAGTTATTATATGATAACAAAATAAAATAATATGAAAAACTGATACTTAGTAACAACTGATCATGAGAAATAGATTAATATATTATATATGACATAGTTTTTACTAGGCTTAACAGAGGTCAATATATTTTATTGGGACTCAAAGATTAATGTAGACCACCTTGGCTTACGCGCAAAGCACTTTCATGAAGCGATTTTAATTCAAATAGCTGCTGTGGAATGCATGGTTATTTCAACATTCAAAACCCACAGTTCCTCAGAAACAGAGGTAACCAACAATCCAGACTTGTCCTTCTGGAAACAGATAGATATAACAGAGAAGACAGGAAAGGGAAACTTTTAGAATTTAACCCCTGTGGTGAATATGTATGTAAATCAAACTTACTACAATGGAAAGCAAGACAAGAACATCTTTCAATGGCATGCATTCTACTCAGTCTCAATGAGACAATTATTGTCATCTCTGTTAAGAGTTGTCTTACTTTAGTTTGGCCTTTGTGTACTACAAAAAACACTAAGTCAGAAACTGAAATGATTTCTGTTGTCTTCTGGTAAATTTGCATTCATGAATAGGTAAAGCAAATGCATACTAAAGCTGTGGCTGCCTGGCAGTCTGTCAGTTTGTTCTCACAATATATTTAAGACATGGTAAGCAGACACCATGCTGAATGACAACGTCTTGCTCATTCTTCATCCTTCCTGTATACATCCACTGCTCGTCTTTTTCTATAGTTATTTCCTAGAGGAAAGTTTTGTCTTTTTGAATTCCCTCTACGGTGTTTCATACAATTGGTCACAGATGATGATTAGGCCTTCTAAACAGAACAGCAATACTACCGTTACTCTTACTACTACTGCTAATGATGCTGCTGAAAAGAGACATTCTTGGTCTTGGAATCAGAATATCAAGTTATCTACCCAGCTTTGTCACTGATCTGCTCTGTGACATTGTTTGATTCATCTGTCTTTGTCATCTTTTTATATAAAGGCCTGAAGAGGAACAGAGTGTTTTCAGTTTTGGAGTATGAAAAGAGTATGGTAACATCTACGTAATCAGTGTGTGTTTGGGTTTTTTATCTTTTAAAATGAAATTCTGAAGTATACTTGTAGGTAGAATTCAGTCCTGGCATAAGTCTGGAGGCATAAGTCTGGAGCAAACCATTCCTGACCCAATGTCAGCAACAATGTAATTTCAGTGTTGTATATGGGATGGCAAGGGAGCATAAAGAGACAACGAGCACTCCTAAAAATTATTTGGCATTAGGAAGACATATGAAGGCAATATGATAGTCATACCAGTGGTTTTCTACAACCAACGTTGTAGAAAAAAGGGCAAGGTTGCCAACACTTTCATATATCTTGTGTTCCATAGAGTTTCAGACAAAGAAAGAGAGATTGAATTAATTTGCTTATTTATTCTATCTTTGAAGTAAGTGTTCTCTCAAATATACAATGAAACAGTGACCTATAAACATATTGGAGGGCTAGTATACTTTGTTCTGAGGTAAAAGAAAGCTTCATATCTTTCTGTTGAGTATACAAGTAGGTAAAGACAAATACTTAACTGATGTTTTAATACAGAAGAAGCCATATTTGCCAGTAACCAGGAAAGGTTTTGAGAACGTATATTCTCCTCAGCTAATTTACTTTGACAGCTGAAGCTTATTAAAATCCCTTCTTAAAGTAAAATATGTATCTTTGTAAACCTTATGGTTTAACTAATATGAGATAAATAAATATAAACTTTATTGATATAGAAGCTCCATCTGAGGAAGGAAAATTAATTCTTCCTTCTTGCCATTCAATCATAAAAAAGCTCAATGGTTTTGTAAATTTAAAAAAATGTCCTCCCTTTGGAAATGAGAAATTAAAGGCTCCCTCACTAGCAAATTGTATTGGCAAAACAATGTGTCGGAAAAGCTAATGTTCTTGAACAGACTACCTAATTGAATAGTACCTCTAAAGTTTACTGCCATGTGCATCAGGAATCACTGCTCTGTTTGTTAGAAAACCAAAGTGAAGACAGCTCAGGTAAGCTATCATCAACTTCAAAAACTAAACAGATTTTGCTCTTTCACTTTACTTCTGCAATTTGATGGTGGATGGAAATGGTATAAACCAACTGATACACTATTAATTTTAAAGGTGAACATACTGTCCCAAAATATTCTGTGTGAAATAATTCATTAAGATTCAGGTCAACAAAGCTGAATTGCTCAAACTTTTGCTGAGCGAATTAAAAGATGCCAATACTCTGATACAAATATTGTTTCTAAAGTAAATGGCATCTCACAGAATATGTTGCACTGTTTGCTTTGAACATATTTAAATGAAAAAAAGTCAGGGAAACAGAAGATGCAAGAGTTCAAACAGCTCAAAGAGGACTTTTTGTAACTACAGCAGCTGTTTTATTTGTCATCCGGTAGCTCAGAATTTGTGCATTATAGTGGCAATAATTTTGTACTAGAGCAGCAGTGAATTGACCCAGAGAACAATGTGTCTTTCAGTGAATGAGGCCAGGTTCAGATCTTCAAAGGTATTTAGACATGTGATCAATGTCAGTGTGGCTGTTAAACACCCCTAAGGGCCAGGATCAGAACTGTTCCCTCATCTTCTAAATTCCATGGAGACCAGAGATCTGAGCGCAACACTCTTTAGACAGTGAAACGTGACAAGACTCTCTACCTTAGGAGATCTAGTTATAAGAGAAAAAAATGTCATATATAACTTTCAAATTTTTATATTTTGTTATTATAGTGAAAGAGATCATACCAGTCCCTTATCTAAGAATAACTGAAGTATTGCATGAAACTTTGCCTGCACAATTCCCATTAAAACTGCATAAGCTAAATTCTTGAGAAAGTCTCCTTGATTTTTCTTGGGAATCCTTGGTAGTTCAACATGAAGTGTTTTAACATTTCTAATTATTTTTTCAGTTGCTATGCCTTCTTTCTCCACCTGCTGAGTGAAGAACCATACAGTAGGTCAGTAATAAAGCTTCTCTTTTTACTATATTTTTTTAAAAGCATCTAATCTTTTGACACTCAATATGAGCTGAAGTGTAAAATCGGAATACCTTGTGTTTAGAAGAATAACAAGCTAGCTGTGCTTAGGACAAAACTCTAACAGCTCCTGAAACATCTTATTCATGTTATTTTTTTATGATTTTTCTATAAGTAAGATCCTACTGACCTTTACATTACAAGACAGAGAACAAATTTAGTGGGTTTTATACATATTGTCCAAGGAGCTAGAGACATGTGCTATTTACAGGCAACAGGCAGAAGAGTGCCTATGTGCAAGATTACATGATGTTAGACTAAAAGGATGCAACTTTAACCAGCTTGGAAACAGGACATCTTCTTTACAATGGAGTGTATTTATCAGAGAGCTGTTAAGTATGAATTATTAAACCCAGTGCACTTCAGAAAATGTAATTGAACACAGGAGACTAAAAATACAAATTATAGTCTTCAAGCAAATAGATTTAACTTTCTCCTAGCTCTAAAATAGATATAAAGTATAATATTAACATACAATTTAAAGGTCATTTAGCAGTGGTAGTCCATCAGTAATATGCAGGTTAGCCATGTTGGTAGCCTGAAAAATAAATGACTTGTCACATGATTTTATAGACTTCTGTTATGCCCATACTCCTTCACCTTTCTTTGTTATTTCTCCTCTCTTCATTCCCCTTCACTTCCTTTCCTGCTTTAATAAATCTATTTGATTATACAACCTCTTCATTTCTAAAAGGTTAAGATGTACCAGGTACTCCCACTGTTTGGGTTGCAAAATTAGATTGCAGCAATGGCTTTCATAATCAGTGCTTCTGATAGTGCTTCTAGATCCACCTAAAACAAAAATCTCTACCAGTGTTTACCTGTGGTCAGGATTTTGCCTATTTCATATAAAAGACAGGCAAAAGACATAAAATAAACACACTGCCTGATGTCTTCTTCTGCCTGTGTATTTGTCCTGGTTTTGGCTGGGATAGAGTTAATTTTCTTCTTGGTGGCTAGTGCAGTTCTGTGATTTGAGTTTGGTGCGGGAACAGTTTGGTCAGGGACTTTTTGGTTTCTCAGGCCTTGCTGGCATGAGGGCTAGAGGGGCACAAGAACTGGGAGGGAACACAGCCAGGCCAGCTGACATGAACTAACCAAAGAGGTATTCCATACCATGGGTCATCATGCTCAGTACATAAACTTGGGGGGTTGGCCGGGGCTGCCAATCACTGCTTGGACACTGGCTGGGCATCGGTCAGGGGTGAGCGGTAGGTGAGCAGTTGCACTGTGCATCATTACTTTTATTTTCTTTCTTCTCTTTGAATTTCATTCCTCTCCTCCCTTCTTTACGTTACAACTGCTGTTATTATTATTATCGTTCTTTTGGTTTTATTTTATCTCAGTTGTTAAACTGTTCTTATGTCAACCCTCAAGTTTTACATTGCTTTCTGATTCTCCTACCCACCCCCCCCCCCGGGTGCGGAGGGAGTGAGCGAGTGGCACCGTGGCATTTAATTACTGGCTGGGGTTAAACCACAACAGTCTTCTATGAATTCTAAAAGAAAAACTTTTCAAGAAACTGTAGAACTGTGTAGAGGAAAAGACAGAGTAGGAAAAGGGACTTAACGTCTCAGGAAGTTAATGAATTAGGAAGAACCCTACCTGTGTAAACTGCGTTGTGAGTGGGAAGGAGATGCTAGTCAAAAATATTTGAAAAACATTATATTACTCTCAGCTTGCTATAAGGAAGCCTATGTCAAATGAATTGTGTTTTGAAACTAGGTTATAGAGAATAAATCTTCACATAACTGCTTACCATTAATTTAACGTCTTTGTTGGCAGTCTCGTTAAAGACAAAAAGTACTGAATTAACACACACACTGAAACTCCCTTTCTCTTTCCACCTGGTTTCAAAATGTTCCCTTCAGGTAATGTTTTTTTAATAGTCACAGTGGTGAAGAGAACCTGTACTGGTCATCGCAGAGCAAGATCAAGAAGGCTTCAGATGTTAATGGACTGTTAATCCAGCATTTTTATAATAGCATTAGAAACAAAAGAAAATAGTTGACTAAGCAAAGATAATTCCAGTTAAGGTCAGTCATAAAGCCTTTCTAATATTTAATCAGCTGTCATGCTCAACTTTTAAAACTTCTAGCAGTTATGTTCAATTCAGGTCAAAAGTAATCATTAAACCAGGTACGTATTTAGTTAGAATTTAAATTCAGTTTTTGACAAAGTTCCAATGTCTTCCATCTTCCTTTCTTCTTACATCTTTCCTTTAACCTGCACGAAACTGCAGATGTTTACTGTGTAATAATCTCAGTAAAATTCTTGAAGCAACAAGTAATGTAGTTACAAAACACTAAAATTTTCTAATTGGAAAGGTGAGTGTGAAAGACCATACCTCAAACTGACTGTGTTAAACCTTGTTAGATGAGCTCCTGTAAGACTGAAATTGACAGTTGTGAACAGATGAGGAGCCAACAGCTGTCTGACACCAGCTTTCGGCCAGGGGCAAGGGGTGGCCTCGCCCCTGTGAGGAACGTGCCTAGACATGGACGATCACCGCTCTCTGTGCAGTGATGGCATGTGCCCCATGGAGGAATGAGGTACATGCCATTGTCTGGGAAACAACCCCCTTGAACACCCTGTAAAAGACTGTGCCACCAAACAATAAGCAACGATTCAGAGACCTCCACCACCTACGTGAGTGGAGACTACAGACCAATGGGATGCCGCTGGATCCATGGTGGTGACTATCTCCTGCAACTCTATCCCAACTGCTTGCTAGGTTTCCTTCTTTCCTATCTTTCCCTCTCTTTCCTATCACTATTTTCTTACCACAACACGTGAATGTTTTGTTTATATGAACACACATCAAATTTCCTTGGTTAGCGGCATTTTACCTCGTTTGTGCCTTAGTCTCACTCTGGGTATAACGAAGAATCTTCCCAGCTTGGGTCTTCTCGGACCGGAGCATTAAATTGGCGTCACAGGGGCAAGGCCACCCCTTGCCCCTGGCCGAAAGCTGGTGTCAGGCAGCTGTTGGCTCCTCATCTGTTCACAACTGTCGAGCTCTATCTTACAGGAGCTCAGCTAACAAGGTTTGAGACAGCCAGGTAGAGACATGGTCTCTCACAGTGAGAAGAAATAAAAAGAAATACCTTAATTAAATGCTTTTTTTCTTTTTTTTTTTATTTAAACATTAGACAGTGATTTTCCTCAGTCATTATTATTGGTGTAGGTGTGTTTAATATTTTCATTAGAAATCTTCCTTCAGGAAATAAATGGGTGCTCTGAGACATGCAGGTGATAAAAAGTGGGAAGTATTACCAAGTCTGAAAGACCTCATCAATAAGTGGAAGAATTGGATGAACTCGTGGACTAAAGCAATGGAAATTAGATTAAATTTAATAATACAAAGCACAAAGATATATACTTCAGGATTAATGAGAATCTGAGCCCATACATGTAAACTACATCAATTGTATCTGACAAAGGAAAGGATAAATCTGAATACATTGGTGAGTAATAGGATGGCAGTGTGACATGGCTGTGAAAATGCTAATGATATCCTGTGATGCATCAAGCAAGGTGTTCTCCATACAGGTAGGAAAACATTGTTCCCATTTTGTAACATGTTGGTAGGATCTTACTCAAAATATCCTATACAGCATTACTCATCTGATAATGACAAAATTAACCCAAAATAGGTGCAAAAAAAGACTGTAAGGATGACTATGAGAATGGAAAAATCCCTATGAGATCATGTTAGAAGAGATAGTAAAACAAATGTTGAGAGATGATTACTTTCTTCGTAAGCGTGCAAATATAAGAAAGACAAGAATGATCTGCTTTAGAAGGCAATGCTATGTATGACGAGAATATAAAATAGTCATGAATTATTCTGTCATCACAATTAATAAGGTGTTTCTAAGCAAGTTCCTGGGATAACCTTTCTAATGTTTTTGTCTTTAATGCAAAAGTTGAAAAGATTATAGAAGAAGGGATCACATAAGACAAAAATGCATCAATCCTGATTATCATGATGAAGGACTGAGTATTCAACTCATTTAAATTTTCAGAGGCTGTTGAAATAAATTTAAATGTTTCATTGATCAAAAATATGGACACTATTTGGTACTACACAGAAGTTACATGCTTGCTGAGATTGCCTCTTCGAAGAATAAATTGGCTCTTTTTTGGTGTTCTGTTTTTTACTCTCCATCCTGAAAAGTGCTTGGAGAATGATCACAAGCTACTGTACAGGTTGAAAAGTAGCTCTAGCAATACTACAATTTTTCAAGTGCCTGCATGGTATTTCTTGTTTAGATACTCAAGTGATCATCACATAATCATTAAATTAGTAGTTAGGAAGTCATCACAGACTGACTGGCAGAAAACATTGGGAAGTTGTTTTGATTTGCTATGCAGTGTACTTACCTAGACGGTTTCATCTAACAAGCTCACATTCTTCCAGGAATCTAGACCAGTGTCAATGTCCTTGATGTTCTCAGCTCTATTTTCATATATTTTTGTAGCTTTTGACCTGATGTTGAAATACTGAAGTTTTTGGTTTGTTGACAGAACATAGTGTTGTGGCTTGTGAGATGTTTGGCTAAGGTTTTTTGGTGCCTTTCCAAGTAAATGTTCTTTAATCTATAACTGGTGAGCACTAGGCTCT
>JAVJGI010000040.1:62993651-63038181 GCA_035590275.1 Ibycter americanus
ATCTTTATCACTATCAACCAGCTACTGAAGAAGGGACGGCATGGGGGTTTGCTTTTTTTTTTTTTTTTTTTTTTTAAGTATACCACAATTTCTATCAAGTCAGGTATTTCCAAGCTTTACAAGCTATAAATGAAGTCTGTACATTAATGTCTCACACTTAATTAGTAGATGACAATTTGAAATGCTAGCCACCAGCTGCTTATGTGTCCAGATAATTTCAAAGTAATTAGGGCCTCCTGAGTATTAGTTCAGGTTAGCTGTTTGTCACTGTATAGTTAGTGTTTGTTGTGGTTTAACCCCCACCCATAATTAAGTGCCACGCAGCCACCCACTCACTCCCCCCTCACCCAGAGGGATCGGGAAGAGAATCAGAAAAGAATGTAACATTTGAGGGTTGAGATAAGAGCAATTTAATAATTGAAATAACATCAAAATGAAAGAGCAATAATAATAACAATAATAGTTATAATGAAAAGGAGAGAGGGAGAAGAGGAATGAAATCCACAAGGAAGGGAGAAAAGAAAACAAGTGATGCGCAATACAACTGCTCACCACCCGTTGACTGATGTCCAGCCAGTCCCTGAGCAGTGACTGGCAGGCCCCGGCCAACCCCACTCACCAGTTTATATGCTGAGTGTGATGTCTCATGGTATGTAATATCTCTTTGGCTAGTTCACATCAGCTGTCCTAGCTGTGTCCCCTTTCAATTTCTTGTGCCCCTCCAGCCTTCTCACTGGCAAGGCCTGAAAAACTAAAAAGTCCTTGAATTAATATAAACATTACCTAGCAACAACTAAAAACATCAGTGCGCCATCAACATTGTTCTCACACCAAAGCCAAACCACAGCACTGCAGTAGCTATTAAGAAGAAAAGTAACTCTACCCCAGCTGAAAGCCGGACAGTGATCTTCCATACTATACTGCCTATTAGTTTCAACACTACTGCTATTTTCTCAATAAAAGGGGGGGAAGGAGGAAAGGAAAGAAGGAAAGAGACAGAAAGGTAGGAAGCAAGCATGCAAGACTTAAGAGCTATGAGGTAATTTCAGATTATTAGTGTAAAAGCTAGGAAACTTCCATATTGGGGGGAGGGGCAGGGAGAAGCGCTGTTGGTTTCAGTTTCAGCTTTTTGCTTGGACATTTCAGTGATTCAGTACTGAATGATGTCTGTGTCTTGATCCAAAAGCACAGAGTAGTCATACTGACTCCAGTTGCCTTGGAACATGTCATTGACAACCAGATGTATGGACCAGGCACAGACTGAATTCTGATGTCCTGAAGTTGGTTTTTTTCCCATGTTGAATAAAAAAGCAGATGAAGACAAGAGAGGACCTGAAAGTCTAAAATTTAGCTTTGTAGCCAATGAAACAACAGCAGCAGTGTTCCCCAGCTGTTCTTATTACTACAGCACAACAGTGAAAATTACTGGATGTCTGTATTTATAGAAAACCCGTGCCTCATAAATATCCAGCTGTGTTTTTTTCTAAGTACAATATGTGGCTGTTTTCTATAAATATAGACATTTGGTAGAAGCATTTTGTAACAGTTAAAATGCAGAATTAAGTTATAGGAATATTCAGTAAATTATTTATTCATTTTTAATACATAAAAGTGTGGTCTTTCAGAAAAATCAATATGACTCATTGCCATTTTCAGTGTACCCATCACTGATCATGTAGTGATTTTTGACCATGAGGGCTCTACACATGTTGCTTTTGTTTAGCAACATGTCTTGACAGGAAACAGGCAGATTAACATTTTCGATCATGATGGCTAATGTGCATAGTCAATGACTATGCTGGCTATAATGCTGGAAACCCTGGCACCAATGAATCTATCAGTGGTGTGGAGCTGTGCAGGTAGGATAAAAGAGAGACATTGATTCAGATGAGATAGGTGGAACATTTCAATTATTTATCTGCAAACAACCACAACAGCAGCAAAATCCTGACATAACACAAGATGGTTAACTTTGAACTTGGAATATATCTTATAGTCACCAAGGTACCTCAGAGGCAGAAGGCAATTGTCAGCAATTAATGGCTTGTGGATTTAAGAGAAAAGCAGGGTGTCAGCATTTAGGCAGTGAAGGGTAGGAAAGTACATGGGACCAATCTAGCTGACAACTGCAGGGAGTTTTGCAAATGTTTGCAAGTGGCTTCTTAAGAAATATTCATCTGAAAATGACTATACCTATAAATGGATTATGGTATCTAAAACCCCACATGCCTTTTATTGTCAGTTCTGGCTGCTGGTCTTCTTCCATCTTGTCTAAGAAGACTTACCTTAAAACGTTTGTCGAATTTTAACAACAGCAGCAGCAGCTGAAGAGAAGAAACACAACCAACCCCCTTTTCATGCCAGACAAACCTCCCTCTTTTTATTAGTCCAAATGGTTCCAAAGGCTGTTCTTGTCTAGTGCATGATGTGTGTGTGGCTGCAGAGGCTATGTATAACATAAGTACACAAAACTGGCAAGGTGGATTTCAGTCTGCTGCTGCTGAGCTTCCTCCTTTTATCCCTCTTCCCTCTCTGAAATAAACTGCTAATATTTCAAATGTTGTCCTGCCTCCATGTAGTCACTTGACTAAAATGGATTTTAAACTTTTCA
Source organism: Ibycter americanus (assembly GCA_035590275.1). Taxonomy (NCBI): domain Eukaryota; kingdom Metazoa; phylum Chordata; class Aves; order Falconiformes; family Falconidae; genus Ibycter; species Ibycter americanus. The sequence goes on from JAVJGI010000040.1 coordinate 62,996,263, forward strand.
CCTGTTAAAGCTCTTCTTTTACAAACAACACTGAGGGAACCCAAAGCAATAAAAACCTGGCAGAAGTCCCAATGTCATCTGGAGAGGGGGAAGGGGAAAGCTCAGGAAACTAAATTGCTGCTCAAAGTGTCAGCAATTAAAATTAATTGAGAATAATTAAGTAACTCCCATCTTCTTGTTCCTCTTCAGTGTTTATTCAATTTTTATATTAGTACTACAGTAAGTTTACGGACAGGCTGAAAACAAGTTGAAAGTGGTCTGCAGTTTCATTCCAGGTTCTTTGTAGGAGTGTGTCAGGCAGGGCCCGGCAGCCATGGCCTGTCCCACCCCAGCCAGCAGCAGGGCAGCCGGGGGGCACCAGGGCAGCCCAAGCCCCAGGCAGCACACACCTCCCTGGGGACTGGGACAGGCAAAGCCTGGGCTGGGACATGGCCCGGCAGATGGGGCCCAGTTTGGTGGAGCCTAAGGCAGGGTTGTGGGGACATGGATGGGCTAAGGCCAGTCCAGGGTGTCCCCACAGGGCACTGGGGCCTCTCCCAGGGGCTCCTGAGGGACAGGATGCCCTCGACTATGCCAGCTCTCAGCTGGCCTCAGTCCCCAGCAGGGGCCTACGTTCTGGGCCCTTCTGAGTGACACTGCTGTGACCTTTTCAAGGAGGTCTTGTACGGAGGTCTTTTACTCATGGTCCAGGCAGGCTGCCCTCCATCCCTGTTTTGGGCAGGTGTGATGTGGGGGTCCTTTTTCCCATTTTCTCTCCTCTCTTCCATGTGGTAGCTGCTCTGTGTGAAGGTCCCAGGGGAGGGACCCTCAGCAGAACAAGGAAAGTGCAGTTTGTGGTCATCACCTCAGCCGAGGGACCTCCACCTCCATAAAAACCTGCACACGGAAAAGTAGAAGGTTTCTGGGAAGCTACATTTCAGGAAGTTTTGATAGCAAACATGTTTTTGTCTTCTTAATTATGAGAATCCAAGCACAACCAAGACATAGTCATAACCATAAAAGAAAACTGTCCTTGCACAACTGAACACTGTTCAATTTTTCTGTTTTCCAACTAGGATTTTAGCAACTGGAAATCAAAATATTTGTTTTGAAATTAAAATGGGGGAGAAGAATACAACACTTCCTAAGCAAAAACACTTAGTGGAACAAAGTGAGACAAGGCTGTAGTGACAACTACTATTCTTAATGAGAAAAAATAGCATAGTTGTGAAAATGAAACTTTCATAACTCATCGCCTCTACCTTATATCTAAAAGAGAAGGAGCAAACCTCGGACTAAGGCCAGGCTGGTAGTGACGGTTAAGGTTCACATGCCCTTCCCCCGGCTTCTCATGCCCCTGGCGTTTTCTTCCTGGGGTCCCTCATACAACTTGTGGGTGCCTCAGCTGTGACAGTAAATTCTTGTAGGCCACCAGTATAAACCAGATGAGTCACATGATCCAGAATAATTACAAGCTTTGAGAACTTACAAATGTGGAAAGAACTACATCAGATCACACCCTGAGTTTAACTTACTTATGTTTATTGCTTTTATATGCTTTCAAACTTGATTTGTCTTGAGAAAGAAAAAAAAAAATATTTGGTAAGTGAGAAGTAACAAAGGTGTTTCAGTTTGCAGAACAGGGAGAGGTAATCATCACCTGAGAAGCATTAACAACTGCACTGGAGAGAGGATGCAGTAAAATGCATACAGCATAAAAAGAATAGCCCTTCTGAGCCTTTGATTTTAAATATCAGGTTTTGGAGGTCTGGGGGGAAGGTTTTGATGGGAAAAAGGTTTCACTGAAAGTGGATAAAAAAGTGAAAAAAGTTTACCAAACGTGGATCTGGATTAGCACTTCACAAAATATTAATTACTGCTTTTTAGATTTCTTGGTTTTCAACTATAGCCGATATCATTCCCCAGCTGCTGTTGTTAATGTTATGCCTGTGCTGGCAACAGAACCTGCAGTACTTCTTAGCAATAACTTATCCTCTCTGTCTTGTTTTTTGAGATTTTTGACCAATGAATTTTCTCTACCGGAAATTGTTGTCTCATCAGGTCTTCCTCACTTTTAAAATGTAAACTACTTTCTCCTGTCCTTTGATTCCTCTAATTTATTTCCCAGATTTCATTCTGAATCAGAGCATTTCCTCCAATCACCTGGTATGCTGCTGGGCTTCTATTTCTTTTGTATATAGTGTCAGGTACAAACACATGTAAAGTTGCTCTTGTCAGCATAATTCTCAGCATTACGAGACCTAGTTGTATGGCACAAGATTTGTTATTACACAGTACAAGCTGGAGCTAACCTAATTCCTTTTAAAGATGATTTACAGGTATAGTGGACTGGTGAGTGTGGGCTAAGCACCCAACCTTCCTCAATTCACAAAAAATATTAATATATGTATAAGTACATAAGACTTGTTAAAAGATTGGCTTTTTGGCTCAAGCTGTTGAAATTCATGTTAATAGTTTTAGTATTTCCCAGTCTGTCTGTTATTACTGTTGTTATCATTATTGACAGTTTTTCAGAACTCAGCTGGACGAAATTCTGAACAACTTGATCTCGGTTTGAACTTAACCCTGCTTTCAACAGAAAGCTGGGCTAGGTGAGCTTCAGAGTTTCCTTTGAACCTAAACTTATCTATGCTTCTATGAATTATAATGAACTTGATCAGGACAGGCCTCTGTTCAGTAGTGAATTTAACGCTCATTCTCAAAACCCTGTGACCTTTGCTCTTTTTAATTTATTTTATCTCAAGTTTTAAATGACTCACCGAAATTCTACTGCATTTTACATCTAGTATTTCATCTAATACATTGTTTTCTTTTGCTTAAAAAGTAACCGAAGAATAGAGATGAGGCAGCAGCAATTAATATATTTACCACTTTTCTTCTGATTTCCCATAATTATATTACTTATTCATTTTGCCGTGTTTCCCCCTTTGACCCTAATACTGCCATTGCTGTTCTGTGAGCAGTCATCTCCATTTCGTCAGTTACTGGTAACAGGAACAGCTGTCATTCACAAAATCTTTCATAAAGAATTGTCCTTTGGGAAACTAACTGACATCCCAACAATTTTCTTAACAAGCTATTGATTTTCTTGTACTTTTCTCTCCACATGAGACAGAAGCTTCATACTTTTGAGGATACTGTAACTAGGAAGGCAATGTAGCATGTGTTTTTAGCACCAGATTTCCCCCTTCCTCATTTTTTTTTAATGTTCCTGTTGAGTTTTCCAACTCCTTTTATATAGCCTTTGCCAAGCAATCAAGTCTCCCTTGAATGTGTAAGGTTTTAAAAGCCCTAGAGATACCAAAAGAACATTTCCTCCTTTTGGGACACACCTATAAATCACACTTTAGGGTTACTATCTAAATGTTTTTAAAATTGGAGCAAGTATGCTGCAGAATTAGGTTAGGAGGAAATAAAGCTATAAAGAGCTCATTAATTTATTTCCTAAAACAAGAATATTAAGTAATCTCATTTTATGTGTTTTCATATCCTGTCACTCAAAGCAGGTAACTATCGAATGATTCATTGCACTCCTAAAGATATGCAAGAAAAAGAAACATTTCCTTTGTTAGAGATAAATATTGAAGTTCTTATAGATTATCTGGGTATGAAGAAACTCTCATTGAACACGGAATTAGTAGAAATCAGTCCTATGTTTAGTTTTAAGTAAACATATAGGATGAATGTTAATCTTCAGTGAATATCAAGATGATTAGGTCTCTTGTACTTCCTAGTAAAATCATTGGGATCCAAAGATTTTGGAAGACAGAGTACTTGTTTGGGACAGTAAATATAGGCAGGAACCCAAGACTGCAAATCCCCTTATTTGTGCACTACCTTCTTCCTTCATCAGTTTTGCAGATGTCTGTCTTTTTGACAAATAACCATTCTCCTACATGACCACGCACAGTAGTTGTGTTGGCAATTACACCTTTTAGGTGCAAAAAACAAGCAAATATTTAAAATAACTTAAGGCTAACAAGAAAGGCTATTGTTTGTTCTAGGTACAAACAATAAAAAGACAACAATGTGAGAAAGCTGCACGTAAGTGTAACAAATCCTGGTTTTTAATAATTTAAACTTTCCAGTTGCAAGATGCAGCATGTACATGTGGAGACCAGAGAAAGTACCACCTCTAGGACTTTTTAACAGGTATAATCCCACCTTATTTACTGTTACTTCTGACCTGTTAGTTAGCAACATTAGAAAATCACTTATCATTTCATATGTCTACAAGGCATTAAATATATGTTTATAAAATAAAAGGGCTTGTATTTGACTACAGGCATGATTTAGAGAAGGTCTTGTTATATTTTCTTCAATTTCTAATCTTACAAAACAGTTCCCTTCCAAATGTATAGAATCTGTGAATGCTACGTATTTTCTTAACAGCACCTAGCAGCTCTTGTGCTTGTAGTCACTGAACCAGAACTGAAGGTTTCTGAATAAGGCTCACATGACTATGCAATAAAAGGAACACTATGTTCATGTCCTGTAAAAGTGGTGTGAGGTAGATAAATGTTCTTATTAGGAAGCATCAGCTTTTAATACAGTAATAAAGTTTCCTGTGTCTAGGTGCTGTAGTAAATTCTGGCAAGGGATATTTATGTAAGTGTCTATTGATTAAAAACACCTACAGTAAGTATTCACAGCGGTAGGTTTGCAGCGAAAAATTCTACAGATTTGCATCAAATCTACCCTATTTAACAACTGTTCAGATTAATTTTTCAAAATTATTTTCAAGAGAGATTTTGAACTGAGTGAGTAATAATTATAAGCCAAGACAAGTCTGTATTTGTAATTGAATCCCTCCTCTACTTGACCTCCGAACTCATAACCTCTCCTCATTTAGCATGTTCTTTTCTTATATCACTTACATTGGTTTCTTGTTAGAAATTGTAAATACTCTGATTCAGTGTTCCTAAAAAGATTAAAAAAAAACTTTTTAAATCCTTTCATTGTTAAATATTTAATTGACTTGATATGGATGTTTAAACTAATCCATGCATACACTAATATAAAACAGGCAACTTCTCATCTCCAGGTGTCCAATGAGATCTATAATTATTAAAAAGGAATCACAGAGGAGAGGAGACCTTAAGCAATAGACACTTTGATCACTCCTTTCTATTTCCAAACGCATCTCATAGTCATTTGTCTTTCAACCACTACACAGCTCCAGCAGAGACTCTCTTCTTAGTTATTCCTGTTCCTGCTTATTCATATTGAGTAAGAAATTATATCCATGTAAAAACTGAGATTCTTCTTAATCACATCTGTTGTAAAAAAATTATTTTTTTTTGTCCTTTTTGAGTAACTAGGTTTTTCAAGACCATCAGCAAGACCATGACATTTATGAACACATGGGTCTAGAGTTTATGATTGTCCAAAGGCAGAAAAGCTAGAATTATTGAATTAAATAGAGAGAATAAAAAAAAGAAATGGAAAATAATTCTTTAGGTGTTCAGTGGAAGAGTTTTCCAATATAATTTTCTCCTATATCATTAAAGTGGTTTGTCAAAAAAGAACAAATGTGAAAAAGGGAAAACAAAGGAACCAAGAGAAAAAATTGAGAATAAAGAAGGGAATGATGATAGCTTTTGTCAGGACGTGGTTAGAGGGAATTAAAAAAAAAAAAAAAAAAAAAACGTTGTAAGTGTTACACTTTTTCCCCAAAGACCCCCCATAAAAAAGGTTTGGGAGCTGGTCACCCAAATATAAAATGAATGAATGCAAAATGTTCATCTGTGAAGGACTAGAGATAACCTAACATGACGACAGGGCAATTCTTAAGCCAGTGATTAAGAAGTGAAAATAAGCTGCCTCTAGGTCTGCTGATTGCAGCTATGTACGTATGCCTATAGTTTCACGAACAGCAGCAACTATCGTGTAATGGGTATATTTTTGAAGGATAGAGGTTAGTCTCAGGTAAGACTTTTCTTACTAGTCTGCCATCAATTTTTCATGCCTTTCCCATGAATTAAACTATCATGCCCAAAAAGTTCCAAAATCACAGGCTCAACAAACCTCTCAGTAGAAATCAGAGGACTATGAAACAACTCTTTGAGAGCAGTGAAAACTTTAGGAGTTTTTTGCTCAGGAAAACTTCAGGCAGTGGGGATTCTTCATTTTTATGCCAATTGTTAAAATATGGTTTCTAATGTCATTTTTATATATTCATAAAAATCCCTACAGTTTTTCTTTAAAAACTTAGCAAGTTGGACTCATTAGGTAGGATAGCATTCCACCAATATTATACCACACCACCCCCTCTTTTTAACTCTATTGCTTACTAGGTATACAGTGCTCTTGAAACATACAAATAATTCTTATTAATTGCTTAAAGATACACAGAAAGGCAAGAATTTGAATTCAAATGTCAGGTCCTGAGACACAGCATGGGATTAATACCCAGTCTTAAGCCTTCAGGTGACATTAGAGTGTGTTGTCTCTTGCTTATCAGGGCTGAATGTATTTGCACACGAAGAGCTTTAAGAACTGAGCCTCCTCAGCACCTCTTCAGAGAAGACATTTAGACCTTTTTATTACCTATCAAGTTACATTTGTTCTGTTTTGGGGTGATTCCACTCCGCACCCAACCCCACCCCCCCCTCCAGGAGACCCAGTGTTATCTATTTCTACGCAGCTTCTCCTCCCTTTTTCTGTCTTTGGTAATATCCTCTAAACCTGCTATATCACTTCAAATTTAGCCCCCGTTTATTTTAACTCCCCTACTATGTTCCAGTTAAGCATGTTCACTTAAATGGAATAGTCACCTGTCCTTGTCATTAAGAGGCACCCTGTATTAAAGAAGTTAAAAGTACAAAGAACAGCATATCAAAAAAGTTAATGGCAAATGAAATGGTGCATTTCAGTTGTTACTTGGGAACTTCATTAAAATTTAGTACCCATTATTGGTCTTTTTAGGATCCCAACTTTCATTGAATCATCTGATTTTGTCCTTGCAGTTTCATTAATAATTCAAAAACTTTTGTTTCAAACACCTCATGTCAGCATCTCTGTCAGCATCATGCTAATAATTTTAACTTCACCTGAATATTAGAGGAGGGAGATCAGCACAGAGAGAATGAAACCTGAATTCCAGCCTTGCAGTAGTGATCAGTCAAAAAAAATGCATTTTCCATTGACAGGTACCAGCAGGTTAAAGAAAACTTTGTTTCTGTTTTGGGGGGTTTTGTTTGGCTTTTTTTTGTAATTAATATTTTATTGTACACTACGTAGAAGCATATGTTTGTACTGCAGGGAATATTCATATGAAATTTAGCTATAAAATGTGAACAACAGATCACATCATGGAGATCTCTCATAGTGGTTTATTGCCTGTTAGTTAGCATTATATTGCCAAACATTGTCATTCAAATGATGAGAAATAGAGTGGGGAGGGGGAGAGAGACAGTGGGAAGGAGGAAGAAAGCAACACCTAAAATATTCTTATGAATGCATAAGCTACATCTTCAAAGATACAAAAAGAATTCCTTTCTGTAAATACCGTAAGTGGCTTTTATTCAACAAATATGAACCTTGCTCACTGGAGGCTGATTTGTATTGTTCTCCAAAAATATAATTTTAATAGCTATTGTTGCTCTTAAGAAATATCTGGTTTTACCCTGCTTTGACAATTACAGAGAAACAGTATTAATCCACAATATTTCCTTATTTTTCATTGTCTGCAGAACATGAAAAAAATATTAGAGGATTTCTTGAGAAAATAGTATCATAATGGATACTCATATAAGCTTCATAAATATAACATTTTTTTCCACTTTTATAAAATCTCAGGTAAAGAATAAATCTTTCTCAGTACCTGGCTTAGTCTGCTGGACCAAGGATTGGCTTTTCGGAGATTTTTCTGACTAAACAACATTCTAAAAACTTTCTTCAGTTTTGGCACTATTATGTTCACCAAAACATATAAAAATTTATCTTATGTAAGAAATTCCATCAAAACAACAGACAGAGAAAGGCTGTTTGTTTCCCCCCCAAAGGAGATATGTTTCTCCTGTCAGATATCTTTAGCTCTCGTCTGCACTAAAAGAAATGTCTATTTAAAAATCAGTTTCCCACATAATCATTGACTAATATATCTGCTGAGAATGACTATTGTGTGGTAACCACTCAAGCCTAATATAAAAGACTAGCCAACCTGCACACAACATCCTTAAACATACTTGCAGAAACCAAATGTTTTAATTTAGCTTTCAGCTTGTGTCCACACTGTTTGCATCTTTTATATAAGCCAATTTTCATTATACCTTACATATGGACATCAGGTTCCATTGCATTTGAAGCTACATCATCTGCTGTATATATTTTAACTTCTATCAAATGAAACAATTACCTCCTGAGAAACTCTCTTAAATATGCCCTGCAAATCATATCACATAGGATGGCTCCACAGGAAAGGGTGAGTAGGTCAAGTCCTTCAAATAAGGAACCTCAGAGTTGTAGTTTCTTAAACATTATTGTATCTTTCCTCAGTGTATAGGAAATGCATTATATGCATTGTGATTGAATAGATACTCGTGGAATTTTCAGGGTAACATGAGGAGCAAACTGTTTTATGCAGTGTGATATTAACTGTTACTATATTAGTACTTACAACGAAGAGGTGGCATGTTTTCTGTCTGTGAGTGTTGGCCTGAGATTTGCAAAGAAAAAATTGGAAGTATTCTGTCACTAATTTCTGGGACTTTTGTACAGGACTTTCACGTTCGATTTATGCTTGCTAATGATTCATTGCACCAAACTCTTTAGGCATTATCTTCTAGCTTTTTGTTTGTTTTCTCTAAATGCTTTCTACTGTATGATAGAACGTGAATCTTAGGAATAAAATCAATGGTAAAATATGAGTATCTTTGTAATTTTTAAAATGATTACATCTCTGCTAGAAAATATCAGGTAATCATAACTGAAAGTTTTCATGGGTTGGCTTTTTGAAATTAGCCATAAACAGGCTTTAGTAACATCCACCAGTTTCTGCTAATCTATTACTTTATCAATGCCTTTGATTTAGGTAGCTGTGGCTTTCATCGTCAGTTACAGGGAAACAGTCCTGATGGCTAAACTGTCTAAAGGTAAGGCACTGGTAACACAGGTGGACTCCCTGAGACCCTGATGGATAATAGCTTGCAGTGAGGCTTTCAGAATTTATGTTTCTGACTCTGCAGCAGGGTGTCTTAAAACCTGGAGAGACGATTTTCTAAGCCATTTGCTATAGAATATTGGCCATATACCCTGTGTGTCCCAACACATCAGTAATGGGGGGGAATGTCAAGAGTCTCAGAGATTTAACTACATAAAGAATTTTGTGTCAAAATTTTTTTTAGACATTACTTTCCAATGTCCTTTTTAGAAGTATTTTTCAAATTGACTCTTAGAAAATAGGCATTTTTCTCCATAAATTTTGGAATGTCATAAGAAAAGGAATTCAGATTTGTGATTTTGTGATTCTTGCTCTGCTTTCTTTATATACCGGTCTGATCAATTCCCAATATTTTAATTACTTCCTAAAATGTTATTGACCACTATTTTCTTTTTTCTCTCCTGCACAGCTGTGCTTTTTCTTTAGTGCATGCTCCTGAAAAAAATCTTAACAGTTACTTATAATGCCTTTAAGAATGAGTAGGAAAGCAGGAGAAACATTTAATACCTCCATGAGTGTGTGGAGTATTTTTGGTGATGAAAAGGTACCTAACCTCCCCCAAATCTTTTTTACTTCCTGTTACAGTTAGAGCAAGGCTATACACCAGCTATGACCCTTCATGTACCTATTTCATCAGCTTATAGGAATATTCACACTGAATTCAGTTGTAGAAAAGGTTTAGCTGTCACTCAAATAATTACAGCACACAAAAAATGTTTAAAACTTGCATTTTTGCATGTTTCCTCCTTTCTAGTACAGCAAGGAGAGATGGAAGATTGACATGAGTTTTTTCTGAAGAGGGAATTTTGGGCAGTCTGTCTCAGGGACTAGGAAGACAGTGTGCTATAACTTACAAAACCCTGCCTTACTGCCAGTTATCCTCAGCTGGACTGCTGTTATGGTTTCTCTAGAAAAAAATATTGAAAGACACACTTTGGCATAACAATAATAACTAAGAAATTTATCCATGGAACTGTATGAATAAAAAAATACCTGTCTGAAAATGATGAGGGCCATCTCTGCAGCAGTGCGGCTGTGACGTGGGACAAGGCTATCATGAGGAAAGTCTGGGGTCAGTCTCCATATGACCTCTCCTCCTCCAGTGGGGACTGTGCTGGAGCTCAGGCCCTCAGCTCTGGCTCTCATCCAGAGTGTACTGCAGGGATACCTGCCCACTGCCGTGGTCCCTGCAGGTCTACTTAGCCATCCTGGAACTGTGTCTGCCCCTGGCTTCTGGCATCAATCCTGTTCTGCCTCCCTTGCTTGGGAGCTGTGTAACTGTATCCCACCTCCATAAGATCCTTGCCCTACCTGCCGTACTGTCACTGCTAACTCACCTCCCTCATGGAGCCACCTGCCCTCACTGCTCCCTGACATATACACACTCCGTGTAAGATAACAGGTGGGATGCTTCATTCTATCTACATACTGGAAGTGTGCAAAGTACCACATAAACCTTCAGAAAGTAGAAAGAAGATCAAGCGGGCATCCAGACAGAAATGATGTAAAGAGGCAATAGCATGGACAGCAGCTTTTTTATCCAGAAATTTCCTGGATAGGGATCACAAGGACAGGAACAAGTGTTAAGTGTTCAAGGCCAGGTTGGATGTGGCTTTGAGCAAAGTGGGTCTAGTTGGAAGGTGCCCCTGCCCATGACAGGGGGTTTGGAACTAGATGATCTTTAAGGTCCCTTCCAACCCAAACCATTCCTTGATTCTATGTTGTATGAACAAGCCAAATCTTGGATGGAGTTTGTAAGTTGTGAAAAATGAGCAAACCATCTTCTCTCAGAGATTCTTCATCTAAACTTGAAACTTTTGTTACAAAAAAATTATTGCTTTTTAGCTAAATAGAGAAAACAGACACTTCACATTTTTTGTGGACTCCATATTATAGGGAAATGAGATGCTAGCACTTAGAAGAGAGTTTATGAAGTGATTGATTAGAAATTTTTCACTGAAATGTTTCTGACAGTAAATGAATTGTCAAACCTGAAATTATTGCCAGAAAGCTATTGTCTTGATTAAAAACTCAGTAAAAAAAATTGAAAGGAAATTTAAAATTGTCAAAGCATTCTACTTTTATATTCTTCAAGTAGGAAATTTACATTTACATTTTAATTTGTAAATTTACATAACTTGTAATTTACATTTTAATTTGTAAGAGACCATTTCCCTATAAAAATGATTTTAGATTCTCTCTATATTTTAAGTTTTAAACTATTCTCAGTGCTGGTATTCTAGTGTCTCTGATGATTCTTATTCCTGTAGGATTACTGTATTAGATTTGAAGGAAAGAGTAAATATTACTAATTGGTAGCTTTTTGGGAGACCATGCGCCTATACAATACTCAATATTTTTTTGAGAAAATATCAGATGTTTTCTTTTATTTAATCTACATTAAAATAAAGGACTGGGGTGGAGATGTGATCATTTTTTATAAGGTTTCGTGTTATATTACTTATCAACATAATTTTAAGATCATAGTAACATATTTCATCTTGTGATTATTACTGATGAACAAAGTTAAATATGTATGTAAGATTCATATCTTTCAAAGCAGCTTTGTACTCCATTTAGCTGCATCATAGAACTATATTAATGTGTTTGTGTACTTTCTCTTCTGTGCTGTTCTTTGTGCAGTGGAGTTAAAACTTCTTGCTTAATAAAAAGCAAGCAGCTGTTTTTATACTGGTCATCTTATCTAAACTGAAATAGTACTTTTCAAAAGCATATTCCCCAGCCTCTTTCCTGAAAATTAGGCTTGCAAAACACATAATGCCAGAAATAGTCTGAAAAAATAAGATTCTACAGTGTACCTGGGAAACCAGCTCCTACCATGTTGTGTGCTCACTGACTTTTTATCTTGCAATTGTATTTAATATATTCTTAAACCCTTTCTTTTCTGGGCAGTGCCATCTTTTGCAGAACACACCATCAGTATGCCTTATTAATACATTATTTGCATGACAGATTCAATGGCATGCTGAAGCAACAGCTCATCAGAGCAGCAACACACTGATGATTTATCGCTGTAACATATCATCAGATTGAGGCACACTAACAACATATGATTTTAAAAAAAACAAACTACAGGGGTATTATGCAGGAGTGGATTCAATTCAGGCACCAGAATGAAGGTGTAACTTGTAAACCTTCAAGCCATTGTCACTGATGTAACAGCATTTGTGTTCTTGAAGAGTGTCACATTATTGTCTCCTAGATACCTTGTCCCTTCAGCGTGAACCCTGAAGGTCTATGGACATGCAAGGTGTCCACTCACTAATACAATCTCTCTGCCTTGTCTTTGCTTAAGACAAGGATTTAACTATTCTCCAGGGTCTGATTTCACTCCCTTCTCTGCTATGGCTAATAGAGGCATAAGAGTATGGCCCATAATGCACTGGTAATGTCCTTCTGAGAAAGGCTCTCAGAGAGTATGCTCTGAAATATGATGTAGTCAAAGAGGACTGTAGCATTTATTATCACTAGCTACAAGGTCAAAGTCAACGGCATACAAAACATGAAATGAAAATTGGATACACAGAGAATGCATTGCTTAAAGATTGTCTACTAAATATGCTCTTGTTATTGGAAAGCTTTGCTACAAAGAAAGATTAAATATGCTGAAAAAAGTTTGTAAGAGCATCTTTTAAGAAACTTAAGAACTGAAATTACTTTTGGTATGCTTACCAAACAGAAATCACGAGACATGAGGTAGTAAATACCCCTCATTTGGTCTCAGTCTTAGGAACTTAGGAACTCTGCTCCTTTTCTGCAGAAGGCATTGAGGTACTCAGAAATTAATTCTATGGGCATATCTATAATTTTGCTGAAGCATCTCATTGTTTTTTATTACACTATTGCACTCTTACGTTATCTTTGACTAATATAAAAAGATTCCACTATGTGCAAGCAGTTGGACATTTCCAACCAAGTAGTTGATTCATGTTAATTGAAAGCATCATAAAAATGAATCTTACAATTACTAAAGGTGTGCTTATTAATTTAAATATTTATGCAGTATTATCTGTTAGAAAGCATTAGCAGACCAAGATAACAAAACCTAAAGATGTTAAGAATAAATTAATCATGATATTTATACAAATATATAATCATCATATCCAAGCAAACATGCACTTATACACATACGGACACACAATTCATATAACAGCTAAGTTAAAATTATTTGGTACCCAAGAATGGAATCATATCTCATTCGCTAACTGACCCAAAGAAAAATATTTTCTGCATGACTTATGCAGGCCATTTAGGAACAAGTATGATGCCTATATATCTTCAAAGTGGTGTGCAAAACTTGGCTAACTAATCCATTTATGCTAATTCATTTATTTAAAGCACTTGAATCTAAATGACCTTTGAGTCAGGCAGAACCTTTTTATGTTTTCACAGATTTTTTTTCTACAGAGCCTTCCTTTATACATAATTTTCCTTTTTTTTAACCACTTTGTAATCACTGAAAAAAGTTAAACCATTTGGAGCTACCTGCACATTAACCGCAACACTAACTTTAGAATTTGAGACCAAAAAGAGACAAACCATACAGTTTCACCTGCTCTCTTGATTTGGATTTTTCTATGTACCACCAAGAACATTTCTTGTAATTCTAAGAAATCTTGATCATTTCACACCGGAGATAGAACACAGCCATCAACAGAGATGTAAAGGTCTTTCTTCTTAAAGGGTCCTTATATCTGTAGATATACAACAGAACTTGGTTGGGTTTTTTGTGGGTAGACAATTTCTGGTGTATCTACTTCTGGATTCTTCTCTTGCTGCTGCAGTTTTTTACTGAACAATTTCAATTAGTATATAATCCCAAAAGCAGCGGCATCTACAGTCTAATGCCTCCCATAATCTCTACCTCCACAGATCTATTCTTTACAAAAACTATAGTATCATGTTTCCCTTTGTTTAGCATCCACAGTTTATTCTTCCCTTTGCTCCAACAGTTCAGAAATATTTAACTTAACTGTCACTTTCCTTATACTTCAAAAGAAAAATGATGTATCAAAATACTTGCTTTGTCATGTTATTACTATTTCATATATATAACTCATATAATTTCACTGACACATTTGATAGGTAACAAAAAGTTTAGTTAAGATATTTCACACTAAAAATATTATGGAATGAATTTAAACGTGGTTAATATTTCTATTTCAGTATGACTCTTGAAGGTGCACTTTATCTTGCTTTCCTTATTTTGTTTGGACTGTGAAGGTGTTTTAATCATCTGACTTGTATGTACCACCTTATGTTTGGGCAATCCTCCTGAAGAAAATAATTATTTGAAAGAACTGAAATTACCTAATGCAGTCCCCAGTAAAACAATGCATATTTTCAAGTCTCCTCTTCTGTAGCTATTCAACAGCAGGATTCCTGGAAAAATTCTAGAGGTTGTCAGTGGAGGTGATTTTTCTCAAGCAGTGATTCACTCTAAATATTGGCATGTAATGAGAGTTTGTATTTTTGCCTTTCTGTGCTGTGTCCAACATGTATTGCAGTGTCCCAGGGGTTCTGTAATGTCTCCCATTCTTTGTTATCTGTCTGCTGCCTTTAGCTGCTCTGGATTGACTGGGTGATCCAGGCTTTCATTCCTGTCCAGAAAAAAATGTTGATTTACTCTGCTTTTTCAATATATAATAAGCCCATTATTATCCTACTGTCTTTTATATGTCCAGTAGTGCTAGAGGAATTAGCTAAATTAAAAACAACACTGAAATAAATTAAATTATTCCACTGATGTTGGCACTTATATCAAACGATTTTTAATTAGTGGGGAATTAACTGTACCCAGGATTAGGAACCTGCTGATGACAAGGACAAAGAGTGGAGAAACCCTGATATTCATATGATACTGAACAGTAATATATAATAAAGTTTTAGCATTAATTGTTATATTTGCATAGTTTGTTTCCTGCTATATCTGCCATGACTTAAATTGTGCTGATGGATCACCATCAAATAACATACCAACATTTCATAGAATCAAGGAATGGTTTGGGTTGAAAGGGACCTTAAAGATCATCTAGTTCAACCCCCCTGCCATGGGCAGGGACACCTGCCACTAGACCCACTTTGCTCAAAGCTCCATCAAGCCTGACCTTGAACACTTCCAGGGATGGGGCATCCACAGCTTCTCTGGGAAACTGTTCCAGTATCTCATCGTTCTTATTGTAAAAATTTCTTCCTTATGTGCAATCTAAATTTGCCCTCTTTTAGTTTAAAATCATTGCCCCTTGTCCTTTCACTACAGGCCCTGATAAAGAGTCTTTCTCCATTTTTCTTATAACCTCTCTTTATATATTAAAAGGCTGCTATAAGGTCTCCCTGGAGCCTTCTCTCCTCCAGACTGAACAACCCCAATGCTCTCAGCCTGTCTTCACAGGAGAGGTGTTCCAGTCACCTGATTTTTGTGGCCCTTACATTTAACCATGTAAATAGTTCTTTTTTTTTTTTTCATGTATCTAAACCAAATACATAATTTTAATAGATCAAGACCATCTTTAATTATAAGTTTCTTATCAGTCTTCTCATGCCATTAATAACAATTTCTTTTTTCCACACCTAAATATTAACATTGAGATGACTCAGCACATTTTATAGCTTTTTCTGCTCACTCTATTGTTATCCATGCAGGTACAGTATCAATTTTAAAATGTTTCTTGCCTCACCAGACCTTGTTTGCCCTTGAATTCTCTTTGCTTAACAAGCTGTTCTTTCTTCGTATTCTGGTCGAGTTCTAAGTGCTCAAGATGTCAGTCTGCTGATTGTGCCAAAATTGAAGCTGAATCAGCCACTGAAATTGCTTTGACATCTAAAATGCTGGAAACATTACACTTTTCAAATCCAACGGAAGGCATTTCAAGATTATTTTTGGTTCCATGAATTCAAATTATCAAATTAATTAAATGAACATAATGTTTCATTTGGGAATGTTATATGTAGAACTCAGTTTTGGGCTCTCCAGCAGAAGAAAGACACTGATGTACTGGAATGAGCCCAGGAGAGGGCCATCAAGGTGGTTGGAAAGCTGGAGCACATGGTATACAAGGAAAGGCTGAGAGAGAAAGGTGCTTCTTCAGCCAGGAAAAGAGATAGCTTTGGAGAGATCTTATTACTGACAGCAACTACTTCAGCCATGGGCACAGACAGGGTCAGAACAGACTTCCCAAAGCGCAGAGCACTAGGACAAAAGGCAATGAACACACACAGAAACACAGGAAAATCGTATTATATATTAGGAATGATATATTTATTTATATGTTTGTTTGCCTGTTTTACCTTGACGGTGGTCAAATATTGGGACAGGGGCTTAGAGAGGTTGTGTCTTCAACCTTGGGGGTGTCCAGGACTTAGCTGGACACAAGGGTGAGGAACCTGGTTTGGTTAGACTTGCTTTAAGCAGCGGATAAGAATACATGACTTCTGGAGGTCCCTTCTGACCTTAATTGTTCTAAGATTCTACAACACACATTTTTCATTCTCAGACAATTGACATTTGTAATTGTAACAATTTGTTGTACATTTCATACTGTACTGGGGATTGTTATTTGTCTGTGCTCCCTGTTTAAATCAACTAACTACACAACAGTATGAGATCAGAAGATTTTTTGTTTCACTTGACTTTGTGCATGTAACTTTCAGGGGAGTAAGTCAAGTGCAACATCAAAAAATACTTGAATTAGTGGCACAGAGAGGAGTTAAAAAAAAAAAAAAAAAGAAATCTACAGCTTGATTAAAGTAACTTTGTGTCACTTCCTGCGTATCAAAGTCTGAAAAATGAAGATGGAATGACATTGCCAACCTGTGCTTCTGGAAGAGTATCTGGATCAAAAGCAGTAATGATGTGGGCAACGCAAAACCTCAGTTATGGTCTGAAGTCAGCTAGCAAGAGCTGCTGAAACTCATACTGCTGAGATCACTCAGGCTTCTTATCAGTGTTGCAGGAGAGCAGAAGGAGGTGTCATTCATATCCTAGCTACTTCTGACTCTCTTTTAAGGTCCTATGGCTTTTGGTAGAGCAAAGGCTTTAGCATGCAGTTCATACAGATTGGGTTGGTCACAATGAGTTTATAGAGAACTAGAATCTGTCTGTTTGGGTTTGGTTCATCTTTATATTTTATCTTGTGATATTTGTGTTGCCCTATGGCAAATTATTGAGGAGTGAACATGAACCACTAACTTACTGTTTCAGTAGCATTTTGCATTTGCTTTATACTCACTTTGTGCTGATAACATTATTACATGAAGTGAAGGACAATACAGGATAAGGATTTTGGGTTTTTTTGTTGTTGTTTTTTTTTTTTTAATAGTTACTATTAATAAATTCAGCATTTGCTAACATATGCCAGGCAATTATCATAGTTATGGCAATTGATTCCTAGCCTGAATAAATGGAATAAAATTTAGTAGCTGACAGTGCTTACTTCCAGTGACAACATTACCTTATTTTTAATGTATAGGCATGAAAAGTACCTGTTATGCAGCCCTGCAGCTGACTGTCTTCATATCCTTCAATAAAATGCAGATACTATTTCTAGTATCTGCTTACTATGTTTGCTGTTTACAATACATCCTGCTTAGAGATATGGCAAGATTATTACAGCGGCTACATGTAACATGCTGGTATTATGCTTAGGAATGCCATAAAAAGAAATGTACTGTCTTCCAGTTTTCATTTTTGCTTTTAATTACAATGTTTTGAAAATTAAGTCCTTAATCAGCTTCACTCTTAAGTGTTTTCTAGGGATTTTATCCAAATATATTTAATTGCATGACAAAATGTAGCTCTAAAAAACATTTGCTACCAAAAATTAAATTCTGAAACATAATTATATTTTACCTATTATCTTTCAATGCACAGTGTGTCACTGTGTTATGCATGAAGAAATATGAAAGATAAGAGAATATAAAGAAGGAATGTCTCCTGCAATGGGATTACAAAATCAAAACAGACTGTTATGTAAATTTAGTAATTGCTACAAGGCTCTCCTAAAGTGGGATGTTGAAGAAAATCAATAACTACATTCTATAAGTTACATTATTAAATAGGGGGTAAATGCGAAATTTTAAAAATCTGTGTAACATCAAGGTAGACTAAGTTAAACTAAATATTTTGAAATCAAAATAACTTCTCAGCGTTGTTAATGGCACTGGTCTTCAAGTCTGTCATTCTACTATGAACCTACATTCACTCATGTCCCACTTCCCTACATTGATACAGGTGTCCATACATTAGAGGACTGCATTTCACAATTGCAGTGATACCCGTCAAACTGGTATGGTACTTTAGGTATATGTGCACAGACCATTAGCTCTGTAAGGGCGAGGGGGCTGTGACATTGCTTCCCATGCCAGGCTAAATCTGCATGACAGGAAGTCTTTTTCATCCTACTCTAATTTAATAATTCTGGCCAGACATACCAACCTCTTGAACGCCTTCTAAATGACTGCTTATGTTTAACTAAAAAAAAAAAAAAAAAAAGTATAGAAAAGGTATAGTTAAAATGCTCAGTGTCCAAAAACATAGAAATGTTTAAACAAATTTCTGTTTCCAAGTTATATTTAATGCCCACAGCATTCATAAGTAATAAAGCCATCTTCAGTCATGAAATGTGAACCTAGTCGCTATAAAGCCATTACTTTTTAATATATTTAATTATATTAAGAGTGTTACCTACGTTACCAACTGTACATCCATGACTTTCAACACTTGAGGTACATATTAAAAGACAACCAGCTTTCCTTTCCTATATGAAGTAAGAAAGAATTAATTTTATGCAAGTGATTTTCTATTTAAGCAATGTTAAAACACCATCAAGGAGGAGTATTGAACTTGTTCTACAAGGGGGAAACCTGCAAAATACAGTACTATATTCTAAAAATTAATATAGTTTTAGAGATACTCACAGAACAGGAAAACAGTTATGTTGTATGCATGGAACTTCTTTAGACTGCTTCAGGGTTTCAACTGTCAGCATTTAAGACAACACTTAAGAATTTATTTTCCCCAGAACTATCCCTTCTTGCTGCTTGTTGTAATTTACCCTGAAACATGGTAGCTTCTTGATAGATATAGTGGAATGTCAGGAATCCAAGTTACATTACATTAAAAATTTCTGGGGCCTTTCTTTTCTGTATTTTGCTTACTCAGCCAGAACTAAACTTGGTTTGGGATCAGTAAGAATTTTTTCTGGATGGAATAGGTAAGTATTGTTGGAAGTGTTCTCTTTCATCTGCATTATTCAGTACTTCCTAAAAAAATCAATATAATTTTAAATAATATCTTCAAACAAATGGAAAAAGTGACTTTAATGTATTCCTGACATATTTTGCTCTTTCTATAGCACCATATATGTTTTTGTGGGTTCTGGTTCCTATGCTAAGGTGTATGAGTGTTCAGAAAGCTGTGAAAATGATGTATGGCTTGTGATGTAAGAGGACTGTACTGTTTCTTATAGATCAATATAAATTAATGACTGCTACAGAGCTGCTTATTATTACATTTGGTCATGGGGACCCTGTCACTTCTGGTCATAAGTTTCATGATAAAAGATGTTGATAGCTGACGAAAATGAGCTAAAATGTGTCTTTTTTTTTAATGAAAGAAAGTATAGGAAGAATTTGAGTAGCAAAGCAAATTTGTCAGAGTCTATACAGTTACTCTTGGAAAGTCCTTTTTCCTACTCCTTCAATTTGTTAGTCATTTTGATTATTATTTTGTGTTACTGTGTGGGTCCATCATAGAAAATAATAATTCAATTTCATGTAACTTAAATTCAAATTCAATAATTATAATTTAAAAATGCTTTTGTGATTTTAACATTTTAAAAAATATTTTATTATATTCCAAGTTGAATTAATGGCAGTAGTTTATTTACAACTAAATTTGAAATTGAATGTTTGAAACTAAAACCAAAATTGTCAACTAAATATTATTTTTAAATACATAAATATATAGTCTTATTAAAACAAGCTTAACGTGGAAAATATAGGTTTGACCACTTGATTAATTTCAGTGGAAAAATAACAAATCTGAAAAGTTTTGACCAGTTCCATTATTATTATTCTTAGTCATATTGTTTTGAGAAAAAAAAAAAACAACCAGACACCAAAAAAAACCACAAACCCACAAAACATCAAACACATTCTTGGCAATACATTAGAAAAGTTTAAGGAATTTTTTAGATGGAGTCTACTGTCTCCTCCATTTTCAACTTTCATGCTGAACCCTGTAACTGGAAGTATATGCTTTTTTACTCTATTGCAATATAAAAAAATATTTTTACATAAACCAATACCAGATTAATGGTTGACAGTAGAACAAATGCTCATTAAAATTCTCAAATGGTCTTCAACTGTACTAGCAATTTCAGGATACAAAATACACTTAGAAACAATGTCAGGAAGGCCTTATTAATTAATAAACAGGAATATTTTTAATTACCCCATCTTAGCTAAACAGAGATAACCTCTATCTGGAAGGTAATATTATCCTGAGCCATCATTTGTGGTAACTACGTTATATTGTCAGTCCCCACATGTTACTGTTGATGTCGCAATGATCTCTCAATGATCTTTTACCTTCTTTTGCATGATCCAGAGATTTATTTACCTATCTACTTTGAGAATTATTTAGTTATATCAGGAAAATCATTCTTATCTCATGACATTGAGTCTATGCAGACAAGTCTCCTGTTAACAGTAAAACTGTATCCTTGGATATTTTATACATATTGGAAGTGGAATGAAATAATTTCTCAGACTTCTTTTAAGTTTTCATCCCATCATCTATTCAAAACAGAGCAGAAACATAGCTAATATGGTTCTGAGTTATACTGGAAGTGATTTTCATGCTGGAAGAATGTATGCTGGAAAATACAATTGAACTCAAGGTAGAAAGGGCAAATATTTGAGTTAATTTTTAAAATAAGATTATATATTGGGGAGGGAATATTGATAACCCTTTTCCTGATAAAAATCTATACATAGTGTTACTTCAATCAGTTGCACTATACACTATAAATATTGAGTTTTTGTGGAAGGAAGTTGGAAAAAATTACCCTCACTCTAACTAAAGAACACATCAGGTTTTCTCTATGTCTGGATTATAATTCACTTGCTCACATATGATGCTGTCATGTATTTTGTTCCTGTTTGCTAATATAAAAGTTCTTACTGCAGCTTTCATCCATTCTGCAAGGACATTTTAATATAGAAAAATAAATAAATAAATAAATGTTTGTGCTAACAAAGTCAGGAGTTTAAATTCTGTAAAGCATTTTATGGCACTGAGAGGGCATGATGCATTTGAATATACAAAAGAAAAGTTTCCTGTTCTTCATCTATTTCAGTAGGGAGTATACTGGCTTGCTCAAATATCTAACACTGTATCAGACAGTAGTATGGCAGCTTCTGCATAGTAACCGAGTTTTATTATTAACTTTTAGTCTATTAAAAAAAAAAAAGTTGTTGACGCCAATGTAATTTTTTTTGAAGGAAGGTAGTAAATGACTGGAATTCTGTATATAAACTTAAGATTTTTCCATAATGTTCATGTTTCAGACAGTACTCAAGCTCATTAACTTCTTTTTTGAACTTGGAATCAAATGGGTTATGCAGAAAGGGGCACTTTGATGATATAATTTAGATATGTAAAATCTGATAATTTTCTTCCTCACTAGTTCATTTCCACTTAGGGCTCAGTAAAAGTAGATCTGCCTATCAAATATTCATTGTACAATGAACAATTCTATTTTTTGCTGATGCTTAAGCAAAATTGATTGAGCAAGGAAGAGAAATATTCCTCTCTCAATGCAACTGGCCTGCTCCATCCTATCCAAGAGGACATGAGAGCTTCCAGATTGAGGATCCCTAACGCATAATAAGAAACAGCTTTCTAGTTTCATAATATGGCAAACACAGGCTCTTTTTTTTCTTTCTTTCTTTTTTTTTTTTTTTTACTATTTTAAATTAGTGGTAATTAATGACATGTCACTGACTCTTTCCAAACTTAAATATGCCAGTACTCAATAGTAGCCATTGAGATAGTGCAACAGTTTTTTATGAGACTGTTGTCTACCTCAAACCTGACTCCAGTCTTGTCTATGGCAAATATAGCAGTAAAGCCACATAAGCTGTCTCATGTATGATCAACAGTCAAACACATTGAAAGAATGTGATTTTCACCCCTGTAGGTGAGAACTACAGATTAATCATAATCTTATTAATTTTTTTCTTAAATCTGGAAAATGCTTTCTGTCTGCTTGTAATCAGATTTGGCATCCAGATATTGTCAATATCATTAAGTTAATCAGTGTTATGGGTTGTGAGTCTGGAATTCTACCAGGGCTGCTTCCCCTTCAGTATCCCTCTTCTTTACTCAGCATGTTTATGCCTTTAGTAATGCAGTTTATTTCTTTGCTCTCACTGTTTTCTCCTTGCTTTCTGTCCAGTAAAAGCCTTCTTTAGCTACCCGAGTAAATGTACCTTCATGATGCATTGTACCAGTGCAAGAGAAGGTTTGAATAAATTATTTCTATAACATGACTGTTAGCTACGCACATTAATTCAGTCCCTATAAGATTTGTTTTGGAGGAGACAACGGCTGAGAGTTGTAACTGCTGAAAGAGAAATTAATATTTTCATCTTCTTATAGACTGCTTTGCTATGCCAGGGGGAAAAGAACATCTTAGATTGCTGGTAAATGAAGGTTATCAGACCAACATCACTATATTCAAGCACATTTAGGTAATCTTGTATAAGTAATATTAATTTATTTTACGAGGGACATTTAATATAATCAGAATGAGGGAAACACAGGCATGGGTCAGGAATTAGTAAAAATAGAATATGATTGGCTTTTGATTGAGAATAGGCAATATTTAGTGGACTTTCTGTATTTTAGAGTCACACTGGTAAGTTATGATAGTTAACTTACATTCAGAAATGATGCGTTCAAAAATTTTTAACTGGTGTATTTAATTTGCAATGTTAAATACAATTTGAAGCATAAGATTTCTGAATGTTTCATCCAGTAAATACAATTCCACTCAGGTTAAGACTGTGATATTGGAGTCCTTTAATTCATTTCAGACACACTGATAGCACTTCGAATAGACACAAATGGATGTGTTTCACTGCATTCAATAATCCCCATGTGAATGCTTACATGAAATAATGAATAGAAATGCATATGATGCTAATATTTTCATCATGACATTTAAAAGTGTATAAACAACAAGGTTTTCAGAAAGTGAATTAGCATTAAGAACAATTATAATTTTAAAATGTCATGAACCAGACAAATGCTGATTTCCTTAGTGAGATTTGAAATATACTCTATACATCATGAAAAGGAAGACAGAAAATTCAGTTAGTTTAAATTACATTGGTTTTAACATGGAAAATTATTCATGTTTACCATACGCTTGGGATGTCTGAATCACTTTGTAAAAGGAGAATGACATGTAAGAAAAATCGAAAGATGGAATTAATAGAGAAGGTTAAGTTTCAATGATACAGTGTTTAAGGAAAGGGAACTTTAATTTAGAATGTACCTTGGAAAACAGAATTATGGTGCGGTGCTATACCCTTAAGTACCACACTAACTTTGTTTATGATATAGATACAAGAAATATAGGAAGAAGATGATATTTCAGAGTTAATGCCAATAAAAGTTTTATTAATACAAAAAAATGGAGGACACTGATATGAAACTGTTGAGAAAACAAGAGCATAGGACTGGAGGGAACCTTTTGATTTGTCAGTACCATTTCTTATTAGATCAAGTATCATCTCATATATGTTTGTTTTTCATAAGCTTTTGTAGATAAATCTTTTTTGTTAAATTTTTTTTCCACAGCCTCAATATTCAATTAGCTATAAACCTTCCCATTCTCAGTCTAATTTTCTTCAGGGCCTTTTTATGGATGTACAGGTCCTTTGTTCTCATGACAATACAGCTCTTTTCTTAAAAGTCCTGTAAAATCAACTTTCCTGAACATCTCTCTTGGATAATGATTACTATACACAGTAGTCCAGATGAACTGTCCTAGAGCACTTCATACAATGACACTAAACCACTTTCAATCTCCATGAAAACTAATTCAGCAACCTACAAACATATTTGACTTTCCTTGCATGTATCATGTTAATATTTTATAGGCATGCGATACTCAGCTAGCAAGTCTGTACCTTTTTCTTTGGTCCTTTCCAGATGACTAGTTCCTAGTTTATATGTAAAATGTGTTATTCCCCAGGATTTTTTGTACTGTTGAAAATAATCTTGATTCTATTGAATTTCAAGATTTTCTCTTACATTCCTTTTCCCTGGTGATATCCCAGGCTGCTTCTGTATTGGAAAAAAGCCTCTTGTGGTTGTTTCCTGACCAAATTTCACCTGCTTATTCTACTTATTTGTACCATAGGCATAAATAAAATATATTAAGCAAGAAAGATTCTTAAGGATTTTGTAGCAAACTGCACCTTTTGTTCTTAATGTTGTCTCTTGACTTTACAAATTTTTTGAATTCTCAAGATCTGTTACATGTTTTACGCCAATATGGCAAAGTCTTTAAGTCCAGGTAAATGAGTACTGTTGGAGTTTAAGCTTAAAATGTATTTGTCTTATCAAAGAAAACTTGTTAGATTAATCTAGCAGTATCTGTCTTTGATAAACCTATATTGCGTTTTATTCTACTTTCCATTTACATCTGTGCCTTTAATTGCTCTATTCTTTAAAATTCTTTCTAAAGCTTTACATATGATTAATATTAAACTAGTGTGCCTTTGGTGTCAAGGATTACTTTTCTCACTTTATAAACTTAGGACAATGCCCCGTCCCTGTCCTCAGCCTCAGTTGGACAGATTTATGTAAAATACTTGTAATGAGTTTTATGGGGTTTATGTGTTTCTTTCTGAATCCTGAATACAAATTATTTGTTTCTGGTTCTTTGAACTATATCCAGATTATATCTAAGTATTTTTAATCCTTTATTTGACTTCATTTTCATTGTGGTACTATTTGTTCTTTTCTCACTTTTTATATTTATGTCTCAAACATTTTTTTACTTGCTTCTATAGCTTTTGTTCACTCAGTCTTACATTCTTTCTTTACTTGGTGAGAGAAGCTTCTGAACATGTCTTCTTTGCTAATCAGTTCTTTTTATGTTGTTTCCATCTTTTTTTTTTTTTGCTTCTGCAACAATGATTGAATCATTCTTTTCTGTAATGATTATTCATTCAGAGCCCTTCATATAATGCTTTTTATTGTTTTGAGTAGAGATACATAAAACTTTGAGTCATAACATTTCTCAGTCTCCTCTATAACTGAATACTTCATGATCTAGTAGTAGTTCACTAGGTTCTTGAGATAGTAAAATTTTTACTTCTCACCTAATCTTCAAAATGCTGTGCCAACTTCACTGTTATTTCTGCACCTCTTGAATAAAACATTCTTTCAAGGCAGTGAAGTCCTTACTTTAATCCCCAAATTTCAGTTTATGTACATAGTTTAAGAACTTTTATTTCTCTACCAAGCTATTGGCATTTATGTAAGTGCATCTTATCTTTGGTTACATCTTAGAGAACACACATAGTTGCTTAGCTAAATTCAGCAGTCTTGTTATGAAATATTATGACTGACTGTTAAGCAGTTCTTTTTTTTAATTATTCCTCTTTTTTTTTTGTTATGCATTTGATTAGTCATTTGTCCATCCATGTTTTTTGTACAGTCATATAGACATACGATCTCTAGTCTATGCTGCACTATCCTTTCTAAAGTGAAAAATATTTATTTATTTATTTATGATAAGACAGCTAAACCAGAAACCAACAGTATTTTACTTTACTGGAAACCTAGGAGTCATTTTTATACATTAACAGTGCTTCAGTTCAGGAACATGTTCGCTAAAACACTTTCATCGCAGGAAGATGCTTTTGTGTTATGTACTAACAGAAGACATGAAGATTGTAAGAGTCTTTATTAAAATACTTAATTTCTGAATTTTAATTTTTTAGTTGAAGCTGCCCACTAGTAAACCACTACATAAAGGGGAAGTCATTCTTCCATGTAAGAACAACACAATATATCCTATATGTAATCGATAGTTAATTCAAGTGTATTTGCAAAGTCCTAGAGAGTGTAGTCCATTTTATTTATTTATTTGCAGGCATAAAAGGGTACTGTAAACTGCAAAGTTTAGTTAGTATTTTTGGAAATAACCACCTTCATTTCATTTTGGTCAAAAATAATTTCTTACGATGATATGTACCCAAAAAAGGAATTACAAACTACTCATTGTATATCCTTAGCTGGTGATCATAAGTAAATGTGACAATAATTAGTAACACCAGTAAACAGATTGCAAGGCTCTAAATAGTTAACAGAATATTTATCAGGCTGACTCCAAAAGTTGCTTGAATCCTTTTGTAAGGATAGTGAGTGATACTTATTTCCACATTCTCATTGTTAATAAAGCATCTTGAATTAGTACATGAGTGCAATCCATAGATCTTTGCTCATTTGGGTAATCTTGTGGTGACAAAAAATGTCCTTTTTTTGAGCTTCTGTTGTCCAAGAGGAACATGTGAAGAACAAATTACATATCAGTATGATGGCTTATGGCATCTGGAATGCATGCAAAGCATTCTGATGAACTTACCTGTCTGGATCAAATAATTCTCTGTTGCCGTTCTTTGAGGGAATTTGCTATGCAATGCAGGCAATGCCCTGGCTGTCAGTGTTCACCAGTTGCTTAGACACTGTATTGCACCTGGTGAAAGAAAAGATGTCAACAGAGAACTCTTGACCGGGTTAATCAATTCTTTTGTCAATATGTGTGATTCATTGTCTCAATGTTTTTGTCTAGCTGTTTTATTCCTCCTACCTTCACCAATATGCGTAAAGTATTATTCATCCTACAAAAGCACAGGAAAAGAACCCACCAAAAAATCTTGCACTGGTAACAAGACTTTGTGGAAGGTACTAAAACATGAATAGGCATTTAAGTAATTACAGAACATTGGCCCCTACTGTTCTAAACAAATTTTTGCAATACTTAAAAAATGAGGTATCTAACCACAGACTGCTTAGTAGTAGTGTAATAGTACTGGTAATACTCAATTCTTTACATCTCTGATTTCCCCCTTGTATTCAAATTCTTTACTTGATTTTTTATTTTTTTTTTAATTTGAAGAAATTCTGTGTCTTCAAAGACAGAGTTGGTTAACAGTAGAAAATAATTCAAACAAATTCATGTCTCCTAAATGCCCTAGGATGCTGTTTCAAATTGTGGTCTTATTTCTATTCTCTAATACAAGAGCTAATGTAAAATCCTGCCACAGATCAGCACTGGGATGTGGACTTATGATTTTGAATTTTATATCTTGGATGACTCCTGTGTGGAACACTATGGACTTATATTTCTATTTTGTTGCCTGTAATACAGGATAGATTATTTCCTTTTTGCCTTTTAGTAAAGGGAAAGGAACATTATTGTACCTTCTAACACATATTACTATCCTCAGTGAGTAACATGCTTAATTATATGAACCATGGCAGTACTCATAAGTGACTCCTGGGAAATGGAAAAAGAAAGTCAGCTGGGAAAAAAAAAGCAGGAATATTTAAATTATAGGGAATTTTGACTGAAAAAAAAGGTTACTCTTTCTTGATATCTTTCAAAGTCCTTTTACACACCTCTTGCACCTTTCTAGTCTTATTTTAGAGAATTTCCCCTTTATTCCTTTTCTTTTTGCCTTTCCCATTTCCTTTCCTCCTTCTCATATATTTTCCCATATGTTGCATCTCTTCTTCATTCTCTGTTTTCATGTTCATCCACCTTATTTTCTTAACTTCCCTTCTATTTCAAAATCTGTACATTGTTTTAAAAATTTGCCTACCTTACCTTTTTTGTTCTTCAGCTATATTCTACTTGTCTTTACATTGTCCTTTCTGCTTCTCCCTTCCTTGAAAAATAGTACATTGAAACAAATGCTGATCATATTAATATTTGTCTAACTTTATTTGAACTGGCCCACCCTCTGTTTTCATTTCTTAAATAAAACCCCTGATACCACATTTTGCAAGTCCCATGTATAACCTTGCAGAATATGTGACTGCATTATTAATGAATTTTAGAGCCAAGGAAGTATGTGTTCATGCAGATTACTTGCTAATTATGCTTGAAGCTAGAAAATAATTTAAAAACTATCATGTACTGGCTTTAGATTTTTTTAAGAGGACAACCCCAGAAATATTATTTTTGGGAGAGCATAAAGACACTAACAGTGTAAACTACCTCTTTTCTGTAAACAAAGGAAACAAGCAGAACAGTGAAAGCATTTTTTAAAGCATGAGTGAGTAATATTATTCCTAATATATTGATAGTTTGAACAAGTTTTAATTTGGAAACAGAATGAAAAATATTATTTTAAACAATCAATAGGCGTACAACATAAAAAAACAATGACTTTTTGCTTGTGGTACTGAGTTTCCAGTTACTTCAGTAACAGAACTTTCTTAAGGTGCCCTCCTCCAAGAAGTCCCAACTTTCTTTCTTGTTTTGTAAACTGTTGTGTCCCCACCTATTGACCTCTGAGCTGTGCAGGAAGTATGAACTGTTGGAAACAAACAGGGAGCAGCTTTGATTCCCTGCAAGGAGGCTTGTGACAGAAAACCTCAGCTGGAACTTTGAAGAGATGCTACAATAAAATAAACAACCCATCCATGTAGGTACAAACTCTCAACTGGAGCTACAGAAAGCATTGAAGCACAGTTTCGTAGTGATCACATATGACTTCTTGCTGTATCACAATATGTGTTGAATTTGGACCTTATTGACAAATGCTACGCAAAAGAAATTAAATTAGGTAATTGTCCTTTTAGCCACTATGCCTTTATTTCTTACTGAAGCACAGCAGTATTCCAAGTTATTCATTTGCTATGGGAATCACCATTTATCTAATTCAGCAGCCAAACTTGATTTAGAGGTGTCATGAAGGCTTGTAAAGGAAATCTGACTAAAACCAGGATTCAGAAAACTTTGAAGCTATTTGCTGAAATAATCATCTTTAAATTAACATATTTTTTTCTGGAAAAAATATGAATGACATCACTAGACACAATAATATGTATTTCAGTACATACTCTGTGGTGAGGTTGACATGCTAGAAGGAAGGAATACCATCCAGAGGGACATTGATAGGCTTGAGAGGTGGGCCCATGTGAACCTTATGAAGTTCAACAAGACCAAGCGCAAGGTCTTGCATGTTGGTTGGGGCAATCCGAAGCACAAATATAGGCTGGGCAGAGAATGGATTGAGAGCAGCCTGAGGAGAAAGGCTTGGGGTGCTGGTAGATAAGAGGCTCAACATGGCCTGGCGGTGGGAGGTTGGAACTAGGTGATTTTTAAGGTCGCTTCCAGCCCAGCCCATTCTATGATTCTACGATTCTATGAATGTGCACTTGCAGCCCAGAAAGCTAACTGTATCCTGGGCTGCACCAAAAGAAGCATGACCAGCAAGATCAAGGGAGATGATTCTCTCCTTCTACTCCTCTCTCATGAGACCCCACCCGGAGTGCTGCACGCAGCTCTGGGGCCCCCAACACAAGAAGGACATGGACCTTTTGGAGTGAATCCACAGGAGGGCCACAAAGAGGAGCTTTGGTGCTGGAGCTTTGGTGCTGGAGCTATGAAGACAGGCTGAGAGAGTTGGGGTTGTTCAGTCTGGAGGAGAGAAGACTGTGGGGAGGTAGCAACTTTCCAATGCCTAAAAGGGGCCTACAAGAGAGCTGGAGAGGGACTTTATACAAGAGCATGTAATCATAGGACAAGGGGTAATGATTTTAAACTGAAAGAGGGTAGATTTAGATTAGATAAAAGGAATACATTCTTTACTGTGAGGGTGGTGAGACACTGGAACAGGTTGCCTAGAGAAGCTGTGGATGCCCCATTCCTGGAAGTGTTCAAGGCCAGGCTGGATGGGGCTTTGAGCAAAGTGAGTCTAGTGGAAAGTGTCCCTGCCCATGGCAGGGGTCTTGGACCTAGATGATCTTTAAGGTCCCTCCCAACCCAAACCATTCTATGATTCCATGATTCTATGAATATATTTTAATGTATTTGGAAGCAAAGGTAGTTATTAATAAATGCCTGTCTTTCCTCTTTCTGATTCACAATTTATCAAGTAAGGCTTCAAAATTAGGCATGGAGTGTGGAATTTGCTTCCTAGATATACATAATTTAATACATTGGTAAATAAACTTGTTCTAGGGTTATGAATTTACTTCAGTGTTTCCACTACACTTCAGATAAAAAAGACTAATTTTTGCTGAGCTATAGTATTAAAAAAGTCAAACTCTTTCCACACTTTTAATGGGATTTTAAATGGCTTTCAAGTCAACAATTTTTACTTTTATTTCACTGTTGACTTTCATGTAATTATTTTATCCTCTCACCTTGTTCTACACTTGCCTACTCCGTTAATATCAATAACTACCCTGCCTGATC
Organism: Ibycter americanus; assembly: GCA_035590275.1. NCBI lineage: Eukaryota > Metazoa > Chordata > Aves > Falconiformes > Falconidae > Ibycter > Ibycter americanus. The sequence continues at coordinate 63,026,962 of JAVJGI010000040.1, forward strand.
TCCTATGACCACATACAAGCTAAAACCAAATCTAATATGGAAATAAAATGAGATTTATCTAGAAGGTAAGAGATTAAATTATTTAAAATATAGTTGGTATATAATTTCTCAGAGTGTATATACTTACTTTTGTAATTAAACAGTTATTTTTGTGATTTTAGTTTTAAATGAGAGACAATTTACTGCAATGTGTTCTTTACACAGATTTTGATGGCTTTGATCTGATCTGAAAATGCTCAAAACCTAATAGGTTAAATTGTCAGGTGCAGGTTACTGTAGTTCAGCTAGAAAACACAGAATGATTCTCCCCTTTCCCACTCCAAGCAGCAGAGATTGAGGTCAAAGACCCCAATTCCCTCACTGAGACTTCTCTGTCACCATTTAGACATCATATTTTAACCTTTGAGTTTAAAGCATGGAGGAAAAATTGCAAGCATGACCCTCCCTTAATGGGGGAGGTGGAGGGGGGGAACAAAGATTTTTGTTGGACTAAGGCTCTATAATTTATGTAAATGTACAAGAGAGAAAGAAGTGTTGCCAAATAGTAATTGAGGTGAAATTTGAAGTCACGTCCTAATGAGAGCTTTGCAAACCTTACAAGATGGCCCAAATGAGCTAGAAAAGAGCTGCTTATTGCAGAAACTCAAAAACTTTTATTATTGGGTACCTGCATAAGTCCTCCAACTTCCAAATTGTCATCCTGTTCAGGGAATCTAAGGATGAAGAAAAAATAAATTATATCTTAGCACAATTGAGAGGGAAGGTCTTATTCAAGGGAAAGGTGATGGTGATACTAACAGAGTGAGATTTTACAATTTCCCAGGTTAGAGAAAGAAGAGGAAGAACCAAACCAAGATTCCAGTCCACTGAAGTCTTGAAGTTTCTTTATGAGATGATGGTATTATATTTAAAAAGTCTTTCCACTGATTATACAACATCTTTTTCTTGTGCCAGCAAACCAGATTTAGTCAAAAAGTGATGTAAAACCAGAAATTCAGGGATATTTTTCAGCATTATGATTTTTCTGATCCTATTTACTGAACAGTTTCTTGAATAGCTATGAAGATGCAGGAGCAAAGGTGATACATAAGTGAGACTGAAAGTCTGGTGCAGAGGGCTCTTAAGCTAGCACTGCCTTCAAGAAAAGCCTGTAGAATCACAGCTCCACAAGTCTCACTCATCTGATCGTATTTCAAGCATCTGAAGTGTCCTGGTCATTCAGATTTTGTGCAGAGGCGTACTCATTCCAAACTCCCATTGATTGCTTGATTCACCCTGTATTCAAAGACTGAGCAATTGAAGAGTATTGCTTAAATTGCCTTAACATTCTCCCACTGCAGTGTCGGGGAGCAACTTCTCTGCCGCTTTAAAATTTCACAATGCAGAGACAAAATCAAAACCTTAGACTTGACCTGCATAAAATTAATCTTTTATATTATCTTTCTATAGACCTATTCCACTTATATTTGCCAAAATACTTTTAGTACATTCTTCTTATATGGTCCTCTTTACTAATGATCCGACATAATCCATTTAAGTGCTCTAACTAGCATGATTATCATCATCCAAGAAGTACAACCCCCCCTGCTAGCCTTCATCCAGAGAGGAACCAGCAGAAGTGGCAGCAGGGTAAAAGACAGTGCCACACTATGTTTGACATGATGACACAACTGCGGAGGTTGCAGACTGGAAAACGTTGCTCCTCATAACTCAGTTGTTGACATATGTACACAATAAGCTTTTGCATCATGACTTGATTTAAAGCTGTTACTTCCATGGAACAGGAGAAGAGTGGAAATATAAGCATCTCTGAGATGGTTAAGCTGATACAATTGCTGAAAACTGCCCTTCTCTCTGCTCTGCCATTGGCTTTCCATATCAGATCGTTGTGTTTATCTGACTGTGCAGCAAAAAATGATGCAGCTAAACAATTCCAAAATAAAACAATTATTATTAAACTATCTTTCTAGTAGTTCCTAGCATTGAAACAACCAAAAAAGGGATCAGCTGAGCCCCAGAGCTGGTGCAATCTATGGAAATGGAGGATGCAGAGCTGTTCCTTCCAGTGACAGCAAGAAGTGATTCCTGTTTAGAGATTTTGTGAAAAGTCAACCTAAATGTTTGGCTCAGCTTGGGTGTCAGGGCTTGTTGGGCCATACAACCTTGTTTGGGTAGCAACACTGAAATATAAAGGCAGAAGAAGAAGGATTCAAACACTGGAAGGACCACACTCTTTGTAGAGATTTTCTGAGAGCACCCTGATTTTCTCTTTTTTTTCCTCTCTATGCATATAATCCGAAGTGGGTTTTTAATGCTTGGTTTTTTTAAGACCATGAAACGACTATTATGTCTCTTGTTTCCCCTCTGTTTTGATTAGTTTCATATTTTACTTTTCTCCTTTTATTCAAAATTTCAAGCCAACTTCTACCTTATTTCCCTCCATAGAAATGTTCATTGTTAGCCCAGAATGTACAGCAGATTAAGAAAAGTAGTGTTATTTTTGTTCACTGTAAAAGGTGAGCACATGGAAAAGTAACATATATATGAAATGTTATTACTCTAAGCAGCTAGTTACAACTCCAAGCACTGGGTCCTCTGATTTTTTCAGAACAGACGTAAGCAGTAATATTTTAAAACAACTGCTAGGTTTCGTTGTTGTTGTTGTTGGTTTAGTTTGGTTTGATTTGGTTTGTTTCTATGGCAATAGAGTAGCTTTGGATTTAACAATGGTTGAAGATTGCAGCCCAGTTCCTAAAATATAAGGACCAAACACTGATGCAAATACAGAGCTAAATTCTTGCAGAAAATCAGGAAAATGTCTTTGATAGCAATGACTTCATTTTGATTTTCATAGGGAGTCAGATGCTGGTGTAAAACATTAAATCATTAATTCAAATTTTAAATTATCTTTCTTAGGAAAACGCCACAGTGCATTTCACTGTAGCATCAATTTCAGCATTCTCTGCATTGTTATGGTGTGAATTTAAGAGAAAGTGAGCTAAAAAACAACTATGGAATTTACCTGAAATCTATATGGAAAACCTTATATGATATTTAAAAGCTATTAGATAAAAATGATCACATATAGACTGCGTTGGATATTCTCAAAAAATTGAAATTATTATCGAAATTTGGGAGAAAGGAAACAAAATTTTTACACCTTTTTCTGTGTTTTAACTAAGTTCTAAAGGTAATTTAAAAGATATTTGTATATCAAATGTTCTCTAAACTGTTGCAAAAGGAAGGGGAAAAATGTATATCAATATCCAGGAGAGAGGCACCAGTAATAAAAATATTTTAAAAACGTAAGCTCTGAAGGTAGCTAACAAAAATGCCAATGACATATGAAATATGGAAACAGCTGGAAATTAATCATTTAGAATAAATCAAATGAAACCAGAAAATCCAGGAGACCATACCTACGAAAATCAGTGCTTCAGGCAAAAAGGGAAACTAAAGAAGGAAGAAATGCTGGCATGACATAACAACTAGTAAGTTGCAATAACAACTAGCATATAGCTAGCAAAGGGAGGTATGCTTTTACTGATGAAGTATAGTGAAAATTTAATTATTCCTGGAGATCAAAACAAAAATAGTAATGCATTTTAAAAGGTATCAAATAATGGATGTACTGTAATATCAGTGTTCCTTTAAAGTATATTTAAAATATATATTACCACACAAAGGACGCTAATATACACGGTTACAAGAACGTGTCCTAGTACATCTTGTGAATGATATATAATATAAAAGCCCTGACAAAAGGAACAGGCTTGAGACTCTGTCAGTCCCAGACAGTAAAGTATTCTAACTACCCCCAAGTGAGCATCCCAAGCCCAGAAAATTCAGCTCTCAGGTCCAAACCAATTTCTTTCTGGCTATTTGTGATGCTAATTATATGATGGTTAAAACATTCTAGTGTTTCTAAGACTGGGCTAGATAATAAGGATTGCTAAACGTGCATTGAATATTCTTCTTTGAGCTAATTCACACAGAGTATGTCAGAATTTCCTTGCATAACTTCCTATAAGCAACATACATTAGAAAGGTATTCTTACTTGAAACCCTATTTGGAGAGTATATATTAGTCTAAACTACCTGAGATGACTGAAGTTTTATAACGTCAAATATAGTGTGTTTAAATCATAGAATCATACCTGTATGATCCTGAATTTGCAAAGCACCAAATTCTCTTGAATGGCATCTAAATTCATGTTAAACTCAGAGAACAGGTTAGAGAATATCTGTACAGATTCATCTTTCTTTTTAGAGAATCTTGGGGGAAGTTTGATGGCAGATGAAAAGTTTAAGAACAGTTTAGGACACATTTAATCAATTATGTGAAATAGATTTATTCATACTGGATCTGAATGAAGTAATTGTGCATTCTAAAGTACGTCAGAAGCCCTGAATTGCCATGCAATTAAAAGGGAAGATAGAGATACTGTTTGATGTCATTTTGACCAAATACTTTGCAAATATTTTTCTTCATATTTTCCTTGGTTTTACCCTTTAAACATTTTAAGTTGAATATTGTCAACGGAAATGAAATGAATCATGACTAAAGTTAGGTATACTGTGTCATTCTACAAGTGAACTTCTATTTAGCTCTCAATCTGCAAGAGTCAAAGCCTCCAGAAGAAGCTTCTATCATTAAAATCTGAAGAAGAAAATTAATGAAATCTCCACTGGGTGTCCATGAGAAAGAGGTTCCGCTGTGGAATATGGGATATTTTCACTTTTTAAAGAAACCTTGAGATCTGGCCCAAACCGCACACTTTTCCTATTTGCTTACTTCATATATTCCAGGTCAGCTAAATGCCAGAGCTGCTTACAGAGAATCATTCCTTTTAGATTGTTTTACCTAACTGGCATAAAATGTCACAGCTCCAGGGAATGAGCCACATCATTCACCAGCTGATTTACACAAACTATATATCTATACTGTTCTGACTTATGTCTCACAAATGGTAAAATTTGTTACACTTTGTTGAGGTATATCTAGAATTAATCTGTTAAACATCCAATTTCATTATGTTAAGAATTTATAGATTTTAGTATCCCTCTGCCTGGACAACATGAGAGAGGCACATTTAATTAAAAATATTTTAAACTCCATCTACTTGTCATCTGCATTAAGTTTTAGATTGGTGAAAAGGAAACTTCAGGCTTGGTATGAAATTATTAAATAGTAAAATTTAAGCTAAAAATAAGACAGAGAATACAGTATGAATAAATTGAAAATATTAATGAGCCAGTATAATGAGGATGCATTCATTTTTAATGTTATTTTAAGTAAAAATATGAATACTTTATGTGTTCTTTTTAAAGTTTTCTTCAGGCAGTGGCTATGTACTTATGTAAATTACAATGAAAACATATTTTTCCTGGTCCTGTACCAATGTATATGACTACAAATCTTTCTACTTGATATTGTAAATAATACATAAATTAAGTATTTATCTTCACAATTTTACTTTAAAATAGAACCTGCCAAAAGTATGTCAAGTACTTTATTGCTCATTAATACATAACAAAATGCTTATGCAATTAGTAATGCAGCAGAACCTTATTGAGACTGTGGAAATGTTAGTTGTGACTATACATATGTTTTCAACCTGCGTATTGACTTACAGTTTTTCTGGAAGCTCTGATGGAAGAGGCAGAGCATTTTCTCATGGAAGAGATACATGCGGAGTATAACCTTAAGAATGACATTGTACTTTTTTAGTTCCCTTTTTCCTCTAAGGTGAAATACATTGTGCTTTGAATGTAATGAACATAATATGCTCCCAGCTCACACTTTTCTCCCTCATTCTTACATGGAAAAAGACATGTAGAATGGAAATCCACGCAAAAAACATTTCTTACCTTGGTCTTTCTGCTGAAATGGAAGTCCTGGACTTTAAATGCAACGAGCAACACAGGAAGGCATTTGGATGCCGAAAAGCAAGTGTCTCAGGCCATTTTAAAAGCATTTTAAAATGATCTGGTTTATACCTCACACTTCGATGTAACGTTTCCTGTTATTTCCTGTGTCATTTACACCAGGCCCCTTGAGTATCTCTGAGAGGGTGCTAGACATTGTTTAGACAACTAATTTCCCCTTTAAGTTACCATTTACCTTGAGCTCCCACTTAATATATATATTGCGATTTCTGCTTAGCCTGGTGGCTAACTATTTAGCTGTGATTTTAGAAGACATAAGGGTATTCAAGGACGAATTTTTTTGTCATGATCTTATTTTTAAATTGAATTATCAGTATCCTTTTTCTCCCATTGATAATCCATTGGAATAAACTTGCCTATTTCCCCAAAATGTACTATGAACTGACATATCATTGACAATTATTCACAACAAAGCTATAAGTAGTGGTGAAAATAAACTAACTGCCAATACATGAAGCTCAAAAGCATTGTCAGCACTATTACAAAAGCATGACTGTGACCTGGTTCATCTTATATTTCCAGTTTCCCAATCCCCTTGTGATATGAGGTGAGAGTAAAAGGGGATTATATTAATGGGGATCATGTAATATTTGCCAAGCTGGAAATTTCAGAAATCCTTTTGGACCAAAGGAAATATTCTAAACAACAGGTTTTGGTGTCATCCTGTGTTGTCGCCCCATATCTCACCCCCCATCCTTCTTTTTCTCTGTAGTTCCACCTAGCCACAGAAGTAGATGCAATTGCTGTAAGAAAACACTCTTTCACTCAGAATTGTGGTGGCAGCAGCTGTATGCCCATTTGCTGGAGGTCAAAAGTGGATTTGTGCTATATTGCACTGTATTAGAAGAGAATAAAATTAATTTAATTGCACTAACCCTCTGATCATGTAGCTGGCTTTTCCTTTGTTTAGGGTCCTTGCCTTTCTGAGTAGAATTTGCTTTTGTCAGCACAGCAGAAAGTGACATATGGTATTTTTGTTATTACTTGAAATAATCTTCTGTAGATCAGCTGGATTTCCCAAAAGAGCTTTGCATTCAACATTAGAGAGAGAGGAGATGAAAGAGAACCCCAAATTACTATACATTTCATGATTAAAAATCTCAGTAAAGTAAGCTCCCCCATTCTGGCCAATATATTTATTGACATTTTTAGCAAGTAAACAAGGGTAAGAATCTGCTCTGTGATATATCAGTCTGTGAACCCTGATTTAGGAGGTGCAAGAAGAAAAAGGATGTTGTGTTTCTTGTTTGGTTTTTTTTTAATTGCCTGAGGTATTCATAAACTATTAACTTATTAGCTGTTGGCTTTGACTTCCCTTGTGATACATAAACAAAAGACAGTTGTGAAACACTCTGGATTACAGCCTTGCTCCTACATCACAACAGCTAAATGCAGACCTGCCAATATAATAGACTTTTAAAATGACACCATCTTAACACATGTAGTATCTGTGATTAGAAAGCCTCAGCTATAGTAATATATAAAAAAAAAAAAAGAGAGAAAAAGAAAAAGTATAAACTGAAGTCACACACTGAGAATGCTGAAGCTGATACTGGTGTGTATTTGGCATTACAAAATGTTTTAATTTAAGTTAATGGGCAGCATAACATAGAAACTACTCAATAATTTGAATTCAGACAGAGCAATCTCTATTGTTTCTGCCCACCAGCACAGTACATCAATTATTTTCTTCAAATTTTTGCATATTGATGGGGTACTTTTCTACTGACAGGCACTCATCCAGTCAAAGTGACTGAATGAATGGGAAGGTTAATGCCTCAAACTAGGTTTAAGTTAGTTCACACTTCTTTAATAGTTGCATTTCTGCATTAAACTTGTTTTAAACAGGTATATGTCTGATTCACAGTTCCTAAAGGCTAGGTTATGAGTGTATGATGGAAGACTGTTATGCTTCAAAGGCTACGAATTCAGATAAAAATTACCGTAACTTTCATAAGTTTTTCAAAGGTCAGTGAATGGCTAGAAAGTTGCATGAAAACAAAAAAGAGCTATGGGCAAAATAAGTAGAATTGATAATGACCTTTAAGCCAATGAATAATGAAAAACATAAAATACTTATCCATATGGAAGAGCAGATTCTCATAAAAAAAGCTTCAACAACAGGATACAAAGTAAAATAGCTCATTATGACTGGAAATGATGGACTGGTACTGCACTAAGGCAAAAGATTTCTCTTACATAGAAAAAGCTCTAGGGAACTTTCATTTAAGCAAGTAGGACATTTTGTGCATGTGTGCATGTGCGTGAGTGACTGTGTGTGTGTGAATGTGTGCACACATCTTTAGGCTGGACCTACTGAAGCCAAGAGCAAGATTCCATGTCCTACTGTTGCATAAACCTGGAGGGCTTTTTATCTTACACTTCTTTTTGAAATAAGAATTAAAAATGCATTGAAACATGTGAAAAGTGTTACCTCATTAATTTTAATTTCCTGTTTAATTTTCTATGTTTTCATTCCTCTCTCTATTGTGGTACTTGGCTGAAATTCCACTTTGAGATTCTCCTTTCCATAGAAAATGAAGCTGGTAATTTATATTTTGGTAGTCTTTGTCCAAAATATATTCAAGAGAATATTCAAGAATATTCAATATATCAAGAGAACAATTTTTAATAATTTCTCATAGGCTAGTAGGCACGCTACAGCTGTGTTTACTTCCCTGTGCACTGATACAGAATCCATTGAAGCCAATGCAGGGATTTCATTAACTTACATGCAATTTGCTGGTGCAGACAGGATTTCCGGATCAAAGTACTGACTTCATTGGAAGCCAAGAAGGCTTAATATCTGTGAGTGCTTAGCAATTGCAAAGACTCATTCAATTAGAAAACCAAACAGTTAATTTAAGTAATAATGAATGGGCAGAAGAACTCCTTCCTCTTGCACAGCTAAATTGTCTTGTGGAAACTCTGTACTGCCTCACATAACTAAAGACAAATAAAATATTCCTAGATTATGGAATTCTGCTAATAAAATCTAAAATATATCTATATTTGAGAACAATTCTTACATGGAAGGTTGTAACAATTTCTGAGTAGCAGACCAACCCCAAGGTTGAACAGTGGGAGGACATCTCACAGTGCAGGAAAAAGAATACTCACTGAAGAAAGAATATGTGTCCTGAGAATTAAATTGAAATCAGCTTTTTTTTATTTTTTTGCACTCTGATGGAAGGGTACACAAGAAGTGTACCTTGGAAAGGTAGTAGAAGTTCAAGGTTTAACTGGGAGTTTACTGGATGTAATGTTGAAGAAACAGAAGAAATTAAATACTAAATTAACACAACTCTCATTGACACTAATGGTTTTTGTTCCTCAAAAGGGAGAATCAGTGTAATAAAATCTTCTGCTGACCTTTCATGATCCTCTGCTGCATGCCCTGAACAGAGCATGAAGAACTCAGAAAGCTTACTGCAATTTCATTCTGAGATATGCACCAATTCCTTTGTCAGAATGTCTAAACCAGAAGACTGTTAGTTGAAAAGCAGCCATTAAAATAACCCTTAGTTTTTAAAATTCCTTTCTCTTCTCTCACTTAAGAACCACCTCCTGTCCCATATATTTTCCTGGCTTTAAACCAGGTATCACTCAAATTCTCACATTGTGGAATATTGTCAAATCTTTTACTAGCTATTCCAACATGGCCAAAGAGCTCATCCAACATGGCATGTTTCCTTGATGTACAACTGTGCTTTCGACTACAATCATTTTCTCACATTATTGTACTAGAATCTGTATTAGAAAATACAAATCATGCATTTCAAGACAAGTGAACAGATGCTCTGGCACAGATTTTTTGTCCCAAATATAGAATTTCTGCTATTTAATTAATGGCTGGGAATAGCATCTAATTTGGCTGAAGGCTTGCATGTAGCGGTGCAGGTGGGTATGTATTAGATTTTCCTATTTAGTGAGTATGGTGCATCTCCAGGTATGTCCAGAGGCAGAATTATTGCAAGAAAGGCATAAGACAGAATCAGTAACTTTCATTCACCAGTTCAGAAGTATTTGGGTAGTTTCTGTGCAGCCTCCAATCAAGCATAAAGCAAACAGTGGATATTTACCACTGAGGAATAAATAAATAAATATATATGGTGATATCTCAACTAGGCACCTATATTATTTTTGTTATATCAAAGCATTATAGTCTTAAGGAAAAAGTGTCTGAGACTTTATTTTTATTTTTCTTCCCCTATGAAAATTAGAAGGGATTGTGTAAAAGCAAGTAATTTTTATTTCATACTTGTCAGAAGGTGGAAAGTGTATTGATAGATCCATGAGTCCCTGTTGTTAATAGTGACAAAACAGGTGCAGGGAGGAACTTATGATTATGAAAGTTGTTAGGAGGAGAGTAGACTTGCTATGTATTAAGTATATAGTATTAGCCATCCTCCGAGTTAAATCACTGGTTTTTTAATACCAGAACTTCATTTTGCAACTTAGCCTGTGTGCATTCAAAAGGTAGATCAATTATTGTGTTGAAACCACTGTGAACAATTATAATTTATTGAATTTAATAATTCCCGCTTATTATAATTCTTGCAAACTTCTGAACATCAAATAGCTACCAGGTCAGCAGAGTGCTGGCTGACTTAAAAGCATTAGTGGTCATGCTGCAAAGCTCTAGCTAGGAAGAGAAGATAAGTAGCAGATTCTTCAAATCAGATTTTTATAGGGTGAAGTTATACATTTTGGCTAGAACCAACATAATTAATCACCACCAAAAACTGGCAGCCTATTTCCTCTATTCTTCATACCTGGTTGAATCTCTTGTGGCTGCCAGGTTGGTTACAGGTGTTTTTTACATCCCATACTGAATTGATGTCACAGGGTGACACCAATATGAAGACACCAGTTAGACAAGTGAGACTTGGGCTACATCTGCCTACCTCTAACTCATGATATAGTTCTGGTGTAGACTGGGAAAGCAGAAAAAAAAGCATAGAAAATTGTCATGAGGAGGCATACCTAGGAGATCCGAGTTGTGTCTGCTTATGCACAGGAAGGAAACAGAGAAGGAACTGTTAGTGTTTTACATCTTGGCAACATATCTGGGGGTGGTAGGGGTTGTGAATAGAGCCAGAAGCCACTAGCAATGAGGAAATAACACCTATTTAACTTTAGATATGGAGAAAGTCAAAGAGATTGGCCTGGGGTGTTGTGACCTGTTGTCGCATGCCGGTCCGAGACCGGAGCGTGGTTCTGTGTGTATTCTTGGGAACAGAATTAAGACTCAAAACGGAGTCAAGAGCC
>JAVJGI010000040.1:63038281-63062597 GCA_035590275.1 Ibycter americanus
TGTGTCGAAGGTGTGAAGCAATGTTGAGACAACATCCGCTGTGGTGCTGGTGGGTCTCGCCGATGCAGTCTCTTACACCTGTAAGGCAATTGACATCTTCTGCCAACCATGACCACCTAAGTGAGAAAGCAATAAAGGAAAAGTCCCTCAGTAGGTGAGCAAGTCCACAGAAGACCAACACCATGCAGAAGTGTCCTGAGCCTGAGGTGGGTTTCTTATGCATGGAAATCAGTTTGCCAACTGGGACTCAGGCACACTGGCTGCTTAGAGTGAGCGTCCTGTTCCCTACATCCCCAGATCAGGTCACAGATGTATTGGGGCAGCAGGGACCTTCTTCAGCGTGAATGTGTATTCTGTATACACCGTGGGAGTGGCTTTGGAAACACAAACTGTTATTTACCCTGCTATACCTATCCTGCTTAGAAAGAAGATCTAAAACTTACGTTACTGCATGGCGTAGTTCCGTCCTTGAGGTTTTATCACTCCTAAATTTCTCCATGACAGTTGATATAGTTCAGTAATCCAACAGAAAACAAAATACTGTTCCACTTCTTCTAACAGCACTGAGCTGTTTAGTCATTCCAGCTACAAATTTTAATTAATCAGTAAATCACAGAATTGTAGAATCATTTAGGTTGAAAAAGACCCTTAAGATCATCAAGTCCAACCATAAATCTAACACTGCCAAGTTGGATAGTTATTTGTCTATATCTTTGAAATTCTCCCAGGGAATCATGCTATTACTAATTTTCAAATGTTTTGCTAGCAAAATTTTAAGAATACTATACTAAAAAAATTACAAAAAAATTCACCAGGTCTCCATCTCTTTTTTGGACATTTTTGATGGGTTTTGTGATGTAGAACTCAGTGCTGGTGCATCTGGGATCTAAGTATTACAAGCTTAAAGAAAAGAGATTGCTAAGAAACACTTGTTTTTAAGTAGTTGCATACTTACAATATACTTGCACAGTCTCAGCACATCATTTTCTTGAGCTCTTGACCCTGGAAATTTCTTCTGGTACCAATAATTATATGTAAAATTATCTAGAATGAATTCTCTGAAACTGAGGACAAAGGAAGAGGCCTGGGTTATATTTAAACTCTTTACCTTTCCAAACAAGGTGGCATTGTGTGTGTGAGACAGGAGATAACCTGGCCATTTCCTCAGTCAGCCTTGGAGCGAAGTTACATGCTGTGGTCTGAACCAAGGCAATGAATGTCTTGCTGCCAGCAATGGAGTGATACAAAGAAACTAGTGGCAAGTTGTGTGGCTAAGATAACCAAGCAATAGAGTAGTACAGTTGTGTTCATGATCATTTTATTAGTACATCTTAAAATATAAATATAAATACATATATTTGCCATTCAAAATATGTCCATATATTTGTCATATCAATATTGCCAAAACTTCTAAAAAACAAGTATGAAAAGCACTACATGCAATTGGAATGCATCATATGAAGAGGGATAGTTTGGAAAAAGAAAGCCTATGTGGGAGTTAGACTGCAAAAGCAAGGAGAGAGGAGACCATTCTGGACTTACTGTAAGAAGACTACAAGAAAAGAAACTGAATTTTCTCTTCTTTTGTGGAAGTAATCTCAAAGGTTTGAGATAAGGTGCTTTGCTTCTGGATAGTAAGCTAATGAATCATGCTCATCTGATACTACAATGTGAGGCCTCCAGGGTAGAACAGTGTCAGTTGATATGCTTAGTAGACACGTATTATATTTTGGTCAGCCAGAAGAGCCAATGAAGTTGTTGTGTCCAGTGTCTTTCACTATCATGACAAATTTTCTATTGATTTGAGTGGTCATTGGATCAAATTTACCTCTGCTTTTCCTTGTTTCTGGAGGAACCGCAATAATATATTTAAACACTACCACTTTAAAAGTAGAATAACATGATTAAAAAGTAAAGTAGGATAGATTACTTTTGATATCAGTATTTAGTTATTGCTCATGAAGAGCTCTGAAAAACTCTGAAAAAGCAGAAAATTGTATTAAATGTTAATTTATTATAATTATAATTAACTGTATAATTGATGGTGCTACCTGAATGCCAAATATTTATGTTCAGAGTTATGAATAAAATGGTTATTAATAGGTTGATACCATCCTATTGCTAGATTACTTTGGCAGTGCTATTTTCCATGTGTTTCATTTTTTGCAGGAACACACATGCTTGTGTTTTCTATGACAATTTTTTTGGGGGGTGGGGATGGGGGGGTGAAGCAAAACTGCACTTCTTACAGTATTGTAAATCAAGATGACCAGCTTCACAGAGTGATATTCTTATCTGTGTTGAACCAGTTTAAACCAAGTCAATACTTTCTTTTTGAGATGGGTTTTAAGATCACCAGATTCAATAAAAGTCATATCAAAGAGCTGGCTTGACTTTATATATGTGAAAGATCCTGTTGTGGTTTAACCCCAGACAGTGACTAAGTGCCACAGAGCCACACATGCCCCCCCACAGTGGGATGGGGAGGAGGATCGGAAAAGTAAAAGTGAGAAAACTCATGGGTTGAGATAAAGACAGTTTAAGAGGTAAAGCAAAAGCCATGTATGCAAGCAAAGCAAAACGAGGAATCTATTTGCTGCTTCCCACCGGCAGGTAGGTGTTCAGCCATTCCCAGGAAAGCAGGGCACCATCAAGCATACTGGTTACTTGGGAAGACAAATGCCATTACTCTGAACGTCCACCCCCCGCCCCTTTGTTCTTCTTCCCCCAGTTTATATACTCAGCATGATGCCATATGGTATGGAATATCCCTTTGGCTAGTTCGGGTCAGCTGTCCTGGCTGTGTCCTCTCCCAATTGCCCATGCCCCTCCAGCCCTCTCGCTGGCAGGGGCTGAGAAACTGAAAAGTCCTTGACTTAGTATAAACATCACCCAGCAACAACTAAAAACATTAGTGTGCCATCAACATTGTTCTCACACCAAATCCAAAACACAGCACTGCACTAGTTATTAAGAAAATTAATTCTATCCCAGCTGAAACCAGGACAGATTCATCTCAAATCTATTCCTTGTTGCCATTAAACTTCACCAGACATCTTTTGCACAGAACTCAGCTCATACTGTCTGTATTTTGATGAGACATCAAAGTAAAAATTAGTGTTTCCTAGAAACAGAGGGTAGGACATAGTTTCAAGGACAGTTTACGGGTAATATGTGGACTTGTTTTGAAGACCTGATAGGATAATTAAAGTTGCTATATATATATATATACACGTACATGATTTCATTACTATTCACTTTTAGCAGGCTCTGAACAATTCATAAATGATTTTTAGAAAGTTAATCAAGATTTGATTTGAAAACTTCAGAAAAAATTCAAAAGCTTGGTAAATACTCAGCCTTTCAAATCAATATACACTTCAGTGACTGATAAATCATTCTTATGCTATAGATATTGAAGATAAACTCAGGATATGAATGGACAGTTACTAGCCTTACTACAGATGCTTTCTGAGACCTTCCAGCAATAGCTTGACTCAAGATTCTTGTAAGTGGATTCCCAAACTGGACTTTTAGGCTGCTGAATTTTATAAGGTTTTTATGAACTAGCATTTACCAGTCAGTTTTGAGCTTTGTTTATTGCACATTTCTTATTGCCAATCTATTTTAAAAAGTAAGTGGGTACATGGTCAGTGACAAAGAGTATTTATAAAAAACCCTGTAACTTGTTGAGGTAATTTAGGAATGGGTCTTCTTTAAAGAAGAAGCTGGGCTAGGTACCCTCTAAAGACCACTTCAACTTGTGGTTTTTTTGTGGGATTTTTTGTTGATTTCCACACGCTTCCACTACCAGTTTAGACTAAAAATTAGGAGATAATGATTTTCACTGGTTTGGAGGTTTGTTTGTTTTTTTGTTTTTCCATTTTGAAGGAAACTCCAAAGTTGAATTATTCCCCGTGCAGAATAAACAAAGATTAAATAACTCCTATTTCAAGAAAAAAAATGCAACAGAATGAAATTCTCATTTTCCTGACAAATTTGCTTTTAGATAAAAGAGTCGTTACATGAAAATATTCCATTCTGTGTTTTGAATTTTTATATATCAGAACCGAAAACATCCCAAAACTTTTACCTTAGAAATACAAGCGATAGCTGTGTTAAAATAAAAATTAGTAGCTTTCTTTTAAATGAAGTAATCGTGTGCCTGTATTCGTATGTTGCTTTTCAAAGTTTTGATTTCAACATACAAGTTATTTTAAAATAAACAATAAGTTTATTTATGTTTTAGAGTGTCTTTTAACCTAGCCAGGAAGAAATCAATTTTCTTAAAGAAAAAATGTTGGTCCCAGGAATGAAACAGGCCATACACACTTATAGATATATGCTTAGGTAACAGGCTATATACTTACATAACTACAGAAAATATGTGTAAGCAATTGAGTGTAAAGTACGAAAAGTTGTAGGCAACTTTCTAGAGTTAGAACAAACATTGATTGCAAGAATCAACAGAAAAATAAACCTGTTTTCCACAGATGGAAGTTAAATATGTTACAATACTCAGTACTTAGTTGTGAGGCAGGAAAATCTAAATGTAAATAGTGTCACAGCACGTGTATGTATCTATGTTACATGTATGAAAACACGTTGCATATATACGAGCACATGTATTTGTATAAATTTATATATATATTCTCTATGTTTCAATTTACAGTATTTCGTAAACATAAAAATGTGCCTTGCATAGACCCATTGTTGTTCTTTTTTTCTTTTTGTATCACAAACTAACTTGATTGAAATATTACTTTCCCTTACGTTGAAATCCTCAGGGCTGGTTCAGCATACAAGTGTTGCTTGAATGCTGGCAGTGTCAGTAGAGGGCTAAAAAGAGCACTGGCAGAAATAAAAAGATGAAGTCTAACCACAAATAATTAAAGACTGGCACTTCAAGACAAACAAACAAACAGACAAAAGAAAACAGAAAATAAAAGAACATCCTCTGAAAAGTCAGGTGCAGAAGTTAATGTTGTCCTTAGGCAATTTGATTTATTCACTCAGTGTTTATCAAGCAAAAAGGTCATGAGAAATTGACCTTAGAGGCATTTTGGGACTGATCTTTTGACAAAGATAAACTCTTTATGAACAATTTTTCCATTATGTGATGCAGAAATAGGAATGTCTTTAGAAGCTTTGCTAATTTCAAGTTTTTTAGAGGGTTTTTTTGACAAATATTTGTTTATTAATATTAATGCAGTGAGAGATTTCACTTTCTGCATATTGCCAGTATTTTCTGTCTAACTTTTCATTTTTTCTGCATGTCAGAACTTGGCTTGTATATGCTTGCATAGACATATTACATTTTTTAATTCTTATGTTTTTTAATAGTTCCATCCAAGTTTCAAGAATTGTTACCATTTCCTCCTTCTAACGATTCATTATTCACTTCTACCCTTTTTCGACATATCTTGCCTCAAACAATTTGTTCTTTCATGTAGTATAAATTCCAAGAATCTCATTTATTTATCTTACCAAGTGACTCCACAAGATGATGCAATTTCTTCATTGGTATACTTGTTTGATGTGAGGAAATAAATTAGATTGTCACCTATAGTGTCTCTGACTGAAGATATTAGCAGTGGTTTCTTGACAGTGACATTCAGTTTTTAATATAAAAATACAAATAGACCTTTCAGAAAATAGTGGCATAAAAACAGTTTTACTTTTGGAAACAGAAGGAAAGTGACCAGACACCTGGTACCTCTCAAAATTTTGATTAATCCCCTGTTTAGCTCCTGGAGCAACGCACCTGTATATTGGTCCTTATTCAAAGAAGGGTACAAAATGAACTCCAGTGAGTTATGCTATTGACTTAAATGGACTACTCATTGAAGAAAATTCTACTCAGTGTAATTATTGGATTCGGTATTCTAATGTTCTTCTGATGATTTGTAATTTAAATGTATATATGATTTATATATACATTCACACATACATATACACCTTCACACTTATATGTAGATCATAATTGAATAAAATATACAGGCTAGACTCAGCTGTCACACCTTCTACTACTTTATTTCAGGAACTTGTCTTAAAATGCTAGAAAGATATGTACACTTTTCTGTATTACATCTTTTACTTCACCTTTTTCATTGTTTCAGATATGAATGATGTGAAAAGATATGAAAAGTCTATCAGTACAGTCCTAAATGGAAATTATAACTGAGCCAACTTCTATTGTATTGTTAGCTGCTTCTGAGGAGGGTATACAATGGTTATGTATAATTTTGATTTAGGGATTAATAAAAATTAAATTATCTATGCATTTTCAGGATCTTAATTTCTGAATGCATATTCATGCAGATCAATATCTTTAAGGGCATATTTTTTGACTGTACATAGAAACCTACACACAGTTTTGCAGCTGCAATAAACTCTAGACACTGTTGTTTGCAGTTATGATGGATTTTGGATGTAAAGTTACCTGGCTAATAATAGACCTTATTTTGAAAATAAGGTCTTCTGTATATTTTTGTTATCTAGATGCAAATTATTTCTAATCTCACCCAAAGGGGAAAGGAGTGTCAGAAACACACAAAATTTTACTTGCACCAAGTTCTAAAGCTGACAGATATATAGTAAAGCTCACAGATACATAATAAATAATGCAAGTGGATTCCTCCTGACAACCAAATACATTCTTCTGCTATATTCAATAACTGCTTTGCTTAATCATTCAATAAATGGTACTCAGTTTGCTGTATACTCTGTTGTGAATCACCCAATCACCTATCTCAGCTTAAATGATCCCATTGAGACACTTTCATATAACTATGCCAATTTTCTGACCTTCAACGTCAATATATAACCTACATTTGCTGAATTTATTGCATGTACTACCCAAGTAAGCTTGAATTTATCTCAGAAAGGCTCAGACAAATATCTGTCATCTCCAGATTGTTTCATTTTTTTAATGAATGATAATTATGTTGCTGAAACTTCATATCTGCTTACGCATATAGTGCTACCATAATAAAATATAATATAATAGGAGTTGACACAGGAGAAAATTAAGAAAACCCTCAAAACCCAAAAACCACACAAAAAAATACTGCCAGTCTTAAAAGTCTTTTCAAACAGAAACAGTACCTTAAAAAGAAAAAAAAAAAAAAAAAACCTAGCCAGCCAGGACATTGACTTTTGTATTAATCCAGAGATGTGGAAATCTAGTCCTCTGTGAAACAGGTTGTAGAAATCTAGTCCTCTGTGGCGCAGGTGGGCTAAATTCCCCTAGTTATTCCAAAGTGATTGACAGAAATTAATGGAGTAATAGCCATACATATACAGAAAGAAAAAAAAAAATTGGTCCTTTGGGAAAAGACCTGTAACTTCTTGTTTCCCTATAAAATGTAATATCTGACAAATTATATCACATGATATAAAGGCATATTATCTTTTAAAAGCATGTGTTAAATGTAGATTATGGGTATAGAAGGGAGCGTAAGATGCTTTCAGATTTAAGAAGAGATACCATCAAGATCCAGATTGCACTATTTTGCCCACTTTGCTTTGCTTGCCACAGTCCTCGGGTTATGCATAGTCATGGCGCTTTCACATCATACACAAAACCAGTATTGGATAGGGGTACTGATGACTTAACATTGCAACCAAAGTAGGAAGCTCATAGAACAATACATCTGATGAGTGTTATTTCACAGTTTCAGTCTAAAAGAACCGTTATCTTGCGGTTGAAGTGACATAAGGTAATGACCTCCACCGGAGTCAACAGAACTACTACGCTGATGTATGCCCCTCTGAGAGTCTGGCCTTAGTTTTTTAGTAAAAGCCGTTGGAAACAAGGTAGATTCATATCCAGTGACTATAGGGTGATAAAAACTAAATGTCGATAATAGTGTGGTAAATTACAATTGTATTTGTTTAAACAGCAAGAAAAAACATTCGTCCATACTACAGGTTAATTCACACTGCCTATTCTAGTCTCTTATTACCACCTTCTCTAAAATTGTGAAAGAGGAGTAGAGGGTGGGGAAGTTAGGAATGGTGTTTCTTTTTCACTTCAGCAAGATTTTTTCATTCTAGAATTGATTTCACATTTTAAAATCCACCTGTACTCAAGCAGAACGAAAATTTACAAATAGTAGAAGTCTGAATGTTTCAAAATGAAAGCTGTTTACTCTGTCACCTGCAGTCATTCATCCACACTCACTTCACTGTATCAGCACAAACTGCATAGGCTGGTAGTAAGAAATGGGTAGATATTACCATATAAAAAAGTATTGCACTTAATAATGCATATTATGAGACTGTTATATTGTAGCAGATGACTCAGTAGTATGTAAAGCTGTGTTTTCCCTAATTTAGTAGTGTCAGTTAATGATTTTTTTGATGTCTAGAAAAAATATTCATCATTCCAGTTGCATAAAATCCAATAAATTTGAAGATAGTGACCCTTCACATCCAGAAATTTAAGCTTTCTGTTCATCTTGACTTTAAATAACATCATGTTCAACATCATCATTTCAAGCATTGGAACAGGCTGCCCAGGGATGAGGCGGAATTGCCATCCCTGGAGGTGTTTAAAAAACACATAGATGTGATGCTTAGGGACATGGTTTAGTGATGAACTTGGCAGTACTGGGTGAACAATTGGACCTGATGATTTCAAAGACCTTTTTCAGCCTAAATGACTCTATGATTCTATGATTCTATGTTAAATAGATGCAAGCATGAGTAAACTCTTCATCCTGTGAGGTAAGTAATGACTTAAATGGCATGCTGCATGGCTGTGACTCTCTCCTTCAGAAGGAAGAATAGTCTTGAGCAATGTAGAAGGAAACCATCTTGCTGTATTTTAGAAACCAAGGAGAAAGCTCAAGACACATTATATTCAGCTGTTCAGGCTAAACCTAAATCAACAGGAAACATGAGGGAATTCCCATCCAATATCTGTTTCTAGTCATGTCCAGCTTACAGCAATTAAAAGAATGGTAAAACACAAATAAAGGAAAACCAGTATTTATTGGTTTTTGTATCTGAAATCAGTGAAATTATGTGTGTGTATACACATATATATATATATATATATATAATGAATTGAACAAGACCATGACCAGCTATTCATTTAAATGAGCTCCTGGTACGTAACAATGACATAACAATGACACTTACATTCTGAAATCATAAACTTATATAGGATCTCTTCAATCTCATCATGAGAACATTTCATCTCCATCTCCATTTTTTTTTTTTCTCTGAATTTTCTTATTTGAGAACCTAAAAATGTCTTCTACATTTTTTCATGGACAACTTAGTTCTATTTGGTATTCTATAATTTCTATCCTTGAAATTCTTCTTCTTTTTTTCTTGATAAAACTGAAGTCTCAAAGAAATAGAAAACATCTCAAATAAAGAACATTAACATCTGCTTTGTTAAGGTAAATAAGCATATTTATTTTTGTTAACCATCTCAGGGTCATTTCTCAGTATTTATTCCAATTAAAGTGATTTTTTTGTTTGTTTGTTTATTTGTGGGTTTGGGTTCTTTTTATTCAGAGCAAGTGACTTAACAGTTTTGGAACAGAAACAGTTTCAGAGTTCACAAATCAGGTTAATTATCATTTGAGTTGGGTGATCAGCAGAAGATCACAAAGCTAATTTAGATAACAGTGCAAGAGAATGAGAGGTCAAGTCAGATTTTGTCCATGAGATCTGCCTGATGTTAGATTTGCAGCATGTATATTGCTTAATGTTTCCATTACTATATATAATATGAGGTAGGAAAGGATGGGATGGTTAACATTTGGTTGAAAGGCTGCTTTTTGGATAATCCATTCAAAAAGTCTAGGGCAATTTCCTTGTGATCTTTTGAAAACTTCAAGCAATTTCCTGGAAATAAGCTGTATCAACAGGGAGAAATTGGCTATGGGAAACAGAATAATTAAAAGACAGAAGCAGAAGAGAAAGCTTTAAGGTGCACCTGTATGAGCATTTTCTAGCTCATGAAGAAGGAAGAACATTAAATTCTCTCTCCCTAGTAGGCATCCTTTTTCCTTTGGCATTGCTTTTTATAATGCAGTTATCAAGACTTGCAGTAACATATATTCTGAGAAGCTTATCACAATAGTGTTATCACTTTTTCTATTCAGCCTACCATTTACAAAAAGAAAAGTGAAAACATTTTCTCACTAGCTGACACTTTAGAAGGTGGCTGGATGGAAAAAGTCATCATTTCAAATGTAGTTTTATATAGTTTGGTAATATAGTTCAGAATTTTTCAGAAAATTACATTAAAATGTCTTTATAAATGAGCTATACTACTTAAACTTGCACATATTGCTGTAATGAATTTCAGTAATGAGAGCTGTGGACTTTTTCTTAAAACATTTCAGTTATAAGACTGTTAAAAATACACTTAAATGTTGTAATATAAATACCACACATTTTTTTCTGTGGTATAATTTGTTAAAATCTCCCATTTTACATTTGACAGCCCTGTATTCACTCTCTTTGTAGTTAATAGTGTACTCAATTTCTTGCCCTTTGAGGAAGAACTGGCAATGTGTTCTGACCTATAATCTATACTTAAGGGTTTAGTAGCTTTTTAGGAATGTTCATGGAGACTTTATTAATTTCTAATAAACTCAGCTCTTCCACTTCATTTCATGGCTGAATATAACAGTATTTGCTTCCAAGACTAATTATAGAAGGCAGAGCAGAACAGTAGAAATTATGCCCCTGGCATAATTATAATGGACTTTGTTTATCTGCATCCTTTAAACACCGTCTACGTAATACTTTCCTTTTGTTCTGGCTATTTGTTTCTGGGAAATGACATTTAAATTACTAAAAGAAAAATATTAAAGTGAGATGGCAAGCACAATTTAAATCTGATTGTAAGAGCAGTTAATGCTCCAATTTAGAGAACAGCCTAAAAAAAAAATTAAAGGAGAAAAAAAAAAAAAGAAGAAAAAAAGAAGAACCAAAACAAAGAAGAAAAAAAAAAAAAAACCAACAAAAACCCGCAGGAATAGTAATGAAAGTCCTCTATACAAAGGTTATTTGGAAACCGGTTTTCATACCCGGGGTCTTGCCTGTGTTCTGTGATTAGTTTACTGTTCTTAGAAACTGAGTATCTGTCTAAACCCCTTGTCCTTTCCTTTCTTATACAAGTTTCTGTTATATGTAATATTTACAAGGCAGCAAGTATAAATGTACTCTGTAGAGGATACTGTAAAGAGCAACTAGAATATTAAAATGCTTAACCTCTCTCATTTATGTTGTAGAGAAATGAACTAAAGTATGGGTCTAAGGGGCACTATAACAATAAAATAATGGAACTAGCAGTCCTAGTGTGTTTCTGTAGTAGAGATTAAACACCTGGGACATCATCTGAACAGATATGGTCAGTCTTAATGCTTTATTAAGAGCAAGTAGCGTATAAAGTCTAATTCATCTATGTAATTCCAGTCTGTGCTCATCTTCAAACAATGTGAACTTTTTAATGCTTCTGTCAGTTTCCAAGCACCTAAAATGAGAACATAACTTGGGGTCTTAACTTATTCCAGTACATAAAACACTTTACTGTCCTAGCACTAAAGATGTGATGGGTGTTACTATATTATTCATTAATTATGAATAACTTGGAGCGTCAAGCACATATACATGCTATATAATACATAATGCATGAAGGAGTAAACAAGACTCAAATGCACAGAAAAAGCTGTTTCTCTTTTGTTTCTTTATTCCACTAATTCAAAGACAGAGAATTTATCTGTGATCAGAGATTCTAACACAAACTCCAGCTTGTGGATTTTGCAGCTGTCCTAAAGGGACTTGGAATATATAAACTAATAACACCATCACTTTTTATTTTGTAGCACCTTTTATCTGAAGATCTCAAAGTGTTTTTCATCTTGAATAAAACACACTTTACAATAGCAAGTTATATACATAAGGGACACACAGGAATTTGTTCAATTCCCCATTCCTCATTGAAGTTAATCTCTCTCATTTGTCTTTAAACATTTGTAGCAGCATTGTAGCAAAGTTCAACGGGCTGTAGACATCCCCCTTCTCTCCCCTGTATTCCATTTTTATTCAATTAATATTCAATTAAGGTGGCTGGAATTCAAGTAGACATCATGCCACTGAGTTGCAATTTGTGTAAAACACTAGAATTGGTGCCCCCAGCTGATGAAAAATGTCAAGAAATCTGAATTAACATAAGTGGCTAGAAACCTAATTTTATGTTTTTGCTAAAAGAAATAAAAAGGAGAATAACTCAGGAAAACAAATTAATTGAAAATTGTGCTTCACTGTGCCAACTAGAGATGTTAGATTTCCGTGAGACTGAAAGAAAAGTAGAAGGTCAGCAAAATTTCCACTATCTCAGGCAAACTGAATATTTGTTTATTAAAATTAGTCTTTTCACAAAGGCAAATCATCTTCAGATATGTAGCTGACTATGTGAGCTTTGTCCATCTAAATATGACGACCGCAGGTTAGCCATTCAGCTACATATTGTTAGAGAAAATAACTACCTACCTACCTAACTACTCTGGAGGCATTTCTCTGCCATAATGCCGGAAGTCATGTAAGGACATACAGATAGGCTACGATGATTCAGAATGGTCATGTATGGCTTTGAAGACCACATACCTGGATTATAATAACAAGATTGGTTTAAGCATCTTGAAAGCAAACACCTGATAAAAACCTTCCATTACCTTCCATATCAGTATTATAATGCTCCAGAAGGACAATTCTTTCTCCTCCACTTGCCACTTTTCTGTCGGGTTTACTGAGCTCACATTCAAACACTGCGAAGATTGTTATACACACATCACCAATATAGCTCTGAGGGAGCAAGCCAATGTGACACAGTCTATTATCATGAGGAGATGCTAACTTAGATGCTGGAAAAGGTTAGCCAGGTGAATACCTCAGTAGTGTTAACCAGACGACAGGTTAAATCGGTGCTAAACTGAGAAACTTGGCAGTTTGTTACTTTCTGCGATATAGGCCTTACTAATTTATTTTTCTTAATTCAGGGAGTGCAATATCAAATTTTCCCATTGCTATCCTTCTACAAATCCACTTACTGACTTCAGCACTGAAGTGTTATCATATGCAAAGGCTACTGCAATATTATGTTAGGCACCACTACCTCGTTAATTATTCTATACTAATTTATTACCGTTGTTTCCCAAATCATTACACTATGAGGACATGAAATTGATGCAAATAACAAGGGAAAACAACAATAATTGTATTTTTTTCTAGTTTAATGACTGAGGTGTTTTGGGTTTTTTTTCTAAACACATAGCTCTTTTCAGCTTTGTTATTAAGAGTTGATATAGATTTATTTTTTTACATAAACTAAATTTATTAGCGTTTATCAATGCAAAGTATGAATTCTCATAGCAATCACAGCTGTTGGGTAGAACTATTGTCTTTTAAGGACTGCAGTCTCTAAAAACAAAATGAAATCAATGTTTCATTCAGTCTTTTAGTTAGGTGGTGTGAGACTTTGCTTATATGCTGTAAACTACTTAAAACTGTAGTTTTCAGTGTTCTCTTTTGCCAGATGATATAAACTGTCAACCAACCATGATACTAACTAGATATCTTTGATCAATCTCTCGAGCAGTCACCTGGATTTCCAAATCTTTTTTGAGATGTGATTATTCTTGCCAGGGTAAGAGCAACCTCATCTAACTTCATAGCTGACATTGCTTTGAGCTAAAACCACCTGAGGTCCCTTCCAACCCAGATTAAACCCAACAAATATGATTCTGTAATTCTAAAGCAGAGCCATTTGTCTGGATTTACTAAGTTCTTGGATTCGCATTTATAAACATTTTGAGTGAAAGACCCACCAGACTTAATGCTCTTCATCTTGTGCCTTCAAGGAAGTGACTACAGTATGAAATCTCTGAGTTAAAAAAAAAAAAACAATACAAGAAAACCCCAAACTAAACCCCCAAAAAACACCACACCAGATTCCAAATATGTAATCACATTTTGGCAAATTATTTCAAGAATGGTAAAAATAGTATTGAACATACTGCATATACCTAGTCAAAATAAAAACTCCATGCTTAATTTACCTCACAGGAATAGCTTTCCTCTGATGTTAACATGGAGTTCTGTTTCTTGATGTGTCTTGCTTGAAGAAAGGTTTTATAGGTTCACTGTTTATCAGTATCACTGTTCATTTGAGATTAGTGCGAAGGAGATCTTGGTTTTTATTTTGATTTTGTAGTTTCTAGCGGCCTTTTTGCAATCTCTTTAAAATGCTTTTTCTAACACATTTGGGATAACTAATCTGGTTCTTGAAAAGAAAATCCTTTCAGCAGCAAAATCTCTGTTCTGAATTGGTAACAGTTGCTGCACTGGCTATACTGTGCTAACAGCTTTAATCAGTTTCCTTGGGGTCTTATCTTGGATCATAACTTCGGTAATCATTGCCAGGCTTGGATTTACTGGCTAGAACTAAACCTGTCCCCATTATGTGGCTTATATTCTTTACCCTGCCCATCATCTTTGCTCTTCATGGAGAAGAGCAAAGTTCTGTGAGCTTTTATGTTTCATCTGAGATTACTTAGCATTATTAAATTAATTTGGAATGTATGGTGTTTAGATCTACATTTTGCTGGGCTTCACTATGTTATCACCTATGTCTGCTTCCACAAAGATTGTCCTAGGTATTAATTCAGATGTCAGATAAAATATGTGTATGAAAATGTACAAGTTCACAAGTGGAAAGAATACAGATATATTTTTGGCAATGGCAGTTGTGAGTTTGGGACAAATGTGTACTGAGTGGCCATCAATAAAAACATGGGCCAATCTGTATCGCTCTTAAATTAGACAAATGCCTCTATGTTCAGCCTTTCAATATTCCTGTATTTGCTTTACTTTTTTAAGTTCAGAAAGAATATTCTCTGGTCTTGCATTGTTTTAAGGCAACTCTTATTAGTGCTCTGTAAAGCATGTTTGAAGCACGTAGGTTTTAGCTAACTAAAAACAGGTTTTATTCTTGAGGATATGAAGCTGTTCCCATGCTGCATCTGTCAGCAGATGTATGTTTATCTTTTGCCCACCAGAAATGTTTTCAATGAAACACAAGAAAGGAGTAGAGGTTTCACAAATGCTGCGCTTTATGAAAACAGACGAGCTGTTAGGTGACACAGGTTCTGCTATTGCAATGCAGCAAGGGAATGACTGACATTTGTTTATGCCCTGCAGTATGTCAGAGAATACCTATAGGTGAAAGATATCACAGATTTTCTAACAAAGATGTTAAATAAGGTCCCTTATTGTCAATGAAAAATCTGTAAATGACAAAAAAATCCCTAAAAACTAAAACAACAAAAAAACCATAGGGAATTAGGTTTAATTAATTCTTCTCTTGATATATCTGCTAAATATATATTTGCTATAATAGTATCTTAGGACCAATGTTTTTTTAAATAATTCCTCCCATTACAAAATTTGTTAAGAAGTGTATTCTAAGCACAGCAGATACACTTGAAACATTGTAGCCTTGGACTGCAGCTCTGACAGCTCTATTCAGTGTGATCTTTCCCTAACAGTTTGCCACTCAAGAAATCTTCCGTTCTTTCAGAAATCAGAGGAAGCTTGGAAAATTAGCCCTCATCTCTACTCTACCTGAAAGATTTTTATGTCTTTTTCCTGAAATCTACTTCAATTATTTTATCCTTTAACTCTCCACGGGGAGCATCATCTTGAAGGTATTATGAGCTTTTATAAAAAATAGGTTATTTCTCCAGAATAATTATATATTCTTTTCCATTTGATTCTTTACTCATTCAGTGTCACTTTCAGTGCAAGAGAACATACAACACTACATTCACTGGAATTATCTCTTTATTTTCTCAATTGATAGCTTTTATTTTAGGGATACTGACAATGTTTCTGGCATTGACTGCAGGACAGCATCCAATTTAAACTAAACAATGCCCAGCTTCTTTTCATCTTGATATTCTCTTCTTCTGTTGCAGCTCTCAGCCAATTGTCCCAAAAGGGGAAAATTAATCTCTATGGGGAGTTCTGTTATCAATGTCTTTGTTTACACTGTGCCCACTGCTGCTGCCTTCAAACTTTGGGAAAGCAACGTACCCCAGTACATCATTATGGAGTGTGGGGTTTTTTGCTTGAATTGATTGTCATAGTGTAAGTATCTGTGCGTACTGTTTTCTTACTGTGAGTTCAGACTTAGCTTGACCTTCTGCCTCCAGCCCTTTTCGGTATGATACTTGGAATCTCAGCAATAAACTAAAAGAGAGATGTCTGCTGCCCACAGGCCCTGGGATGGCCTGAGAAAAGCTCCTTGCTTGACAGCCTAGTCACTAATTCTGTGTCAAACAGAATTGTCTTTCTTGACTTATTTTTGTCCCATACCCCATTCCTGATGTGCTCTTTCTTGGAGAACGAATCACAGCTTTTTTAGTGGACATACTTTTGTGAATAAGAGTTCAGTGGTGCATTGTGGTTATATGCTTTCATAGATGTACAGAGCCTTGGCAGGCATTGACTTTTGAGTCCTATCTCCTATGCAGGACTGAGTTACAGGCCAGCTACACTTTGTAACATTCTGAACATGGGTCTTATTGCAGGCTTTGGAACCAGTAAGGGGCTCTGTCAGACACCAGCAAATTCAGATATCACCTCAAAGCTGTTCTCTTGGCTCTTCAGCTGCCATCAGGCATAGACTTTCCCATAAACATTTTCCTTCTTTATTCCAAAACCGCATTGATATATCTCAGTTTTTTATATGCTTTGGAATGACATCCACCGTATCTCCTACTAGCACCCTTTGTTCACAGAGAGACCTGCAAACTTGCTTTAGGAGTCTTGTGCTTTCAAAAAAATTAAATTCTGGTAAAGATTTTACTGCTCTGATATCTCCCTTAGGAGGCAGGCATGGCTATAAGATATTTTCTCCCATAAAAGCAGATATCCAAGAATCAGATATAAGACACACAATAGCAATTAGCCTTATGAAGAATCTTGATTAAAATTATCAATGTATAAAGGCAATGTGCACTTCAGAAGAGGAATCTTTTAAACAAACTTTCTCCTAAGGGTTGCTCAGTTAGCCACATTTTTTTCTCTCTCCTTTAAGTTACCTCCTTCAAGTCTCAAGTCTTGTGACTTTACTTTGTACAAGATTAAATTATGCTATTTTTTAGCTCAGCCTCAAAGTAGGCTTTGAGATATAGTACTCTGTGTCAGCTCTGATTCATCTGACCCTGACAGGTGGGTAAGTAATCACAGCTCTTGTCATCAGGAATCTCTGACAGTACTGAAGATGGCCTTCTTTACTTCCATTATCTTAGCAGAAGTTAGTGTTAGAAACACAGTTTTTAACTTTTTTGCAACTGTCTAGCACATCCAAAGGTGTGTCCTTTTTGTAAAGTCTCTCAGGGTGACAGGCAACTGTGGTTGAAAGGAGCAGCCTCCCTCCCTTCCCACCTGCTGATAATTCATTTACGAGCTCAGGCACTCACTGGAGACTCAAATGAGCCAGTTCATCTGAGAACAAACTATATAACAGCAGAGATCTGTTTTCTGCCAGTTTAGTTCTCTGAATAAATGTACTGTGGAGATCGATGAGCACCAGCGCTGGGACAAGGAAAGCAATTGATGCTGAGGAGCTGGGAGCAGAGCAGAAGGGATGGAGTGGCCTTTTTGTGTCAGCTCACTGCTGCAGCAGCTCAGCGTCCCTTCACGTTGCTCTCTCAGTTCTCTCTTCTTTAGGGTCTTTGACTCACGCCAGCTTTCTATTGTCTGCCTGACCTCACTGCACTGGGACATGTTGTTTTATTCAATCTTTCCTCTTTTATTTTACAGTTTTGTAACCAGGCTGGCTGCCTGAAACTAATTGGTAGGTTCATCTGAAAACAGTCAGTGTCATGGCTTATAACGACATCCCAAGTGTTTGCTAGAGTGAATCACAGCTTGCTTTCACTGCTTTCTTGCCTTCAGCAGTGTTGATTTAGCCCACTAAAATTATGAATTAAAGATACCAGTAACCATGTTAATATCAAATATTCATCAAGTATAACAGAGCAGCCTCCATTCTATCCCAACATTGAACTCTATTAGTGTTTGTTGTGTGTGTAACAACAAGCAATGAAATAAACACTCTTCTAATGAAGGAGTAATCCTTACAGAAATGCAATAGTAAATTTATAATAACAGGTACCCTAGTATTTTGATAAATTCTTAAGGAGTCTAAAATTATCCAGGAAAATAAATAACTCAATCACCCATGGTCAAGTGCCCTTGACTCTTTTCAAGAGGAAACTGCATATCCTGTTGTGTACTGTAATGCAAAAAGAAGTCTTAAAGAGTTGAGGTTAATTTCAAATACAAAAAGCTAAATAAGTTTTATAGTTCTTTCTATTGTTCTAAGCACTACTGAAAAATAGCGAGCCAAAAATTTAAATATAAATATGTATATAATATATATATATATATGAAAATATAAATAATCTAAAAATTCATAGTATAACAAATTATTTTCCCTGGGTGTACTCTTCTATGCTCAGATTACACATGTAGAGCAAACCAATATGCTTTCCATGCGTTATCTAAATGAACTAAAATTTTTGCTGTTGGTTTGCAAAAGTCTCTGATGGTAGATAATGATATGGCTTGCACTGGATCAACATAAACATTAGATGATTATGGGACGTTTTGTCAAATGACAGCAAATACTTTCATTTAACATTTTGCTCCATATGTGCTCTCCCAGATAAACTATTTATGAAGGCAAAAGGTAGCTATGTACTTCTAATTTTGAAACAGAATGGTTTCATAATTTCATTTTAACTGTATTTAAGCTCTTCGCCTCATACTGTAATGTTTCATATTATGTATGAGGATCTTGGAAACAGTCTACAAAAACAAATTTTAAACATATGTCTTATGAATAATTGCTAGTGATTTACGATTATCTGGACCTACACAGAGTCTAAAAGATCATTTTAATAGTTTACCAAATCTTTAAGACCAGGTCCCGTGCTGAATTCTCTTGGAACTAAAAAATAATCTGAAATTAGTCCTGTATGAAAATTTCAAGCATGCATCAAGGACGCTGTCTTTTCAGCTTCCCTGACTGCTGAGAGTGCAACTTTTAAATACCCCTTGTAAATACCTTCCTTAGCATATTTAACTTAGAGAAATCATGTCTGTAACTGCACAAGATGTATTTGACATCACCAAGTGTATAATTAATTTTGGTTGAGAAGCTAGGAGGCAGAATTTTCTGAGCTTTAAAGGGCCTGGACAACTCCATATAACTCATGCCTAAAAATTTCAGTATATGTCTGCGCTACAGGGTTCAGCATAGAATAAAGATGTCTGAGTCTGTTTTAAAATAGCTTGAGCAGGTACTTGTGGCAATCTTAACCATCACAGCATGGAGCTCTACGGTGGCGAAGTTATCCAGCTTTTCAGCAAGATGCAATCCACAGTACAGTCACAGCATTAAATAAAGATTGTTTGGGGTTAGCAAAACTATTCAGTTTGTTATTTATTAGAAAAATAAATGTAACTCAACTAAAGCTGTTGGGGAGGAATTGAAGTAAATCAATTTCTGAGGACATTGGCAGTTAGAGCAGAATTTGCATGGCTTAAAAACAGACATCCTCACAAACAAATCCTGGTTTATAATTCCTGAGAATTTAACAGCTGACTAGAAGACATTCAGTAACAGACAGGGGGGATATCGGTCACCGAATATGTAAGAGTCTGTTCCTTGTGCTGATTACAGGAATGGTAAGACTATTACAGATCTCATTTGTCACCAGCTTACAGCCTGTCACAAATGTCAGGAAACTTGTTCATGAAAAAGTTCCTTAGTTCTTTTCATCTTCCAGGCTTTGTACATTTATTCACGAAGGCTTTGTAAGTACTTAAAAAGGACTATACTAGATCATAAATGAAAAACTTTGTTATTTTCAACACTGACCCTCTCAGGAAAAATATGTATATTTGTTTTAATACAATGCTGTAAAATGAGGATTTCTATTACATATTTTCAGTTGCTTTTAAACAGTTTTTGCTGGGATTAGTCTTTCTAGAAAAGCTCAGTAAACTATGATGAAGGAAGAAAATACAATTTTTTTCACATGAAAAAAAATTTTGAACTCTTTGTCTAGAAATTTCTAGTAGTTGGAACTACTTCTAGATTTCAGTAGTTGGAACGCAAGATTGATATGAGGGATACAATCTTCTCCAAGGTAGAAAATACGCATTTTATCATTACTGTGAAGTTCTGACTAAATGCAGATGTTTTACTAGCTTCTATAAATCTAAATATACATGCATATGTAAGGCTACCAAAACTGTGAGGGCTGTTTGGACTTCTAGTGTGCACTGAAACAGTCTCATCCTTTAAGTGCCCTTGCTGCTTTACCACAAAAATGAGGAGAAAACCCTCAGTTTTCTTGGAATACAAAGAAATCATGTCAAAGGCTGGAAATTTCACAGAATTTACTGGATAAGGACCTGATTTGGAAAACGAAGCTAATCAGTGCTGTGTGGGAATGCAAAACAGAAAATTCGTGGGGGAATTAATAAAAATAAAAGGTGTGAAGAACAGGAGATGCCAGGCCTGAAAGCAGATATGGTTAATACCAAGAGGCAGGCAGAAGCACAAAGAATAACCAAAATTGGGATCCATAAATCTCATAAATCCCTTTTTATGGGGTTCACTGTCAACAATGACATCTTCTTGTCCATCATAAAGTGACCTGCACAATGGACAGTGCATTTGTTCCACTTAGCGAAAAGTCAGCATTTCTTTTAGAGTAGACTGCACTTCAAAGGAGTTTTGAGTGAACTTTGTTCAATCATTTTGCTTGACTGCCTTCCCCTTTGAGAATCTAGGAAATTACAAACAGAAGTTTATATTAAACTGAGTAGCTAAAACCATCAACTATGATTACAAATTTCAGCATTTTAAATTAGGGAACAACAGAAATACAGTTATCTGAGTAAAATACTGCACTTTGAGTTAGTTAAACTTGACATCAGAGAACTTTTCTTCAAGAATCATGTTATTTGACGAACTTCAGTCTAAGATGCAGTAAATCAAGAATTCAGATGCTCTCAGAAAACACTGCTAGATCTTCCTGCCTTGCATAAAAATCCTCTCCTTTCTAAGAATAATACTTACAAAATGGACAGGCCTTTCAAACCATAAACTTTCTGTAAGTTCCCTATCTTAACCACAGTTATGAACTCAGAAATGGTTCTTGAATCACAGAGCTAAGGATGCTCAGTAGGAACTTGACTGCTGCTACTGATTTTGATGCTTCCTGCTCAAATTCTAAAATACCAAACAATGACACTAAACCTTACAGAACTTTTTCCCAAGCACATCTAATACCAATTATTTTTTAACGTTAATTTCTAAGTATGAATGTAGTAGAAGCTAAATTTGAATTAGTGAAAAAAATAATCCCCTGTATTGCCAGATAAGAGGTGCTGCTTTGGGCTTTATTGCACTTTCCCCTTATATATATTGTTAAACAAGGGATCCTGGGTTAATCTGTTCCAGGGATGAAACAGCAAGGTTTCTAAGTAGAAATATGTAAACTGAAAGCACCGTTCTCAGAAAACAATTGTTGCCAGTCTTCTGATGTGGCAATGGACATAGATCTGTAGACAAGAGAAACTAAAATGTATCAGACTTTGAATTTCTGTATATTTCAAGGACAGTTTAAACATTAATTGGAAAGAACATATACAGATTAAAGTTGTGTTGTGGGAATTAGTACTTGAGAAAAACAAAACAAAATGAAACTATTTAGCTTTTTGAAGTTCACAAAGAACTTAGATTGAGGAGTGATAGCAGATAAAGAAAGTGGTTCCTAACAGGCAGGGGGGCATTAGCCGGCAGAGCCATGGCCCACTGGCTGCGCCTCAGGCCCTTCATGCCCTCAGTGATTAGCTGCCAGGAAACAGCTGACCCAGAGGTCATTACTATTCTTAATATAGTCAGTTACAAGTAATCTGACAGTAGGAAGGCCAAAATGCTGAGGTGTGCATTGTCACAGGAGCAGGAAGCTCAAGTCTGATCTCCCTTGCGCTATTGTCATGACGCTGTAGCTCCACGGACACCAGACAAGTCAGATTTGATTCGCACTGGACTGAAAGGGAAGCCAAACCCTTTGCAGGCTGGGATTTGTTTGGTATTTGTCAAAATGTGATATTTTACAGAATTTTATTGTGATACTTTAGAGACTCATACAGGACAAAATAGTTTGTTCATCCTTTCCTATTTCTTTGTAGGATTAGGGCCAAAGGTATTTACACTGAAAAACTCAGTTACACTGATTTCATTTGAACTATTCTCTTGTCTTCTTTTTAAAATAATCAATAGAGAAATCTCAATTTCATAACAGGTAGTAGTAGATTTACATACAAATGAAACTGTTACTCATTCTTAAGTTTACAAGTGCACAGTGTAAAAGTGAAGGCCTTATCCCTGACTGTTCACTGCTGAGGTTCAATACAATGGGCCACATGGAAGAAACCAAACGCTGGAAAGAGCAAAAGAAATTCAAACCCCATGGCATCAGTTTACACTGAATTTGCAATTCTTCTTTATGAAATTAATAATCCTTGACTGGCTTTGTACAGACTCAGAATAGAGAATGAGTATTCATTGCCATGAAAGGGAAGAGAAACCTTGCTACTCCTTTGTCCTTTTCATGAGAAACCTTGCTACTTCTTTGTCCTTTTCACTTATTACAGATATTTCTCCTATTCTCTAATTTTCTCATAAAATTGCTAAATTTGGTCCCTAGAGCTCATGAAAAAATAATTTCTTGCCCTGGTGAAAAAGAAGAGTAAATGTCAGGCAACTGTTGTGTATGTTCTCAGCTTAAATTTAGGAAAATATTCTACTGCTGATCAGGAAGCCCTTAGTAAATTAATTCTTAATATGCTTTAAGAAGATCTTGCCAGCCAGACCAAAATTGTCTTTACTAGACAAAGATTAGGTAAAAAACAAGGCCACTGCTGAAGGAGTTGCGGTCAGTCATCTAATGCTGATTAGAAAGCTCTGAGGAAAAAGGACAGAACTGATGAAAATTTTTTTATCCTTTCATCAGACTCACCTTATCCATTAAGGAACTGAACCCAACCCAAACAGAAAGATTCTAACGAAACACAAATTAATGCAACCACAAAGGCAAGTAATATTGTTGACATTGTTATCAGTTAGACCCTGGTACAACTTTATTCAAATGATACCTTATTATGGGATTATAAAACAAATTTCAAAAAATATTTTGCAATTTGAGTGCACACAGAGAAAGGTGTACCTTAATGCTTTTGTATTATCTGGAATACTGTATTGCTTCTGTTTCAAGAAATTCTATTCCTATTTTCAGTGGTTAAGATTTATTTTCTATACTTATTTTTGTTTATGCATCCATAATCATAATGTCGGTAAGGGAAAAGAGATAGACAAACACATTAAATATATGTGTGTCATCTAGTTGGCATTATCTGTGTTCCTAGTTCCTAGTATAGGTATTGTGAAAGCAAAAACAAAGTGTGAGAATGGAAAGTGCTGGACTGTGCCTAAAACACCTTAAACTGATATACACATTTTCTTGTGCAATTCTAGCTGTCTCTTGTGGAATCTGCTTTTCTGAATTTCTTGTAAGTTTGAGAAGAGACTGTCTTCAGCCCTCCATAACACTTGTCAAAATGTAGCAGTAAGGAGTATCTAAGTACCTTGCTTTATGACTGAAACCTTTTCATGGAAGAGGGAAGACGTTGGCAGAGCTTCTTGAAAATATCCTGATTTTACTTATTTTCTTAAATAGATATGAGAAATGAACTGAAGTGTCAGGGGTTTTGTTGTTGGTTTGTTGTTGTTTGTTTGTTTTTTCTAAAATGACAGTAAGCCTTATTAGAAATTATGTCTATCTAAAACAAAGAAACAAAACTGCCTTTCGTCACTTTTTCCAGAACTCACATTAGGGCTTGTGATCGCTATCGTGATAAGCAGTGTGTAATGACACAGATACAGCATTAAAATACTATAAATTTCTTTCATACCTGTTATCTTTGTATTGAGCTTGTCTTGGTGTATGAGGTGAAAGAACATAAGAAGATGGCCTTTGGATATGACCACAATCTTTCTTTTTTTAGATATAGAACATATTTACTTATTGCCAGCCAAAATAAAATACTTATACTTAAAAGAAGAAAATGGTCTGAAAACTAGTTTTTTTAGGGTGGAGTCTGACCTTTTTTTTTTTTTTTTTTACTCCCCCGTAATTAA
>JAVJGI010000040.1:63100398-63150862 GCA_035590275.1 Ibycter americanus
GCATCAAGGCTGCCTCTCCCACCTTCCCCCGCCTCTCACCGGTGGGCTGGGGGTGGGCAAGAGCTTGGGAGGGGACACTGCCAGGACAGCTGACCCAAAGTGACCGATGGGATATTCCATACCATATGATGTCTGCTCAGATATAAAAGCTGAGAGAAAGGGGCAGGAAGGAGGGGGCACTTCTTGTCTACAATATTTGTCTTCCGAAGCAACTGCTACACATACTGAATCCCTGCTTCCCAGGAAGTGGCTGAGTGTTGCCTGCTGATGGGAAGTAGAGAATAACATTCCTCCCCCACCCCTGTTCGGTTGAGAAGGGGAACGATAAAGTGCCTTGGTGGGCACCTGGCATCCACCCAAGTTCAACCCACCAAAACTCCTTACTTTGTGTAGGAAAAAAAGTAAGATTAGATACTCCAGCATACTTTATGTGAAAAACTTGTTTCAACCAATGCTGTTTCTAGCAGTTTCTATTTTGACTGTACGTGACAAAAGGAAAGCTATATTCTGCCACCATTAGTTTCACTCATAAGAACTGTTTTGGGTGGAGGATATGAAATTACTCACCATGTGAGTTAGTAATCTAAGGGCTGAAGAAGAAGCTTATAAGCAAGAATGTCAGAATTTGATTGTAAGTCATACGGTTGCAAGGATAGTGTAAAATTCAAAGAAATATAACTAAGGAAAAATATATTCTCAAATGTGTTCATGAATGTGCCTGAGGCATGTTTTCATAACACAGGCTTAAGTTACAAAGTATTAATTTTAATTTAATATCAAC
Organism: Ibycter americanus; assembly: GCA_035590275.1. Taxonomy (NCBI): domain Eukaryota; kingdom Metazoa; phylum Chordata; class Aves; order Falconiformes; family Falconidae; genus Ibycter; species Ibycter americanus. Next base: position 63,101,180 of record JAVJGI010000040.1, read on the forward strand.
ATTTAAATCAGTTTTCAAGAAAAGAAAAATACCCATTAGGGAAAGTTTAGGAGTTTTTGTTTAGGAGTATTGTACTGTTGCTGATAGGAGATTTTCTGCTTTGGATAAACCTTTGCCTTCATGTTGGAAAGCACAAAAAAATAGCCTGTACCTCATTGAAAAATGTGCTTTAATCACTGAAGGCCTCATAGTAAAACTTAGATGTTCACATTAAGAAGTTCTGCAGAGATAACGGACTGAAATAACAAAAGAAATAAAAGCAATATAACTTTAATCCATTCTGAATACCAGAAAAAATGTCTGTGCAAAAGGGTAAAAATGTATTTTTAAGTGTTAGTTGGATCAGATTGCATCATAAGATATAAGCTTTAAACTTGTGGAACTGCAATTTTACAGTGAGACTTATCAACAATTTCTCTATGCACGCTAAGAGCAGAACGCACGTAAATTCCTCTGTTTTCCTAGAACTGATAATGGATATGACCTGAGCACTGATGTTTTTCAGATTGCCAAGCCTTCCCTATCTCACATGCAAAGTATGTCCATGATACTCTTTGTTTTCTTATGAGGAAGGGTTACAATTAATGAAATGTGACTACTTAATACCGAATAACTTCACCTGAAAGCTTATAATGCTGGAAGAAAAAATACTAAATAACTCTTCGTAATGTCTTCATCTAAGACTCCCTGCTGCTACAGGCACCAAGAACATTGGTTATCATTTTCATATCTGCTGTTCTTGTTTTGACACAAATCATAATTTTTAAGGCCTTTGATGTTCAATTAACAGGATGTATTAGGAACCCACAGGGAAACACTTGTGAAATACCTCCAAGAAATCAGAGCATGTTCTTCTAAAAAGGTGACACCATTGATAGACCAGCTGAAGTGCCTCCGTACTAATGCATGTGGTAGCAGGTAGCAAGCAGAAACAGTTGGAAACCACTGTGCAGCTAGAACATCCATTTTTAAGAAGTGTAATAAAGGGGACCCTGGAAACCATCGACCAATCAGCCTTATAGTGCCTGGTAGTAGCATGCAGCAGATGTCCCTGGAAGACACATCGAAACATATGAAAGACAGGGAGGTGATGAGAGACAGCTAATATGGCTTCACCAAGGGCAAATCATGCCTGACTAACCTAGTAGCCTTCTGTGATAGAATGACTGCAACAGTGGATAAGGGTAGAGCTACAGCTGCTACCTGGATTTCTGTAAGGCCTTTGTTACAGTCTTCGCAGCGTTCTGGTTACTAAATTGGAGTGATATAGTTTTGATGGATGGACTGTTAGAGGGATAAGAAATTGGCTGTATGAGTGCATCCAAAGAGTTACAGTCAACAGCTCAATGTCCAAGTGGAAACCTGTAACAAGTGGTGTCCCTTAAGGGTCCATAGTGGGAGCAACACTGTTTAAATACCTTCATCAATGACATAGACACTGGGATTGAGTGTGCCCTCAGCACCAAGCTTTGTGCTGAGTGGTGCAGTTGGTGTCCTAGAGGGAGAGGGATGCCAGAGGGACACTGACATTCTTGGGAAGTAGCCCCATGTAAATCTCATGAAGTCCTGCACCTGGGTTGACACAATCTGGAATATCAGTACAGACTAGAGGATTAACTGACTGAGAGCACCTCTGCGGAGGACTTGGGGATACCAGTGGGTGAAAAATTGGATATGAACCAACAATGTGTACTGGCCCAGAAAGCCAGTTGTAGGCTGGGTTGCACAAAAGTAAGTGTGGCCAGCAGGTGTAGGGAGGTCATTGTCTCCCTTTACTCTGCTCTTGTGCAGTACTGCATCCAGTTCTGGAGTCCCCAGCACAAGTAAGACATGGATCTGTTAGAGTGGGTCCAGAGGAGGGCCACAAAAATCATCAGATTGCTGGAACACCTCTTCTGTGAAGAAAGGCTGAGTGACTTGAGGTTGTTCAGTCTGGAGAAGGTTCCGGGGGGATCTTATAGCAGCCTTCCAGTATCTAAAGGTGGCCTGCAAGGAAGTTGGAGAGGGACGTTTTACAAGGGCGTGAGCATGTAGTGATAAAGGGTAATGGCTTTCAGCTGAAGGAGGGTAGATTTAGATTAAATAGAAGGAAGAAATTCTTTACTGCGAGAGTGGCAAGACGCTGGAACAGGTTGCCCAGAGAATCTGTGGATGCCCCATCCCTGGAAGTGTTCAAGGCTGGGTTGGATGAAGCTTTAAGCAACCTGATCTAGTGAAAGACATCCCTGCCCATGGCAAGGGTGTTGATGATTTTATAGCTCCCTTCCAACCCAAACCATTCTGTGATTCTATGATGCTGTTTTATATTAATAAAGAGACTAAGAACATTCTGTAGCTTGCAATTAAAGGGAGCATAAAGAAAATTTTCTCATTTTCCTTTGTAAATGGTTTTACCAATCGTATCAGATCTGAGAAGCATACAGCATCCTAGGGCAGCACCAATCTGTCATACAGTGAGTTCTGAAGTACATCACTGGGTAGAACTAGACACAGCTAACATCTCCCTGATTGTCTGCAGTTTCAGGTGTAAGATCTATGATGGAAATAATTCTTCATGTTTCTTAAAGAAAATCCTTACCAAGATCCAGTTTCCTGTTAATAAAGAGTAACTCACTCACATGAACAAACTTTACAGGATTTAACTAGACCTGTTAGTGCAAAATGCTTTCAATTCAGTCCCAGTTTTGGTGAAGATATTTATTTCTTACAAAGCAAAGCCATGCTCTCCATTGCTAAGTAGCAAAATGAGATAACTGGATAGCTGTTCTTGAAGCAGTCTTTGCATGCTTTGCACGTGCTCTGCAAGTCCTAGGAAGATTAGCATTCAAAGGGCTTCCAGAGGAGCCTTCCATTGATTACCTGGGAATGCCCCTGAGCTGGAAAATGTCACCTTCAGAAAACTGGAGATGTTTTCGATCAGTTCCTCTCCTATATAACTTTTATTTTATATTGTGCATTATTTTATAGTTGATTTTAAAGTTTTTAATAATAATAAAAAAAGGATTTAAACATGGAAGTATGAAGAAAGCTCAAAAATCACCTGAATTAGTGACTTCCAATTTTTTCAAGCTTATAACCTAAACTTCTAAAAATTTGTTACAATTTAAAGTAATGTTATTTGAAAATAAGTGCTTAAACAGTCCAAACAAAATGAGAGGGGGAGACAGAGTGGGAGAAAGAAAAGATCGAAGTGCCTTTGTGATAGCTTCATAAAGACAGCACAGTCGTGTACATATCTCACATTAAACATGATTTCAAGGGATTAGTTTTAAATATAAAACTCAAAGGTTATCTGAGCAAAAATAAGATAATTCAGAAATCTTTGATTTCTTTGAGCCTAATGAATGTCTGAAACTGAGAAGATAACATTAAACAGAATATTCCAAAATTCGTATTTTTATCCTCTCCGGGATGTAGAAATAGATCGTTCTTCAATGCTTAACAGAACATTTCCTAAAATACATGTCCCATTTTTTTTTAAACTGTACAAGTTTGGTATTTGGGATTTTTTTTCACATAAAGCTAGAAAATATTTTAAGTGATCTCTTGTCTTATGACATCAGTTTATTCCATTGTTGATTACTATGTTATACAAAATATTTTAGAAAAAGCTGTTTTATTATTATGTGTTATGTACAGTCAAAGGATTTATTTTATTCACTGATGAGCTGCTGTACCTTTTCATTTCTCCCTCTGCCTGAATTTTAGCTCTTATATCATGAGACAATAGATTCTGATATTCAGCTGAGTATGGTAATTTTAGAAGGACAAGTTGAACACAATATAAAAAACTAAGCTAATTATTGTGTTTGTAATTGGTTTTACTGTTTCTCCAATGCGATGGTTTCCTTGTTACAAAGAAAAACACTCTTCCATTCTTTCATTAAATTTCTAAAGACCACCTGACTGTAATCCTCTGTATTCTGTGCCATATATATCTGTCAGGGATTGAAATATACTGATTTATCTGATGGGCAGGCCACATTTTCTTCTACTTGCTTGTGTTGTGATCAAAGCAAGCAAAAGATGATAACTGGAAACAAAGAGAAAAACCAAAAGCAGGATCAGATGGTGTGGCAGTGGCAGTGTGCTCCCCTGCTACACCACCACCACCCCCCGCCCCCATCTGACCTGTATTTCCTGTAACCCTGCTCAAGTGATACTCACCAGCGGTGGCTGTAATAGATGCATCTGGTTGTGCTGCTCAAGTGATACTCACCAGTGGTGGCTGTAATAGATGCATCTGGTTGTGGTGGCTGCATCCAGCTCAAAGTGGCTTTGGCAGAGAGAGATAACACCACAGTAGCCAAGGGCTGTTTTGAGCAATGTGCCCACCTAGCCACAGTGCTGGTCAATGTCCAACTCAAGCCAAGTCTGGAAGAAACTAACATCCGTAGTCGGTATGCAAATATGACTGTACGTCAATCATCTCACTCCATAAATAGTGGACAGACCAGAGCCTGCTGAGCTCTTCTGCACTGCAGCAGGCTGCACACTGAGATCTCCTCTTGAGCAGGGATGCCTTTCAGGTTTACTTCTTGATGTTGAAAGAATCCTTATCACATCAGATACTCGGTAAGTGAATTGGGAGTAAGAGCACTGAAGCTTTGAAATCTTAACTAAGTGATATGAAGGATTGATTGTGCATACATAATCCTTTAGACATAACCCATTGAACAAGTCTGGGACTAAGCCTGAATCCAGCCGCACCTAAATTCCCCTCTGAGAAGGAGTTTAGAACACAAGAGAGTGCTTTCTGAACGTCATGGCTCAAGGGGAGGGTCTCCCTGGCCGTGTTGTCTGACCCTGTCTTCTATGCAGTAAATAATTAATTGTACCTTGCCTTCTAATATTGCTAAACTACTGCTGCATTTACCATTGAACTTTGTTAACTCACTGTCTTATATCAATAAAATATATTGTTGCTTTGCTCTTACGAGTGAAGTGCATGACTCCATCTGTGACATTGTTCAATTTGGATCAGGTCATTCTCTGTCTTGGAAGAGACGTTCTACTCATGTTTAAAGTTTTAGTCCTTTTCCCATATTTAAGGGTCCAGTTGACTCTTCCAATGTCAGCCACTTTAGACATCTTAGTTTTCTTAGTCCAATTTGAATTCATTCTGCCTTACATTTTCAGAGTGAACCCAGATTTTGCAGAGATGGATTCTGTAATTTGCAATTCCTTTTTCTTTTTGCATCTTCAGTTCACCTTTCCTGTGAAAATTCATTAGCCCTCACATTTTTTATTTGTTTCTAATTAATTATTATACTTGGAGACTCAATGATATAGTCCCTGACCACTTCAGGTGGGAATATTGGCAATATTAAGAAATCTATTTTGGGTAAAAGAAATAAATTCTTTCTCAGAAGGAAACATAACCTTTGGAGAAGGAAAATTAACTGCTGAGAAGGAATGGCCTGAATTGAAAGGATTCAGAAATACTGTCATAGAATTTCTCAAAGACTGTGCTAAAAGAGTAGTGTTGAGGCTGCAAATGAAACACTGGAGTGCAGAAGCAATGAACCTGAAGCTGCTGTTTAAAGTCTCTGCCTGTCATGTGCTATCCTAATGTTCATAGAAGTTGATATTAAGCTTGATGGCACACAGTCTGAAGTATAACAGTTTTAGGTACATAGGTGCAGAATATTAAGCATAAAATTCTAAAAAGGCAGATTTGGAGGTCTCTGTGTGTGTATGTTGTACATAAACACATGTGTACATACACATGTGTGCACAGACACACACATATATATTTTACATATATGTGTCTTTTTCAGTTCTCAGTGAAGTTTAACCTAACTTGGGGGCAGAGGATGGATGACAGGTGGGAGAAAAAGTGACATATAGCTTTAATGGACTGGTTTATAAAAATAAGTTATTTACAATATTTCTGAAAACTGCTGCTCTTTACATATCCTCATTTTAGACATACTTACACCCACTCGCTCATTTGCTCTGCTACTGTATGCAAGGATGTCTCAAGGTAACAGTTAATGTTTATTAGTCTCCTTCCTTCCTAAAGTCTTTTTTAGACTATGCTAGAGTAAGCTGATAATTGACACTTAATTGTGAGCACTAGGAGTATACTAAAGCTATAGTAAACTTGATGATACCATCAAATGTGCCTGCTAATTGTGAAATCTCAAGAGTTCCTGCTAGTAAATCAAGGACTTGACTTGACTTGCAAAAAGGGTGAAACCTGCACTAATAGTAGCTTAGTAAATGTTAAATGTATACTACTACATTTTAAAATGTATTCCCGAATAAAATGAGAATAATATAGTTTAACTTGCATTTAATACAGTTTAGTCTTAATTTCAGTGGACTTTAAAATTATATTAAGCTAATACATTTCTATTAATATGGCCCAAAAGCAATCAGGATGGAAATCCTGCAGCATAGCACACTCAGTTATTGAAAAATCAGGTTACATATGGCTCTGAAATTGACATTTACTTGTCCATTTGGACAATAGGCTGCAAATGTACCTGTGACCTGTAACAGTTTTGCTGCAATTACTGTTATTTTTTAGAAGCTATCACAATGACTATGAATTTGAAAGGAACCACAAATAAGGGGTTCTGCCTTCACATTTTTTACTGTTAAACATTTAAAAACTGAACCCCAAAGATGTATTTGCTGATCAACAAGGAAAGAAGCAAGACTTCTTACGAACATAATGTCATAAATTGAAATGTGAAGTTGCCCTGACTTTTGTAAACTGAAAACACTATTATTGTGATTCAATCTCCTGCAGTTACTTTCTCAGCTTTCAAATACCTTTCCTCAAACACATCTCTCTTAACATACATGTTTAATTCTGAAGGTAGTTTGAAGACATGAATTATCAGGTGATTCTTATAAAGCACTGAATTCACAAATGTTATCTTTACTGGAATTTTATTTTAAAAAAATAAAAATAACAACAACCAAAAACCACCCCCCAAGAAAAAGACCAAACCATCATTGTATTTCGGGAGTGAAGCAATTCCTAGATCAGAAAAATTCCATCTTGTTTATATTGCCAGACATCAACAGATTTGCAAATAGCTTTCCATAGCCTATATGAAATGTAATCTAGGTAATGGATAAATCCTAATTAAGTATGGCAGATGTAGTTGATAATAAGAAATGAACTCTAACTAACTTTTGGATACGTGTTCAAGATTGTTGCAAATGAACTACACCATAGAAAAACCCAGGAGATATGTGAGTAAAGCTTGTCCTCCTCATATTGTGGAACATAAAGGAACTTAAACTGAGAGTCACACAGTATGCAATGTTTCCTGAGCAGTAAATTAACCTTTGGCTACAGGAAAAAAAATAGACTAGTGCTTGCCACTCACTCTGCACTACTTAGACTTATTCTGAGTAGATAATGCATTTGATGTTCAGCATTGGTGATAGCTCCTTTTCTATTGAGTGAACAAACAAAAAAGCCCACTGATCTATATAGTTCTTAAAGAATGTGGAATTGCAATTAAACAGAAAGATGATGTTAACGGCAGTCTTAATTCTTATTTATTGGTCTTTTATATGTTGCTTTTGCAGGAGGTGGAAAGCTGAAAGTGAGAAGGTTGTAGTAAAAAACAGTGAATGAATTATTTTGAGAAGTGAGCTTCACTGGATGGTGCCATTTTAGGGCAGCTGTAACAACATCACTGATGTTTTATTAAGCAGTGTTTTGATTTAATCCCAGCTGTGACAGTATTCATTCTTTTCAGGACATATACTGAGAACTGTTTTATTTTTCTGGGTGCATCTGCATACCATGAAGCATCTGTTAAAATTTAATCAAATTTTTAACTAAAAATATGAACTGCATTTTACATTCAATCATTAGTGCAATTACACATTGTCCAGTAGGAATGGCATTTGCACTTGAAAGAAATATAAATAATACCTTTGAGTAAAAATTGAAAGAAAGCAGCTATAAAGACAGTCACTCAACTTCATGCTTTAGATTACTCCCCACCCACAACATCTAAATATATACTATTTTGTAAGTACGTATACATTCTTAATTTTCTGTTATACATATTTATAGATGACGGAATTAAAGAAAAACTGAACAAATAATTACAGCTGTACTAAATTTGCTTCAGAGTATTCAACAATTTATATAAAGCTTAACAACTTGTATTTATAGAAGACTTGAGTCATGACCTAGTCTTCTTTCAATCCACCTATGTAGAACTAAAATCTGCAATGAACACTGCTAATGACAGAACTAGTTACAAAGCAATATTGAAATAACAGCAGGAGGAACTCTGTGGCATCAACACACTTTATGCAATTTCAGGTTAATTCTGACTGTATTATGGGTTATAAACAATTCAGTGAAATTGACTCTTGGCATTTTTTTGATTGAATGATAGTATTCATGGTTGTGCATACTAACGTATGGATATTCCCAGGTAAATATTTTAATATGATAACACAATATGGGCTGTCAAGATCAAGAATAAATAATGGATAATCCAGAAAAGAAAAAATGAAATTAGTTCCATTCTACTTCTTGTTTTTAGAGATGTTACCTACCAAAGCACTGTTGTTAATGGAGTGAAAATACATCTATTGGATTCACTCCATGTATGTAAAACTGCTTAATTGTAGTCACTCTGTAGCTTACACAGAAACTATACTATATTTGTTGACTTTCTTTATTATGATGGTTCAACATAGGCAAATTCTCATGCAAGACAATCAAAATATGCGTGCTTACAATTTTAACAAATAGCATTGTTCTTGTGCATAGTTATTTGTTGGTGTTAGGATTAGAATGGGAAAAATATCTGCAGAATGACTCTGCAGCTTAATGGCTTCTATTTACAGACAGTGCTGCCCAGGGATTGAAGTGCTTGAATACATAAATTGTGATTCTTGCATCATAAAAAGAATTGTGAATATAAATTAATTAGACATAATGCTGTAAGTACTGGCTATTTTTACTAGCCAACAAAAACGCAGCAGTAATAATGCTGCTTACAAATATAAATACAAGGTTATGTTAATATTTTATTAACATTTAAAATATTTGGTTAAAAATATTTCTTTGCTATTTTATATCCATAGCATACTTCATACTATAAAGAAATATTACAAATCCTATGCCAAGCTTAGAAAGTTAGCTTGTTGAAATGTTTTTGGAATGGTGTTTCCTAACAGACCTTCCACAGTACAGGGACTTTTAATTACTGGCGATAATACAAGGGAAACACTAAAACAAGGAATTCTTTATGTTCAAATAAAATTGACTCATAAGTGTAATTCCATCTTTTATTCATTCAAGAAACTGTCTGTTAAGAGAGCTATTTGTTGCTAAATAGTTCAGTTACTCTTTCTTTTTTTTGCCCCCTGTCTCTGAGTGTTCACCTGAGGATAAGGTATTCTGTCATAGGGTTTGATAATTCCTTCCCCTTTAAGTCAGGGTGCCTGTCTACATTATATAATTCAACATGCTAAATGAGGATTCTTTGGTGTCACAGAATACTACAGTACCATCAGTTACACATTAATTAGTTCACTTTACTGAGGGAGGCAGAGCTAGCCTAGATGTGTCAACATATACACGTTGTTGGACAATGAGGGAATGAGCAATTAATCATTCATTGTTAAATAAATAAATAAGTAGCTATAAAAATCCTGAAAAAATAGAATTTCTATGAAAGGTCTGAGGATCTGAAAAGATCTGATATCCATGGAGAATTGTATTGAATTTGGAACATCCACAGGCTGGATGCCAATATAGAAAACAGATAACAGATGAGATGAGTTTCCATCAGCTTGAACTGAGTATACACTAAAAGGTTTTGCCTTTTATTTATTACACGGGGAGGAGTGGGGGGGAAGATGGGGGGAAAAAAAATCCTGAAAATCTTCTTGTCTGCATGCCAGGTCCTCTACATCTTCAGCCAAAAGAGATTTGATAGTTCATATGATCCTGATATAATGTCAATGGTTTCAGAACTGCAGCTCAGGTGGTATTGGCCTCCCCTGTGACAGATCTATTGCATGTGAAGCTCCATCAAAGAACAGGAAGCAAAGGTTGAGAATATGTTCAGTATCTGTTGATTGTTCTTGTTATTTCAGTATCCCTGTTTTTCTTGCAAATGCTCTTTGTAACACAAGACAATATGTAAAGTGGGGAGAATTTATCACTACAGAAGATTACAAAAAACAATGTTGCAGCTGTTGTTTTAGAAGTAAAACTGAATTAGTGTTCTCTCTTGTTTTGTTAAGTAGTTTTGACTTAAAAAAAAAAAAGAAAGAAAAAAAAAAGAAAAAAGAAAAAAGAAAAAAGAAAAAAGAGGTGCTATACATACTTCTCCCTCTATTTCCCCAGCAAGTGATGAATTTAAAAAGTTTAGACTGTGGCAACATCCTGCTTATACTCTAAATTAACAGTGTGAACAACTGGAACATTGATGTAGTGAAATCATTTCCAACTAGTGGTTTCTCTAGATAAATTTTCACTGGCAACTGAAGACAAGATTATAACAACTCCTGTGACAAAAACAAGAAACAAAAGAAGAACAAAACCAAACAAACCCCAAATGCTAACTTCTACTCTTTTTATGTTAATTTTTTTCAGATCTTGATACAAAATCTTTAGTGTGATAATTGCAACGTATGCTGTAGTGCAGTTTTGTACTCTGAGCTGTTCTGCTTTCTGAAAAGGAAGGGAAGAATTATATTACTTACAGGAACATATTTATAATGATTAATGCATAGGTCTGGCTGAAGTAAGACTTCAGGCTTTCCTTGCAAATTGTAGTCATATTGTGCCAGCTTTTTCCTGGAGCAGTCTGCTGAAAGTTACACTAGAAGAGCCATTGGTTAACCCTTTTACGCCAAGGGATTTTTAACATGGGGTATTATATATCCTTTCCTCTCTGTCCTTGTTTGATAAATTATTGTACATGTTCTCATTTACCCTTAGCTATACTTCAATCCCTGCAAAATTTGTGTATATTTTTCTTGACTGTGTTAAACACATACAGCCTGTCTTTCACCACCCTAATTACCATCTCCTAATTGCAATCCACACAGGTCTTCAATCACAATTTCTGCACTGTCTCTTCTCTTTTCCTGTTATCTTTTTCTTTCACCTTTCTTAAGTTGAAAACCAACTTGCTTCTTCATGTTATCCTCTTACACCCATTTCTGTGCCTTATTTAATCCTGTCTGCTATCCTCTTTGTTACTTTTGCTACATCCATATAACCCTGAAGCAATTTACCTGCTTCTGTCATAATTATTCTCCAGAGAACATTTAAGTACTTTTCCCTATTTGTAACAATCTCTGTTATTACCAAACCTAGTAATTTTGTGGAGTTCCCAAGTCAAAGTGCATAACTTGGCTAATAATGAGATGATGTGTAAGTGAAAGTCCAGAGATCCTTTAGCAAGGCTGAATTTGGGTATGAGGAGAAGACAAAGGAGGGTAGGGTCATAAAAATTATATTTTTCTTTCCTTTTTCTAAGAATTTGGAACTACAGATGCTTGATCTAGTTTATCAGCATCTACATCTGTCCACAGAAAGAAAGTTTATAATAAATGTTTTCTGGTGAAACAAAAATGTTAACAAGACATGTTTCCAACTCATATGTGTGTATACATATATATAGTCCACCTTCCATTCCGTTTTTCTGTTTTAATTTCTTCCTCCTTTGTTCCCACCTATCTCTTTTCTTGCTCCTTTTACCCCCTGCCAAAAAAATCTCAACAAACAAACAAAAACCAAATGGAAGTACTTCAGTCTTCATTTTCACAGAAGTGAAATTGACTCAAGGAAATAATCATTCTTGCCATGCTGTTTCAAGAAAGGTCTGCGAGATTTGTGATCTGTGGGATTCCCTGACAATCAGCTTCCAGGTGTGAGAGGAAGAAAGAGCAAAGCTATTTCCTGTTTAAGGAAAAGATGTTGTCCCAATGGTAAAGGAAAAACACCCTTACTCCACTGGGCCACCAGTCACTGAACCATTGTCCATACTCAGCTACCAGCTCCTGGATACTGGTGTGCAGTTGAGTTCATTCCAAGGGGAAGAAGGAGATCACACAGGTCATAACACCCACCCAGGACATTTGCATCCTGCTGAGCAGGTAGGTACTGCAATGTAAGATTGGCCTTCCTCCCAGCCTGACCGGAATGTTGGGCCCTATCAATGGCTTATTCTACACTAGTACAAAAGGCCCATCCTGCTGAGTGTTCAGCTTTCCAATACCTGTGCATAGCTTGGAGATGGCTTAGAAGCACAGTGCTATGACTTGTCTCAAATTGAGCCAGAAACCCAGCTCATAGGTCTCAGCCAGTTAGAACCAGCTTGCTCAACATCAGTGTTGGCTGCTGAGCGTGTAGGTGGAATTAAAGTTCCCAAGGGCACCTGTACCAGACTATGTTTGATAGTATATGTAGGTTCTCCACCTCTCCAACATGACAGATTACAGTACTCAAAGGCTTTTCTCACTACTCTGGGGGTAATTCTTGACTCTTCAATCAGTGAAGGCTGGTGAGGCATTGGCATTTCCACAGGGAATCTCAGTTGTCTTTCTTTGGCAGCACTCTCCTTTGTATTACGTAACCCTTTGCTGGAATTTCTTTGGCAGCTCAGCCTCCTTGGGCTGCCCCTGCAGCTGTGGTCTCTATGCCACAGTGAGAAGGAAAGCATAAGGGATATTCATCAGACGATGAATCATCCTATTCACAGTTCTTATTCAAACAGTCGCCCCTGGAGATGGTCAACAAAGGAATGAGTCTGTGTCTGCACTCCTTAAGAAATCTTTGCCCTTGAGAGTCAGGAGGCTGTGGAGAGGCTGTTGTACAAGCAACAGAGCAGTTCATTGTATCTTCACAGATCTTTAAGGCTTTTCATCTCTCCACATATTTTTCTGGTGATAAAGGAACTGCTGCACTGCTCTTCCCATCCAATCTCCTCCCTGCTGTAGGAGAAATTGGAAAGAGAAGATAGTCAGGCCATCTGTCCTGTGTATGCCCTGGAACACAGAATTTACAAGGTAAAGCCAAAAAAAAAAAAAAAAAAAAAAGGACACTAAGCTAAGGCAACAACTAACGAAGGATGCTGAGCAGAGCAAAAAAAAATATTTCCAGTTTCTGGAGGACTATCGAGTTGCCCAGATGGAAAAATGTCAGAGGTATTTCAGACTGCGTGAGTTACAGTTTCCTGAAGAGACCCTCTGATTTACATCAAGATTTTATTTACTTCTTGAGCCATTGTTACCATGTATATGTGTGTGTGTAAAAGAGCCACCAGAGCCAGATGGTTGCTCAGCTCTGCTGGAGAACTCTGCACTAACCTGTTGTGGAAAATTATTGCCTCTCCATACACTCCTGCCACATCTGTCTTCGGAACAGCCAAGGGTTTTGCTAAAGGTTGTCCTAGCCCTCCTGCAGAAGTATGGCATATGAGGTCTCTGCAGTTTTGACCCCAGTTTAGTTGGCTGTGAATTGTTAACTCTTGCACTGCCTTGATGTATGTGCTTGCTGTGAAAGGACTATGAATCCCCATATGAGTTCTGGTGGGTATGTCATGAACTGTTTTCTAGCCTCTGATTATAGTTGTAGGTTTTCACACAGAGAGGTGGAACTGAAGAATCTCCATTGATGGTTTATGATCCCGTGGCCATAGAATGTCAATCTTTGAGGTAGGCCCAAGACAGCAGCCTGAATCAGCAATGTCCACATCATCAGAACAAGTGGTCTGCATGGTGTTCACACCTCAGTAGTCACTTGACAGGAGGGAAGTCTACTGCAAGTGTGGTGGTAAATCTTCAGCAATCAGAAGACCTCTACTTTCCTCTCTGTTATTATTTATGCCTGGAACCTTATGTAACAGTGTTGTAGGTGGGTATACATCTTTTTGCATGGGGTTTCAAATACAGTCATGTGCATTGATTTCTCTTGTTACTGGTTACTCTAAACCAACAAGACAATACAGTTTCAATAGTCATTTCTGCACACAGCAATATTTTCAAAATATCTTATAATTGACTGATTTAGAGATGCCTTAGGAAAGCCGTTTTCTCTTATCAGATCCTCAGACTCCAAAATGTAGTGGCTATTTTAGCTTTTGACCTATTGTACATGTAAACTGGTGCAGTTGGATCCCATGCTTAAATCTGACCTGACAGAATTCCCTGTGTTTAACTTTGTGCTCCTGTGAAAGCTCTTAGATCATTCTTTGCATTCACATTTCTTTCTTCTGATATTCACGCACAGCATATGGAAGACATATGCTAAATAAGTATGAATACCAAATGGATGATCGTAATTAAACTTTATCAGCTATTCTGGTGCTAACTCTTCATTGCACCAGTTTTATGCCACTGTAACACCGTTGGAAGTGAGAACTGGTACTCTGTGGGCTGGGCTTTGAAGTGTTTTTACAAGTTCAGACATTGAACTAATCTAATAGATGGGGAAATGATTAAGTCTGTTACTTGTTGCTTTGCTTTGTTCTCTTAATCCAGCAGAAAGAGTAGTTTATAAAGAGCACTGTGTTTACTCTGAATCTACTAAATGATGAGAAGATCTTATTACAAAACCTACTCCTTCAGGCCTACAATTACTCCTGCATCTACTATGATTTCCTGTATCTTCTATGATTTTCAATGTGGTTGGAACACAGAACTTTCTAGAATTATAAAATCTTTGTGGCCAGGAAAGCAAGCAACAACAATTAAAATCTGCTACAACTCTGCCAGTAATGTCTGACCTACAAATGATAAAGGGGGCTTGAGTATTAGATGGGACTGACAAGGGAGGTTTTAATAAGAGGGTGGGTTCAACCCATCTTGGTAGCTGAGAGTTCCTAATGTGTTCACCCAGTCTGTATGAAAAAAAGTTGCAAGGCAAGGCAGGTGGTTACAGAATTAATCTTTCCTGTATGCTAAATTTCCTGGGTCGTATTTCCTGTATTTCCCAAGACCTGTTTAGAAACCAGAACCTTATGTTTTCCATGCTCAAATATATTTCTCTTTACAAGGTTAGATTTTTACTAACTGGAGGAAAAAAAAAAAATGCTTCCAGCGTAAGAACCATCATGCTTCTAATAATGACTGACACTATTTGGGTTTTATTGCTAAGTATTCTGAGTTAAAACCCCTAGATATTCTGAAGTTGCTATACAATGAAAATATAGTATTTTGGTCCCAACGTGTTATAATGTACTTTTGCATATACTTGTTTCTCTAAGAACTGCAAGACATGCAGTAATTCTACATGCAATTATAGCTGCAGTGAAGAAAAGATGGAAAGACCAGAACAGATTATGATAATGTAGAACAGTTCATTTCAAGAACAATAGCGTTTATAACAACTTATTTGCACCAACTGATTTTATAACCATTTGATCACCTTATTTTACTGTTCCAAAATATTTCCTATATTAACCCAGCCTAGATTCCATTTGTTCTCTCATTTGTAGGATGTGTATATATGTGAACACACATTAATGTATATGTGTGTATATCTACACACTTATGAAGCTACTGCTCACTGCCCAGTTGACTTGTAGAATGCTGTTTCAAAATGCACAATGAATTTTTTTAAAAGTGAGATCTGCCAAGGTGGCTTTTCAGATGCAAATATATAGCAAGCAGAGCAGATTCATAAAGATAAAACCTGGACATACATCACTGTAGCTCATTTTTCAGGTAGAAAACAGAACTTTTAACTCAGAAACATATTTCTGAGTATATTTCCTTGGGTAAAAGTCTAAGTACAAGGACTGAAACCCGGTGCCCCAGATCATTTACCCTAACACATATTCATTGCTGTGGAGCCACGACATTATAATGTAAGACTCAGCTGCTAAGAGGAATATGTGTGCCTAAGTGTAAATCTCTTTCACTGAGCTTTTCTATGATCATTAAACACAAATCAGTACTTCATGCAAAGTCTTATAGCAGCATTCTGGAAGACTGTTTGTTTTTGTTTTTTTTTTAATTAGTCTTATTTTTTATATAGGAAAACAATTACACTTAAACAAATTTTTGGTGTATATGCAATGTGCTGCATCATTTGAAATGACATAAAGTCATTTCTACAAAATGGGAAATGGTTTCAATGCATGTATGACAACCATAAAATTGTTTTTCCTATAAAATTTGAAGCTTTAAAACCTATATTCAATTTAAAAACAGAGAAAAGGGATTTTAAAAATTGTGCTTATTATTAAAAGGTAAATCACACAGTGCATGTATACTAAATTCATTCTGACTCAGGACAAAACATTTTTGGCTCTGACTCTTGGCCTTTTTAAAGACTTTATTTCAGCGTAGTCTCAATCAAAAAAAGTCAAGGAAAAAAGATAAGTGTCAGGTGGTCCTAGTACAAGGATAATTCTTCTGTATGCTGCTGTTGTATCTCTGGAGGCTGCAGACTATTAAACTGCACTGATTATACCTGTTACCCTAATGCATTATTCATGAAATTGGCACCACGGCATCTTCAAACAGTCTGTCATTTTCCATTACTTTCCATCAAAGAAACCATATGCTGTTCTAACGGTATATTGATAGCAGGGCATATACAAAACAGACAGTCGCACGGAAGCACTATCTGCTTTCAGATGAGCTTTTCAAATAGTTATTATTAAACACCACTTTTAATGGCCTGTTTGATTATTCAGTGCTTAAACTATGAAATTCCAACAAGGAGAGTGATTGGTGACTGCTCTCTCTATGGTGAAAATGATTTAATTCTCATAAACAGCTTGCCATTCAATGGAACTGCACTACAAGGTATTTTATCAAGGATGCTGTACATTGGATTTTGTTTTGAAGTTTTGTTCCTCAGGCATCTCTCAATTACAGTTTGAATAGCTAAGAAGCAGTGTTTCATCATGAGAAATCAGCCTTGTTCCCCGCCCTATCCTGTGTGGAGTAAATCATGGTTTTGAACAACAACCTATTTTTTTCAAGATCACTTTTAAGTCAATCAACAATAATATGATTCTGTATACTTGCTGATAAGCTTCCCTGAAAATTTTGTCAAATTCTTTGTACACGATACCTGATTGAGGAAAAAAGCCCCCAAAATCCTTTAGGTATCTAATGAGAAGGTGTAACAATTTGACCTATTCTCATACATATTTGATAATTCCAGTATCCTCTCAATTACTAAACAATGTTTTCGTAAGTAATTACTTATTTTATAATGTGATTTTTGTAAATCATCAAATACTTACATTAAGACTGCTATTCATTGGAATATACTGATTTTTTACTTCTTTTTTTTTTTTTTTTTATTGGATTTTAATCAGCATTGAAATCCATTGTCATCTGAGTCACCAGTTGGTTGTGTTAGGTCCAGCATGCACCAATGGGCTTTGCAACCTCTTTCCTCCTCCCAGGGTTGGGATGTGGGTCACAAGGGCCAGCTCTGTTGCAGGGTGACCTGGGACACCTGTCTGGGAACAGCCTCTGTGGATCTCTCCTCCTGCAAGGGCTGCACCGGAGCTCAGGCCCTTTTCCCTGGCTCTCGCTGGGGTTGCTCTGTAGGGTTGCCTGTGCCCTGACACCTCCTCACTGGCCTGGATCACCACTTGCTGCCTTGGCTAGGCTTGTCCCTGTCCCGATCCCTGTCCCCATGGTCTTCCCCAGCCACCCCAGGACCTTTTCTGAGCCTAGTTACTGTCACCGATCTTTCTCTGCTCTCTTTGTTCAAGTACTGTGGGATTGGACCTTTTTTTGGTGAGATTCCTACCCTGCCTGCCATGCTGTCACCCATTCTCCCAGATCACCTGTCTCATGGATCTGCCCACCCTTGTGGCTTCCTGACATCATGCATTATCACACCCATATGACAGAGAGCAAGAATTTGAAGTGCAGTTCAGTCCTTTGAGCCCCAGAAAACATGAATACCCATCAAACAGCTGTGACAACTGAGGTTTGCAAACATCTGTGAAAATGATGACAAAGCTGTGACATAAACAATGGCTGTTTCTGGCTGTTAGAAACAATCTCTTCATTTCAGTGCCAAAGTATACTTAAGGTGTAATTTTCTCTAAAGAAATTCCTACGCAAAGATATTCGAGATTTGTGGGAAACTTTGTCAGGGTTTCCTGTGTTTCAGTAGATATAATTTGAAATTAATTACTTGTTTGTTTATTTGTTTGTCTTGACAGTATAATGACACTAGCATTTTTGAGGTTTTGATAAGATATGTATACTGATGGCATATTCTACACCATCAAAAGAAGTCCCCTGTCAACTTAAAGAATGAGCATTTTTAGTTGTGTGTTTTTTCTTGAATTTTTGCAGCACACACACAGCTGGGGATGTGACAGATGAAGCTTCCTGTACACATTACCCTTATTTTATTTTGCTGCATTTTGTACAGCGTAATTTTCCTCTTTTTTTCTCCATATGTTTGATAATATTAGCATATGTTCTCTGCTGTAGCAGATGACCTTTAATTGTATCTCATGTTGTGAGGCTGATGTTATATGACTGAAGATTTACCTTGAGAATGTCTCAGTAATGTTTAATGGGTCAGTCTTAACCATTCATTGTATTTAAACTGTCCACACAAAGTGCTTATGGATGGTTGGTTATTTGATAGATGCACCAGATGCCTGGTGCAGCTCAGCTTACAGGAGCATTGCTTTAATATCAGCTGTAGGCAATGCTTTGAGACTCCCTGTTCAAGACATTTAACCATTTTGTACCAACGGCATGAAGACAGCTGATGGGTGACTGGCTGAATCATTTGATGTGACAGCTCTAAAAAAAGACACAGACATACAGAGAAGTGGTAAGAACAATTGCACAGTACTCACTTTTGTTTGAAGCCAGATTTTTTTCCATTCCAACCATGCTGCTTTTCACAGTAACTGTATTGACTTTTGCTGCCCTCTGCGTGACTCCAGTTTCAGGCATGCCTCCCTCAGCACACACCGCTGTGGTGTTAGAATTGTCCTCAAATTTCAATATTTACAGTGGGTTTAACATGTTTTCTACCAACAATAAGACTCTTAGGTGAAACCATTTGTAATGAGTAACATACTTTCACATATATGTATATGAAACCCATGCTTAAACGCATCTAATGATAAACTAAACCTGTCCAAGAATACTGCCTTACCTGGTCCCAGTTTAGGTAAACAATGGTTCTAACATTTCACCTTCTCTACAAAAATTTAACACCAAAATGGTTACTCATTTTGCCTGGACAGAAATCTCTAGATGCTTTCACAGAATCCCAGTACTAATGAACTTTTTAAAAGACAAAGAGCATACATAGACCTTGACTTTATTCTCTGAACTTTCCTTGATTTAGCCTGAGAGCAGAAAATCACGTCAGACTGGTCTTCACCAGTCAGATTACCTTTAAGGAGAACTCTTTCCAACAGTTCTGCTGATTGTTATTCTGTCAAGGATGTTTTCCAGAACCTGAGAGAAACAACAAACCACAGTGGTTTTCACTGTCACTATCATGCTTGTAGGGATGGATGACATTTCCATTTTAAACTCCCAATCTATTGTCGCTTTATTTCATATGGTGATTACTAGTTGCTCTGGTGTGAAAAGAAAAAAAAAAGAAAAAAAAAGTCTGTATTTAGTCAGAATTATCACTGACTTCACTGGCAGCCACTGCCTTACCCTGAAGCGTCTGGATAATGATTTCAAGGCTTACTTATATAGTACTCCCAGATGATCCTGAGCTGGTTACTGTGAAACTTGATCTAATGCTCTTCTAGTTACGACAGATTGACAGTTTAATAAATAATGTGTACTATAGCTGAAATCTCGAATGAGGTGGTACGTATTGCTGCTCAGGACTTTTCATTCCAACTCACTATCCTCAGCTTTGTTCAGTCATTGAATTATAGCTGTGTCTAGGGATCAAACTACACATCTGCTGTTTTAAATATTTCAGTGTTTAATCCTTCTAGGAGTTTGATTTTACTTGTTTTGAAGCCATTAGACAGTTATTGACATGTGACTGCTCTTTAATCAAAGTTTAGACCAGGAATCTTCAGCATGTGTATCTTTTACAGAGCAAATACCAAAGTGACACTATCACTGTGTGACCACCCTATTCCAGTCAACAAGTAACTGAATATCAATACTTCACTGGTGAGGCCAAGCTGAAGATCTGAGGAACATCAAGTGAAAAACAAGATGTTATTTGACTTTTTGATGTCACTAACATAACAACTGAACTGTTTGTACGTTAAAAATTGTCACGTCATATAATTTTAGCTATACCGTTCTGCAGAGATCAGCAGGTTACTTTTGACCCCACCTGTGCAAGTTGTAGTCAATACATAACTTACAAATAGCACTCAGGGTGCTGTTTCAATTGCCATAAGACTAGTATATTCCTAACATTGGTTGGTTATTTGCAACTTTATATGGTGAATCCCACTGATATGACAGTGATGTTCACTTCAGTAGCGCCCAATCAGGAGCATCAGGACATGTTTTCTAATGTGAGCCCAGTATGAAACAGAGCTGGAACAGACTCACCAGCAAAAAGAGTGCTATGAAGAGCTGTGAGTTGCAGAGATCAAGCACACAACAAAGAAGCTCTGTTCACTTCTCAGCTCTTGTGTCAATAGTGTTGTGTTTTAAAATTTTATTGACATATTTAAGATCCTCTAAAGATGTTTGTTCTTGCTTTTATAAAATCGTATGTTTTCTCAGAAGTAAATGCTACAATTTTTTTTTTCCTTGAGAGACATTTTCCTTTCATATCTCGAGTGAGAACAACAGCACTTACACTTTATAGGACTACTTCAATTAATATGAACCTTATTGTTGCTCCACATTGCTGAAGAGCAATGCTCCTTTATGTCCAGCTTGTGACTGATTGACTTCCAGCAACAGTCTCTGCTATTTACCATTTTCATTAACTCAAGATTTCATTGACTGAAGATAATAGATAAAGCACAGAAGAGCCCACACAATTAGTTGATTACAGTGAGAAAGCACCAATTGTGTCTTGTCTGTGAATGTGATTTCTTCTATCATTACAGTAGAACAAAAGTTGACAACAGTGAATGCAGAGAGCTCACCTGACTGTGCTGGGAACACTATGCTTTGGTGCCAGCTTTTTTCCTTCTCCCAATTTAAATGGTTTTTTTTGGTTTTTAAAAATAATAATAATAAAAAAGAGCAGCTCAATTAAGATCACAGGAACACAGATCTCTAACAAATCCGCATTTCAGAACAGTTGATTATTCTCTGAAATTACACAGAAGATAGAACTAAGGGCAGTAGTCTAACTATGCTATAATTTAGGTGACACTGTAATAGTTTTGCATGTATGGAAACCATTGATATATCAAGTTAGAATGGGAGGTCAGGTTAAGGGTCTTTTCAAATGTAATAAAGGTTTGGAGGCAGTGTGTGTATCTGAAGAGATCTGTTACTACAGTAGAAGTGGCTAAAACTGTTATTAGCAGCATCATGATCTTTATGACCATCCTCAATCAGGTATATGAGTGGTACATTTTCTTCTCTCTCATGAACACTATCAAGTCGGAATTGTCTCTATTTTGAAACATGTTTTCCTTTGGTATCACCTTTTCCTTTGATTTACATATCTTGTGGGCACATAATGAAGACCTCATCATTTCAAATGGAAGAAAAGGGTCAGTGAAGAACAGAAGTGCTTATCTTACTGTTAGGAAAAAACAGAATCTCCATGTCTTACTGAGAAACAGGAAAGATAGAGCAATAAAGCTTTCATGGCAGAAATTCTACCTGTTATTGAGATTTTCAGATGCTATTGTTTTTGTCGTTTATTACTTTACTAATGGATTTGTATTGGAAAACAATCATGAATAAAGTTCCATATCAGCACTGTTTCTATTTAGAGCAAGCACATTCATTTCATCTGCTTCTCCTCTCACTTTCAACTCCGCTTCAAATTGCATTTTCATAAAAAAAGGTCTTCAAGACAAGGCATCACATTAAAACAGAAAGACCGTTTTGAATTTGCTCCAGGAAATTACTGTGTCAGAAAGAAATCAGAAATTATTTTAAGTACTTGTAGTATAACTCCCTTATTCTTGTTCTGCTTCCAAAATGTCCTTCTTGGCATTTTCTTCTTCTTCTCTTTTTGTTCTAAACACCAGTAGAAATTCTCCACCTATGATCTGTGCAACAGCAGAGATGGGCAGGAAGTTTTCTGTTGGTCTGTGGAGGAATGACTACTAACTTGAAGATGGGAATTGTGGATATAGATCATAAAAAGCATGTTAAGACACTAAATGCACCCCCACCCTCCACTCACTTATTTCTATGGTTTACAAAGAAACACAGTAGCTTTTCCACCTGTAAGTTATTATTATCACGTCAATATAATTTAGATTATGCAATGGGAGGTATTTCTCACAAAGCAGTTACCACTAGAATGTTTGAAGCTATCCTGCTCTGATTCCGTTGTTTCTTTATTTCTGTTATTCACCATGTGACTAGGTTAACATTACATTATTGAAAGAATCATGGAAGGCCAAAACAAAAATAGGATTGCAGATTTTTCTTGCTTAAACATAAATTAATATATTCTGGTGTATTTACCTATGTATTGATGTTATCTATGATTTGTGCAATAATTCAGAAATATGTACTAGTATGAAGTGCTTTTTTTTTTGAAACCTAAATTCCTAATTTCTTATTTTTTAAATGTCATCTATTTACATTATTAAAGACTTAGTCAATTGAATTAAAATTATTACAAAACTTATAGAAATGTGGTTTTTTAATCACTTGTCAAATGTTTCTATAACTTGAACAAAAATCGTACATGCAAAGAAAGAGACAGAACTTTCTATTACAATGTGTCAGCACAGGCTACCTATTATCTAGTCTCTAGAATGCTGTGATGTCTAGGCTCTATGAAATATTTGTAACTTAGATTTACTCCTGGATTTTAATATAACAAAAATACCCCAAAACATAGATGAGTCTTACATTTTTTCCTGTCATTCAGAATTGGTTGCTAACTATTTGGGGAAACGTTTAAAATAATGTCTTTTCACAGAGCATGTCAACTACAACAAACTACATTAATACAACTCCTAAAAAGAAAACTGTTTCAAGTCTTACAGACAAACAAAAGAAAGCTAACAAAAAAATAATACTCCCCACCTCATTAATATTTATTTGAGAAATCATTTGATAAAAAAGACTGAATGTCCAAAAATGATATCTAGGTGAATATAATTTTTTTAAAACTCAGAATAAAAATTGTCTTTTTATTTTTCTTTTTTTTTTCTGTTTGTGTGTGTGTGTGCGCTTTATTGATGGATGTATAAGAGTTGGAAATAAGCAACAGAATTTACCTTGGTTTATATATCTCAATAAAAAAAAATCTTTGTTCAAGATGTTCTGTACTTCACATATATTTAAAAATTTCTCTGTAATCACTTACCCTTCTATTTTACATTACCGATGGTAGGAACAATTTGCTGTTTTCATTTTCCATCCATGTCAGCGTTACATGCACTGTGTTTGCTGCTCTGTGAAAGTGTCTACTTTAGCAAATAGAAGGATGACAGGCTGGAAATTGTCTTTTGCTCCTGGAGAAGTTATGGGTGAAAAAGAAACCAAATTGACTATTATTGATCTTCTTTTCCTCTGTGCTAATCCACACCTCGATGAATATTCTTGTAAGCTTGTTCTAGCTTCAACTTGTAGATAACTATTTGAAGGCTTTTTCAGTTTTGGTTTAGGTGCTAAAACATATCTCTGATGATTATCAGTATTCCTTCTGCCTACTTTTGCCCTCCTTCATTAAAGCATAGATGTTATAGTACCACTGACCCGAAAGACAGACCTCCCCCAGACTAATGAAAAGTGCGTTACAGCCTGCAAATAATTTCAAATAAAAGTCTAAATGAGAACAAACAACTTTTAAGGCTCATCTGCACCCCACTGCTATAGAAAGCCTTGTTGAGCATTAAAACGACATTTCCAACTGTACAAAAATATTAATTACAATGGATTCTTTTCTGATTTATTTTTAAAAAAAAAAAGAATTGAAAGGAAATTAAATAATTTGCATCACAAGTAAATCATTATAAACCACAATTTTTGCTAAGTAATGCAAGAAGGATTTTTTTGGACATACTTGACAAGTCGCATTCACTTTTTTGTAAGTAAAATACAGCCAGTGGTTTAAAACTTTGATTCTTATAGTCAAGTGATTAATTCTATTTCTTAACAAATGAGTTACGACAGCCGTCCATCTTGCTATTATTTTGTGAAACTTTTTTCAAATTTCACAAAAGTTACTTGTGAAATCAGTCAGCTGTAAAGAATTTTGAACTTGGGCACATGTTGAAGTAGGATGGACTTGGATACCATAGGGGAAGAGAAACACTTCGAAAAATCAACCCTCTCCATCCCAAACATTGCTTCAATCTTTTTTAAATTGCATTTTATCCATTTATTTATTCAACATTCAATAATCTACCTTAGACAGACTAAAAAATAAAGTAAATCCAAACCTTAAAGAGAGGGACCTTAACAGTTTCAATGGTGTAATATAACATCAGGAGAGAATATGTGTTTAGTTGAATTTTTCCCTAGACTGATTCTGTATCAGTGTCTTTCTGCTAAGGTTTTCTCAATTCAACACAGGTAATGTTCACATCTCACCTAGAAAATTTCTTTAAATACATGCGCTTTCTTGCCTGGTTTTCTCCACCTTATAGTGAAAATAGAAGCAGAACTACTAAACATTATGTCTTGCTTTGGAACCACAGAAAAGGGAAAACACAATGAAAGCGAAACACACACAATAATTCATGGGTTTAGAACACTATACTGAATACTGTTGTAATGATCATGGTCATGACCTACAAGGATTACCTGACCTGCAGGTGTATAAGTTTGTGACTGTGAGGTGCTCAGGATTCCATAATACACAAGGACACAGAGGTCTGGGTTTCTGTGAATATCCTTGTTGCAGATTACTACTAGTAAACCAAGTATATATTGTAGGTTACTACAAAATGACCACTAGTAAAGCAAGTATATATATATATTCACACACACATACACATATAATTTATATATATATATAACAAGTTACAACAGAATTACCTCTAGAAAAGATAGTATATGCTTACGATAATTTTATCTACATTCATGGCTAAATGTATCATGTGAGGTGTTACCAGTACAGCACTCACCAAACTGTTCCCAGGAGTGGGGCAGAAAAGTTTCTTTTTATAGGTGCTCTGCATCACAGAGTTTGGAGTCAGCCAGGAATCCCCAGTGAGGGTCTGATCTCTCCAGATCCCATGCAGAGAAACTTTTGCAGAGAAGTTTGTGCAGAGAAGATCCCACAGAGAAGCTTGTCTGGAGTAGACAGCAAGCTACATTTTGTATGTTTTTGGTGTAGATATGTAAGTGGGCACAGCACAGCATTTCCTGGCTTTGTTCATGATCACAGTTTTAGTTCTGCCAGATGTATCTTACTAAGCACATCCCAGCTCCTGGTTAGCTTATCAGGGGTGTCCTGGTCTCTCACTGAGCTCATCAGGGCCACCTCAGACTCCTGTTGTGTCCACCAGAGTGTTGAGCTCATCAAGGACGCCTCGGGGGATCCTTGCTAAGTAGATATCCACCTATGTCAGTATGTTTACTGGATCACATTTATGGCTGTTCACATCAGCTGAGAACTGGAGCACTGCAGCACACCTTGAAGGCAATGTAAGAAGGTACTAAAGCAGACAATACTCTGTTGACTGCTTAGAACTATCCTTTTCTCAGGACTCTTGTTATATAGCAAATAGATGCTTATTAAAAAAAAATAAATATATATATAAAAATCCTGTGTTGTATAACCTAGGCATGGAAGAGCAAGAAAAATACAGGCCCTTGTTCAAGAAGAGTGGCACTAATAAAGGGTGGATTTTCTTTCTTCTCAGCACTCAAACAGAAATCAAAGATTCTGTTCAATTCAGTAATTATAAATTATTCTGTAGATGTAATTCTTTCTGCTTTCTTTTTGGGTTTCTCAGGGCATGTAACCTTTCATTTGGTGTCCACTCAGATTAATATTGTTGAAGAATTATCAGTTTATTACCAAAATGGCTTTTCATTTACATCGTAAAACTGTTAAAGAAAACACTTTCTCCCACCCCCCATTAGCAAAGATGCTAAACTTCCATTGTTCAGTCTTTTCGGTAAAGGGCTTATACGAAATTTAAATTAACACCTTTACTTTAACATTAATTACTTTGTAAGAACAGAATATTGATATTACAGTGTCAGAATTTCTATTATTTCCCTAACCCAGTACTAATAAAGTGCTTAAGTTATTAACCCAATAATAATGTTTCTACTCAAGTTTATTTAAAAAAAAAAAAATCAAGAAAAAATCTACATTAAAGAAACAACAAAAATCAGCTGTATGTACTGAGTGAAAATTAACAAGCTTCTGTTTAGGAATAAAACAATAAATAATTTATTTGACTGCAAGCATTTTCTTTAAGTCAAAATATATGTTGCAAGAACATAGTTAAGTACACAGATTAATTTCTCCTATTAAAGAGGGAAGTACTGTAATGAAATATTATGTATGGCACAAGAATATGTGTTCAAGCAAAAGTAAAAATAAAAATATCAAGGTCAGATTAACCGACTGAGCTACAGCCTTATTTGCAGGATTTTCAACTGCTGTGTATGATGAAAATATTCATGATTTAATAGAAGATAAACTCTATGACAAAGGTTCAAATGCTAACACAATCAAAATTATAAGTTTTCTGATACTTGCTGGAGAATTTCCCCTATGTTTCCTTGCTTATAGAGGTTAAGACAGTTAACACTAAATGACCATAAAATTTTATTCAGGTAAATGTGTCCCAGCTACTACATGGTGAGCTACAGTTTTAAGTTCTGGCATGAGCCTGTTAGTAACAATTTGTAGGTTCCATGCACGCTTGTTTCACTTAGTAAGATGTACTGGGTTGGAGAGTTTGGAAGAATGAATTGTGGAACATACATAATCTCCACTGATATTTCCTTCTACAGCTCTAGTGCAGTAATGGAATAGATTTTCGTGCTCTCATACTCATATAGCCCTAAACAACTTGCAAACCAGCATTATCTTTCCATCTTGATATTAAGTTATAAAGAAAAAAAGATATAAGATCATTTTATTGCTTTTTCTTTTCATTCCATTGGTATCTTTTTTCTTGCACAGTTGATCCTTCATAGCAAATAAATTAACTTCTTAAC
Organism: Ibycter americanus; assembly: GCA_035590275.1. Classification (NCBI taxonomy): domain Eukaryota; kingdom Metazoa; phylum Chordata; class Aves; order Falconiformes; family Falconidae; genus Ibycter; species Ibycter americanus. The sequence goes on from JAVJGI010000040.1 coordinate 63,128,411, forward strand.
AGAAATAACACAAACTAAAACTTTTACAGCAGTCACTATTTACTACTCATGAGGCTGGTTTCCACATAATTTTTAAGATCTTCAGTACTCACTCTTACAGTCTCATAAAGCCTTAGCATGTTCTACAAGTCAACTTTTAAGTAGTTATGAACAGATACAAAGAATAAATGGAGATTTACATAATGGATTTGATATCAAACAGTACTATTTCAGTATCATAGTTATTTCAGTCATCTTTGTCCTGAAAGTTTCTTGAATTTTGCCAATAATTATTTCCTATATACTTACAACTTTAGGCTAAAAATTGCTTTATTCAAACAAACAAAACCAACCCAAACCCAAACCAGACCAAAAAAACCCCAACATTGGTGCATTAAAAAAAAAGGAAAAAAGAATAAAGGTTACCTGAAAACATAGAATCTCCCTTACCATTTAATAAACTTTTCTCCTTCCTTAAACAGCAACGTTATACACAAAACAGTAACAACCGGCTATCAGGCCTGATGGAGCAGCTGGGCTCTATAAAACACCCTGTTGGTGTAATTGAAGGCAGAGTAACTAAAAGCCTCAGTTAACTTGTGAAGTGAGAATATGAAAAAACTTGCATCCAAGTGAAATCTCTTAGGAGTAATGCTACAGGAGGACTGCTATTTAAATCTTTTTTTAAGCTTCGGTTAAATGTTTCTGCTAGAAAAATTCTACTTAGAAGATTTTAATCCTTAATTACTTAACTGAATTAAAAAAACCAAACAACACACCAAGATTCTGTGAAGATTTTTTGTTTGGATACTGGCAAAGGAAAATCTTCAATGAAAATTATAGCAAGGGCTGAAAAGAATTCTAGAAGATATTAACTGTAAGAAGTATGGTAAACAATCCCCCGAGCCTTATTTGCTCATGAATAATACGTCCATTTATGCTAGTCACATACTATACCAGTCATACGATGCAATAAAAGCTACTCTGATCATGATCATAGTATTATAAAAATATAAAGAATTCATTACTAACAGCATTATTGGGAATGTCACTATCACAGAAATGTGTACGTTTCTTTAACAGCTAATTTATACATGATTAAAAGTATTTTGAAACTTCTGTGACTTCTGGAAGGATGATATACTTTGGTGTACCAACAGTGCACACTAATGCAGGGGTTTTGTTGTCTTAAAATATAAATTGTTCAACAAATAAAGCTGTAAAACAATCAGGTTTTCTCCCTGCTTCAAGCAATTGCACCTTAATTTTATGGCTTTGCATTTTTAGTGTGTGAAAAAGTAAGGAGGAAAAGTTTCAGGACAAGAAACACTTTTTTATAGTCAGAAAAACACCATGATCTGATATGGAGATGCTAGGAATACTGCATGCAGGAACAACAGTTTTATTATGTTTATAACTACGGACTCCCTAAATGCTGTCATGTGGCAGATGTAGTAAGTTAGCTCCACATTCACTTATTCTTTCACTTGAAAATGATGGAATTTTCTCTTGGAATAAGAAGCTGTGCTTCAAGCAGACTGGCTTTTCTAGCAGTCTTGGGAACTCATTTCCAGGGAAGGCAAGGACTCTCAAATGCCCTTGAAATTCACTGCAGAATGGGAGAACAAAAGAGATTCAGATATTTACAGCAGCCAGCACATCACTCTTTCATGATATGCTTTGGAGAAAAAAACATTCCTATATCTTGTTCTTTTTTTTTCCTCTTTTTCTTTTCTTCCTCTCCCTCCAATGTTTTTTGATAATTTTATCTTCATCTTAAATTATAAATTCCACAGGTTGAAAAGGATTCAGGAAGCTGACTGTTTCCTTCTGCTTTCTTGGTACTGTTAGACACAGCATTCTGTCCTGGTTTCAGCTGGGACAGAGTTATTTTTTTTCTTGGTAGCTGGTGCCGTGCTGTGTTTTGGGTTTGATATGAGAATAATGCTGATAGCACACTGATGTTTGTGGTTGATGCTGGGTAATATTTATACAGTGAGAGGGCTGGGGGGGCAAGGGAAACTGGGAGGGGACACAGCCAGGACAGGTGACCCAAACTAGCCAAAGGCATATTCCATACCATATGGCATCATGCTGAGTATATAAACTGGGGGAAGAAGGAAGGTGGGGACACTTGGTGTTCCAGTGTTTGTCCTCACAAGTAACCATTTCACATGATGGCACCCTGCTTTCCTGGGGGTGGCTGAACACCTGTCTGCCCATGGGAAGTTGTGAATGAATTCCTTGTTTTGCTTTGTTTCTGTGCGCAGCTTTTGCTTTACTTATTAAGTTGGTCTTATCTCAACCGTCAAGTTTTACATTATTTTCCAATTCTCCTCCCCATCCCTCTGGGTGAGGCGGGAGTGAGCAAATGGATGCGTGGTACTTAGGTACCAGCTGGGGTTAAACCATGACACATTCAAAGAGGGAACTTTATCTTTTAGAAATAAAGAAGAATGCAAGAGTTTCCAAAACCTGTAGATACATAACTATTTTAGTATTAGTAGTATTTACTCTGAAATGTTTTCAGACCACAGATCTTAATAATCCAGTTACCATGATCGCAACAACTTAGCTTTCAATTGCTTTTGAAGTAAAATGTAGCCAGTGATAAAATGTTTAATTAAATGTGCTCTTGAAGGGATAAAGAAAGAAATAAAAAAGGCCAAAAAAAAGCAAAAAAAAAAAAAGCAAAAGCATGTCATTTGGCTAAGACCTTTATAACAACAAAATCCACACTACTACATTTGAAAAAGTGTAGAGAGTCTATCTGTGGCAGTATGACAGAAGAAATATTTTTGATGTTGTACAGTAGCAGTCCATTAGTCCATTGTCTGTCCTCAACACTATTGCTTCTGCTGTTCTCATGTCCCTTTTTGGGATCTAAGCCCTGTCTCACTTTTTAAAACAAATTAGACTTCAATAAGTCCACAGTTTCTTTTCAGAATAAAAACCACAAAATGTATTCAGAAAACAAGCTTGTTTAAATGGACAACATATTGTTTAGTATCAAGATTCATTTATGTTAAAAAAAAAACCAAACCCAAACACCTATGGCTTTCACCCTTCAAGATATTTATTTCCTCCTGTGCACCATGATTTGGAAAAGAACATGCTTAACAATGCTGTTTACTTATCATCATTCAGGTGGCTTTACTTCTGATTTCAGATTTCTAATTTCAAAGGGAATTATCTCTGTAGTCTTTGAATATTATTTCTCTGCCCTGATTCATGAAGTTTTCTAGGAGATGAAAATATATCTTTCGAATTTCAGCAAAAGAAGGGGAGAAGCAAAATCTTACTATAATCCTGCACAATCTCACATTGTAAAAGCATGAAAAAAGTCTGCAAATTCCTCTCCTCACAGAGGCATGTAATCCATGTATTTACTACTTTTGGGAGATGTCAAACATTGTGCATTAAAAACACTTGTTCAACGTCCTACTGAACATAGTGAGTTTTAAAATGCCACATTAGTGGAGAAGTGTGACAGCAAAGTCTGAAAAGATGTTACAGTCTCCAAGAAGAAGGCCTGCTTATATCCTGGATACTTCTATAACAGTCCCAGGAAACCCGAGGTAGAACTAATCTATTTGTCAATAGGACAATAAATAGATGTAATTCAAATACCTGTACAGATACCCTACTTAAGTTTGTCTATGTGCTATTAGCAATATAAGATATAAGCATGATGAATAACGTTTTCCAAAATGGATAGGATGTTGAGATAAGAATGTTCATACCCTTCCTTGTAGCTTCCCATCTGCAGCGTTCTCCCTCTTGTCACCTCCTCCCCTGCCCTGATACAGTCTGAATTGCTTGGTTTTGTTTTAAGGAATAGCACAGGATGCTGCAACAGGTAAGGTAGCATGACTACATCTCTAATTTTCCATTTAATTCCAATTATTAAAAGATTCAGGAATCACTCAGGTGATATAACATGAGTGCCATGATGTGAAAAACTAATGAAATTTGGTAGGAGTTATAAAGGGAGGAATACTGACTCTCTTCCTTCTTTTAGGCAAACAGTCCAGACATATCTTCTGGCATACTGTTACCTCTGGAAACCAATAGTTTTATACTTTTCCCCAAATTGGAGTGCCATAGCAAAGTGAGAGAATAATCTCAGAAAGGATATAGAATTATTGTTTTTCTCCTGTTCTTTCTTATGCAAATGATAACCTCACAGAGCATTAGAAGGTTAAATTCCATCTGGTCTACATTCAGTTCTGCCCATAAGGAAGGGAAAGAAACGGAAAAGCATATCCCCAAAGCCAAAATATCTTAGAAATAAAGTTGAATGTTCTCTTTCTTTGAAGAATACGGTAGGAGTAACAAATAATATCCACTGTTTGATAAGGCTTTAAACTCTAAGATGGGCTAGTTGTCAGCCTCTTCACTAGCTGGTAAAGAATAGGCAGGGAAAACCCTTTCCCAAGACTCTGGATGAATAGGGACAGAAAGGGGTAACAAAACAGGGGCAGAACATTTCTCTCTCTTGAATTTTACAGTGAGGGCCTATTTAGAACTCAGTCCTTCACAGTATTGTAAATGTCATTGTCAGGGAAGTATGTGCTCGGCTCTTAGGCAGAAGTGTAGCTGGGGAATTATGGCTTTTGATTGACATACTGCAGTACAGACAAAGAAAAGTTTGTGCTTAAATGACATTTAATACTTTTAATGCAATTTTTTATAGTTTAAGGAGTAAACACACAAGTATATGAACAAAGTAAGTTATGAGATAAGCTGAAAATATCTCTTTATGCATGCACTTTAAATGTATGAGTACATGAATTATGACTGGTATCCTTGTGCCCCAAACTAGTTCTTTCTGAAGTAATAAGAAAAGAGATTGGTTTGTACTTCAGCCTAATAAATGGTTAACTTTATATTTTGGAAAAACAAAAAACAAACACAACCAACAAACTGGTGATTTCAACTTTCTGCATCATTTTTATAAGAAACAAAAAAAGTGGGTTTTGGAAGTGCTCAAACGCAAATTTAGCAAACAATGATATGATAAATTGTAGAAAATAAATTAATTCATTGCTTACTCCTGCTACTCAGATAGAGGTTTCAGTTATTCTGTATTAAAATATATGAAACATATAAAATTAATTTCTGTGCAGACAGCTACACAATGCAGGTAATGTGGGCCCTTTCATAATGCTGAATACTTCACCTTGTATTCACCCGAAAAGTTACCATGATATATCTATCTCGACAGACTGAATGGGTGAACCCATAGCTCTATGTTGTGGATGGAGTGATGCACTTCACTCATAAGAGACGCAACAATATACTTCATTGATATAAAGCAGCAACTTAACAAAGTTCAATGGTGAATGTGACAATGGTTTAACAAGATTCAATGGCAAACTACACTTGATTATTTACTGCTTAATTTAAATTAGAGGACAGGGTCAGACAAAACTGTCAGGGAGACCCTCCCATTGAGTCATGAGGCTCAGAAAGCACCCCTTTGCATTCTGAGCACCTCCTCAGACAGGAGTCTAGCTGTGGCTGGATCCATTCCTCATCCCACACTTGGCCAACAGTTTATGTCTAAAGGATTATATATGCATAATCAATCCTTTATATCACTTAGCTAAGATGTCAAAGTTTAGCATGCTATCAATCACTTAACGAGAATCTGTTGCAGCAAGGAATCTTTCATCCTCAAGGAGTAACCTTGAGAGGTGTCCCTACTCATGGGGAGATCCTGGCATGGAGCCTGCTGCTGTGCAGGAGAGCTCAACCAGCTCTGGGCTGTCCACTACATGTGGAGTAAGGTGACTGACTTACAGTCACATTTGCATACCAGCCATAGTTTGGTTGGCTCATGCTCAGCTAGCCCTCAACTATGAGCAAGATTTATGGCCCTTAGCTGTTGTGTTCTTATCTGTCCCACCCACATCCAACTGAAGCTGACCCATAGCAGCCATCACGACCACCACTGGTGGCTATTGCTTAAGCAGAAAAAGTGGTTCTGGGAGCACATCGCCACACTATGTTCAAAGATTTTTGCCCTACCTTACTTGTACGGGATCAAATAGTTGAAATTACTTTTGTGTTACATGAGAACTCTAACACAGAATGGTTTTTGTTCTGAAACAAGCAACACCAGAACAGCTTCATACAGAAAGGCTGATGAATGTCAACCCAGCTGGTCCTTTAGGTCATAGTATAGAAACAGGAATTTAAGGTAATGCAAATCTATGTTCTTTTTTCCTTGGATATTCTTCCATCTATGTTTGCATGAAGAGATATGGGGAGCTGAAAACTTGAAAGCTGCTCTTGAAAAATTACTACTGTATCATAATCCTCCGGACCTTTTCTAACACTACCATTACCAGCTATGGCATGCTATCTCTTCAAGGCCACACAATTAGACCTTGAATGTGAGGCTGGTAGTCACAGGGTTTTGTGACTCTTTCTAGCTTAATATCATCTGATAGTCCAAAAATGTTCAGAAACAGAAACAGAGGAGCTTTGTTGATTAATTTGGACAGAAGCATGTTGTAAGAGATTGAAGAAGGGAATGATAATTCCCTGACCATATACACAAATAGGATTAGGTGTCTAAATTGTGTGATACCACTGAGAAAAAAATATTTTCTTTTAGTTCCATGTTTAGAAAGCACCACTGAAAGTTATTTGGAACAGGTGTAGAAGTTTCTGTGTAATCAAGTAGTCTGTCCTACTTCTTTGGGAAATATGAATATGGTTATTTTATAAGATTCGAAAGCCCTTTCCATTCATATGTCATTCAATCTTTTTCCCTAATGGATAGTATGTCTTAGTAAACTCCTAAATAATTTTGCTTAAAGCTAGTAGTCAAAAGACCTATGAGGAATGTGGCAGTTTCTAGGTGTATTGATTGGTAAATTCAGTTTTATGATTGATACTGTAGCCCTGTCAAAATCTTTTTCCTTTGAGACCTTAAGCCTGTGAAACAAATAAAGGAAACCCATTTACGTGGTTACACACTGAAAAACCCATGCAGAAATAACTCAGTGTGGGGACTCACATCTGCACACCATATTGCCTACTCTCCATTGTAGGTGGATGCATATCCTGTGTTTCCATTTTTTTGTGAAGCTGGTAATATGCAGACTCTGTAGAAAGTATGGCAATTCTTGTGTTTGCCCAACAACTTAGTGAATGACTAGTGATCAAAAGTAATTGTTATGAGAATACAACACTGTTTATGAAACCTGCCTCTAAAATGAACTTAACTGGTAGGAGAGGACCATACTAATAAAGCACACAGTAACTACGCAGGAAATTATACAACTTTGCTTTTACAAACCTTTCATTTCCCTGGCCTTTGTTTTTGTATCTGGTATATTCCTTAGGTTGCAGTAACAGAAATTCAGCGTGATTAGAGCAATAAAATGCTTGTGGAAAAGTTGAAATATTCTGTTCTACTATTTCTGAGCAGAACTTCCTATCTTCCATTTTCCAGAAGGAAATTGTGTGTAGGATAATTTATCCAACAATTAACCACAAGTCATTTGTAAACCAAATTGCTATCAGTGTGTATAATTCATGAGTGTTAGTCTACAAATACTTGTGGTCAGCAGATGAACCTGTAGGCTTCCTATTCCAGAAATAAGAAGAACTGTGATACATGCAAACTCCTGGAGGTCTGGAAAATGGACCAGCAATGAGGAAAACGTGCATTTGACACTCTTATATCACAAACATATTGGAAAAATACGGCCAATAACATCTGAAAGCTGCTTAGTCTTTTAACAAAAAATGGAAAAGAAGAAGACATTAGAAATAGATAAATGTTTTTAACGGCTTATGAAGTTCATTTTCCCAGAAGTTATTGAAGGAAATTCTTCTGTAATTCCAGTATTACAGTAAGCCATTTATTCTAAACACAACAGGAAAAGGAGTATCTATCACTTGGTTATTTTTAAACTGTATCCCGTAATACATTCCTGATAAATGAAGCATTGCAGGGCCAAGATATAATGGGGAAAAAGCACTACCAGTGAAAGCACTATTGTCCTTGTATTACCTTTAATCTCAAACCGCAGATGCACAGATAGCCTTTGTTCCTTCGGAAGAAAAGTTTCTTTTTCATTATGTTCAATTCATTTGCTTTGAATAGAACAAATACATCCATGCATATTTTTTTCTCTGAGTTTTTCACCAAAGCACTTATCAAAGTGAAGAGGCATTGACCTTCTGTTCCTTTAGCATTTCACTCATACTGAGTCACCACCTAAGTAATTCTGTTTTGTCTTAATTCTGTTATAACCATATTTGGCAAAGGACCATGCTCTCAAAATACAGCATTTTAGAGCCACCTTCCTATTACCAGAGAAAAGCTAATGGGTGGTTAAGTCAATAAATGACATATTACATGTAAAACTTAAAAAAAAAAATTATGAGCAATCATGGTTAGTGGAAAACATAACATTTATCATTGGTTTGGAATCCGTTACAAATTTTAGCAACTAGGTCTGAAGTTCGAGGGGTCAAAGTGCAAACAGGAAATATGCCCCATAAACCCCTGTTTAACCACCAGAGGCACTTCAGCTAGTGAAACAAAAAGCATTTCAGCATGAAGAACTATCATATTTAATTTTTAATGAGTCTGGGATTAGTGCAAAAACCATTACTTCATCAAAGTAACCTTCCAGCTCTTTAGATGCGCAAATTTGAAAGAGGACAAAAGTGTCTTACTTAACATTGCACCCAACCTGCACCTACTTTTCCCAAATGATACATTTCAAAATCGTATTAGTTCATTAAGAAACACATATGAATTCCAAAGAATTTTAGAAGATGAAAGACATACTTTGAATAAGTTAAGGAACTCACAACGGTTACCCAATTTATATATCAATATACTTCTCTATTAACATAATACCTGGTCATGACACGGAAGCTAAAGTCATGCATATGTTGAAGTTAAAATATTCAGGAAATGCAGCTCAGTCTTTGAACACAAGAGTAAGGCATTTTTTCAGACATAGCATATATGTCACTCACCAATGAAGTATTTCTTCATCATCTGACAAAAAAAAACCTCTATTATAAAAGAAAACCTTTGGACATTTTAATTGTCCTGACTTTATGGTAAGATAAAGTAAAAGCACCAGGGGGAGAAAAACAGATAAAAAGACCATACTATATGGGTATGAACTAGTAATATAGACAGCATATGTTTCTGATATAACTGAAGTGTCCCCAATAACATTTTAAAACAAAGTAATCAGTGCAGATGTTTGATGTATATCAATATTTCAGTGGTATAAATGTCCAAAATGTGCAGTGCTGCAAATATGACTGCTGCACATGCTCATGCACAGAGTTTTCTAATTACATATGCAAACATTTGCTTAAGAAGTACTTCAGTCAATAGGGAAGAGTGAAAATGATTCCAAATGTTTAAAAATGACACATTTATTTCCTGAAAACTACAGTGAACTGTTTAAATACAAACACTGGGTTTTTTTTTTATTAAAAAGTTAATTTTAAATTATAATAAATTTTAAAATAATTTATTTCAATTTTGATAGGCTCAAGATGAATTAGGTTTTCTTCATGATCTCAAAAGTTGCTAATGCTTTCTTGTCACAAATCAAAATTTTAAGTTTTTGTCGTGCTCCAGTTACTGACTTCTGTGTTCACGTCCTCTTCAGATCAAATGGCAACTGCCCTCCTCCTCAGGGCTGGGGCCTGCAGAACTGCTGCTCACCACAGGCTCTGTACCACCTGTAGAACTTGGGGCACCGTATTGGGGTGGTTGGTTTCTCTGAACAGGCCGTCATGATCACTACAGAAGAAGACAACCATGATCACCACCCAGGCTGCAATTTCCCTCCTCTCCTTCTGCAGTGCAGAAAAGAGGTTCCATGACTGCAAAACCAGTTCCTAACTGGTAGGAATAGTATAGCGTTATGCATGTGGGATGATCAGCAGTGGATACAGGCACCTACACATGGAGGGTCATTCTAAGGGCCCTCTTCAAAAACATGATGCTGTTAATCAAGTGTCAGAGCATCACCTTCAGGAAGCACACTGTGAGGAGAGCTCCTACTACCCTGAACTGTAATTTCCTAATACAATCCAGTAACTAATTTAAGTCAACACATTCAGTCAACTGTGCAGTGAATAAGAACGTTATCATTTGCTAGAATGACAATCCCTACAAAGTCTTTCCAAGTACGTCTAAGCTATAAGTACAGCCATGCAAATACTTCAATGGTATGATCAAACCACTCTTTCAAGTTCCCTTGGTTATTTTAAAAACACTAGGGTTTTGTTGGGTTTTTTTTGTTGGGTGGTGGGTTTTTTTGAGACTCTATACATTTTTTTCAACTACAGAAATAATTATTTCAGGGGCTTTATTTTTGTTTTAAACTGTCTCCAGTGTTTTAACATTCTTCTCAAGATATGGATCTTTGTAACAGGCACCTCTTTATTCCTGTTTTATATTCCCATTAATTACCTATTAGTAGTGACCTCGGAAACTTCTGTTTAGTTAATTATGTACTTAGTCTTTTGGAATATTTGCATTCTAATATAGTCTTTCTGTAAACACAGGTTACATTATTTAGTTCTGAAAACAATATTTTTCATGTCCTAGCTGACCATGTGGTCCATATCTTCTTGTGGCAATGATCTGTACCCTTCATTATTTAACTGGTTGCACAGCTTTTGTCATCTTTAAAATACTGACTGTAACATTACTTCTTCTAAGTCATTGATAAAAGTAAAAATAATAAGGGGTTGGGAATCTATTCCTGTTCATCTTCCCTCATACTGCATTCAGCCATGTTACCTTCAGGATTTAATCACATTTATTTAAAAATTATTTGTGCTAATATTTTATGTTTATTTATATTATGTTATATTTAAAATTGCATAAATGTAACTTTTTATATAACACTAAATTTCATGGTTTTTAAGGTATGACTACAAGTCCAAGAGTACATATAGAAAGTTCTGGAAAGCATTTTGATTAAATGTGTACCTGCATATAGTCATACTTTAGTTCCACAGGGCAGATGGTAGGGCATATTTATATGATGCAAAACATATTAGACAGGTAGGCTTTTATCCTTCCTATGTACCCTCATGACTGGAATGAATTTGTAAGAAAACCATTCTCAACCTGTCAAAAGTGTCCCTCAGCAATATCACTAAGCACATGAAAAATGTTTTGTAACTTGTATTTTGGTATTAGTGTATGGGAGCTAGGGGTTGGGACATGGAGAGTGAGGTTCTTTTTTATTGCTGACTCTAGACTCCAGTTTCTTACAGTAAGGAGAAGCATATTATCACAAGAGAAGGCACTGACAGTGTTGTTCGTTAGACTTTTCTATAACGCAATGAAGAAATAAAGAAATATTGGATTGCAACTTATGTTAACGTATTCCTGTCACAAACTTCCTTAGCCTGATTTTTGTTATTATTTCCAGGTAGAAAGACTTCACAGACTGTTAGAGTGACATTCATAATGAAATATGTGTTGATGAGTCCGCCTGCATTTCCTGAAGTAGCTATCGTAGTTCATAAGATGCTTCCTCTCAAGTGTTGAATAACTTGTCTACTCTTATATTCACTAGAGTCTCTGTAGACACACACCTTCGTGAAAACAACATTTCAAATCAATATTTTCAACAAGATGATGTCACAAGTCACATTCCAAGAAAGCTACACTTGCTATTCCCTTTAGTGCACTCTCAAATTCCTCCTTACATTATGCCTGTACTCCCCCAAAAGGCAAACCCTTCCTCCAACCCTGAGTGTACATTAAACTCCTATAACAGGCCCAAGCTGTATAGGCAGAAATAAGTTGTTTATATAAGGCACAGGTGAATGGCTTTCCATCTCATGGAAGGGGCTGTCAGAGCTGCCCTGCCTGCTATGTTCAACAATAAAAGTCTCTGCTTCACCAAAGGCATGGGAGAAATAGAACAATATTGCACATGTTCCCTAGCACTGGACTCCAAGGTCTGAAAAGTGTGTACTACATGATGAGACATATTCCTTCTGTCCCTGAACCAAATAATGTGCAGAGCTGAAGGAATAGCTTTCTAGACCTGCTTTCTGCACTCTGGAAGGGATCAAAACAGGAAGAAGCTAGAACTGATTCACCTCAAATTAACATCGACAGTACTAAGGCATTTATGACACATCACATCCCACTGCCTCGGGCACAGCTTGTGGAATTTACTCAAACCGCACTAGGCATACACTTCAGCAGATCAGTTCAAACTTCTTAAATAGAGACATGTCAGCAGCATACCTGGATTACAGCATCAAAGTGAAGAGAGGAGACATGTATCCTGGCACAAGAGCACATAGGATGAGAGTGCTTTTTATTCCAGAAGATGATTGAATTCAACAAATGCAAGAAGCAGAGGGGCACATATCTGGGCTCTGCTCCCAGACATATATATGTTGATATTCCTTATACAAACACTTGGTGTGGGTCCATATGGCCTTGATGGGAAGTTGTGAGTTCAATGGGAAAGATTAAGCCAGCTTGCTAAGCAGATGAGCTCCTGCCAGCCTGCAGTGCTAAACGCTTCATAGACAGAGGCAAAGGACATGTTAGGATAGCCACCCCTTCTGTACCTTAATACTTTTAAGGTTATAGTTTAGTTCCATCTCACTACACCCTTCAGATATAATCAGGTATGTCCCCCGGGATGATCAGTCGCCAGCCAATCTCCGTACTATTTTCACAGTTCAGAGGACTTTTGAGAGGAATTCCCCTCTAGTTTTTTCAGGCGAGTATGTCTGTCAGACATGTCATCAAGCAGTGCTTTTAACAGAGGAGCACCAAGGGCTAGCCACCCATTTCAGTATCTTGGACACTTTCTGTTAATTTTAAAAGAATTTTTTAAATATTTGCTTTAGGAAGAGAATTCAAAGTGGTCTTGGAAGCTCTGACTGAGGGCATAGCTATATGGATGGAGGTGGGTGTCAGAAGTTTCATAAATGAGATTAATTTACCTCAAGCACTAACACATATTAAACTGCACTAGATCACCACCAACAGAGGAATCATTCTCTTAAATATCTACTTTTAGCCAAATTAATTTCATTCTTAGAAAGGGATTCACTTGCATAACACTGGTGTGTAGTTTTGTATTAGTTTGATACTAAACTGCTAAACATGCTAAACTGTTAACTCTGGGCTTTTTAGGCATAACAGTGGCACAGGTATGCCCTGGTGTAGTCATCCGTCATTGCCCCTTTCTCCCAAAGTACTCCCCAGAGATGTAGACTCAAAGTTGAACCTATGCCCTAATGTTTTTTTCTCTATTTGCCTCCTAGTCATCCCCAATCCCCATGGTCCCTTTTTAACAAGCTCCAAAAGCTTCAGGCTCTTCAGTCAAGCTTCAGTGGCCAGGGCCCAGGAACTTCAGCAAGGTCACTTTCCCCATGAAGAGCATTGTGGAGCACGCTAAACACCCATGCTGATGGGAAAGAAAAGAGCTGAACATCAGACGTGTTTGACAATGTGTATCAGGGGCATGCTAAAAATATCTAAAAATTGTAATGTTAAATTTTATTATATATTCACATCACTCACCTACGTAGGTCCTGGGTTGGCTGAATCTCATCTATCACTGCTCAGCAGCCCCAGGTCTCCACACATGTGATATGGTCATGCCTAGAGAGAGGGCTAGCCTGTGTGGAGGGTCCAGCTGGCACTGTTTGCAGTGCTGTCAGCTGGAATAGACATCACTTTCTGGGTCTTCACTTATTGCAGTGGCTCTGCCTTGTAATTCGTCATACTTTTCAGTTAACTCCTTATTTTACCACACCATGTCAGTTCTCCATGGGGGCCATCAGCTCCCAGGGGCTGGGGATGGCAGGGGTAGGGCCCGGCAGCCAGTGTCTCACCGCCCCAGCCAGGAGCAGGGCAGCCGGGGGTCACCAGGGCAGCCCCAGCTCTGGACAGCACACACCTCCCTGGGGACTGGGACGAGCTGAGGCCAGGCTGGGATAAGAAGGGCTGGTAGGGCCATGACACACTGTTGCTGCTCTGGAGAGGCAGATGCAGCTGTCTCATGTGGCCCTTTGGCACTTGTAAGTTACATTTGGAGGGGACCACATATACCCTAAAGACGGGTTTTGCCCTTACCAGGCTATGAAGCCTCACCAGCCAATCCTCCCTCCACCCTTCAAGGGACTGGCAGTGTCACACATCATGGGCAACCCAAGGACATGCTTGGTAGGGACTGGGCCTGTCTGTACCCCTTCTGCCTCTTTGTCTCACCAAATCCACCTGCCTTCAGGCTTCTTCACTGGTCGTTTTAGAAAATGAGAGAACCCCCTTCATAGGCTCCTATGGCTGTAAAAAGAGCAGCAGCTATTTGGGTTTATAGGTGTTATCTCTCTGTGATGCCTGGTGTGAGGGCATCTCCTAAAAAGACTTTTACTAGCTTCAGTACCAGGTGATTTTTTCATACTACAGCTGTAGGAAGAGAAGTTTTAGAGTTGATGGTATTGATGTCAGCGTGCGCCTGTGCCTGCTCTTCTTTCATGACCACCATCACTACTAAGAGTGCAAACATTCCACCATCTCTTGCAGGATTTCCATCCCAATTACCTAGCTCATGCAGCTGTTTTGAACTGGCTTGCCACTTGGGGGAACTGGCTGATGCTAAGCTGCATCTTCAAGCCAGACACCATGTGACTCTTGCCCATGGTGTAAATGCAATGTTCTAGGTTTACCTGAATGGCTGCTGGCTGAATGTCTAGGATTTTGTTTTATTTTGGTTTTGTTTTTTCTTTTTTTTTCTAGATGTGGCAGCCCAGCCCTCTGGAAGTTGCCATATGTTAGGTTACCTGGTTAAAGGGTAAGTACTGTAAACACAAAGGGAGAAGAGGTCAGGGGAGTATCAGGAGAGAAATTATAGGTTTATGAACCTAAAAACCTTATCAGTGAGAATACAGCAGACTGGGAAGACCACTCAGAGAGAGCAATCATTGTCCCTGGTGTGAAACCCCCAGAGTCACCTTTTGATGACCTTAGAAAAACTGTCCCTGCAGTATGCACTGCAGACTATAGGGAATAACAGTTTAAATGGGTCTAGAGCTCATTAAGGCATGCAGAGTGAAGAGCATTTGGGACTGTATAAATCTTATGGAGTGCTTTAAGGTGATTGCGGGAATGTGAGAAACTTATTACAAGATATTTAGGGGAAGGACAAAAGGCAGGGAAAGGGAGGAATAGGGGAGGAACAAGCATGGGGAAAATAGATGAAGAAAGGGATAAAAGGTCACATTGTAAACAAGGGGCTTGTGTGCCACAGTTTTGTACTTACCATGGCAGTTATATTCTTGTTAAATTCCATTTCGAAATATTTTCTGTGTGGGAGTGCACTCTCAATTCTGTGTGAATGCTGCTGATCCTGTGCAAATGCTTGTGACCTTCAAAGAGGACTAGCCTGCAAATATAAGAGGTCTGAGTTCCAGCAACTAGAGTAAGACCACAAACCCCAGGGACCTGTAGGTCCAGGCACCAGCAGCTAGGGGAAATCAGGGCTCTAGTGGTCAGGTACTGGATAAGTTGAGTGTCTAAGTCCAGGAGAGGCCTGTATCTTATGAGTGTAGACATTCCACTAGCAAACTTCAGACCTCATTGATAGGAGAAGAATAAAATGGGGAATCTGTGCTGTTTATATTTGTGAGTGCTGTTTGTGTTTATGGGGATGTGAATAAAAACATTCCCTTCTGTCTGTGTTGAGCTATGTGGCCAGCTATGTGTTTATTGTGTGTGACTGTTGGGAATACACACGCCTCCTAATTGTTGGCGGGACCTGGGGGCACTGCAGCATCCTTGCACGAGTTGAATAAGGACAGGACTAGCACCCATGGATCTCTAAACCCACTACATCCAGCAACCTCTTGCACTGTATTTCTGCTAGGTGATGGCTGAGGTACTGGCCAGGCTATCAAAGACCGAGAAGGTGTTTGCAAGTCCCTGGAGCTGTGTCCACAGGAAGCAGAACTTTGGATTCCTTCATAGCTCAGGGAGTGTTGCAAGATCCGGCAGTGGCCTTTTAATTTTGTTCATTAATGCTTGGGTTATTTGTGCAAATGGAGGAATGTGTGTAAATGGAGATATGTTTGAGTTGGTCCTTTCTTCCCTCCGGATTTTGCAGTAGTTGCAATAAAGCTACTTTGCCCACCAAGGGGCCACTAAGAATGTACTGGAGGAGAGAATAATGCCTGAGTGTCATCAGAGCTGTCCAGTCCTGGGTGGTAGGTTTGGTGTGGATCTCTCCGAGCATGGAGTGTCATAATGTGTGAGCATGTGGACTTACTGTGCTCACACAGCAGGGACTGTTGAGTTTGCAGCACGGTTGTGTAGAAACCCATGACTCAGTTCCAGTGTGTGCAAGTGAACTTTAGTACAATCTTGTCTTTCATCTTGTAAGAAGACTGACAGCCAACCACCCACCAAGACAGGAAGCTCTTACTGCTACTTGTGTAAATTCTAGGCTGATAAGCAATGCAGAAAGAGCAGATGCATAGCAAATGCATGGCTGAGCAATGCTGGCCATTCCTCGTGTTCTTGGTGATATAGATACCAGATTTCTGGCAATGTTCCCAGCTGCCCCAGTGCCCTCCTCCCTTCATGTGCCTGTGTGTGAGCTCACAGGCTCTGCTCTCTGGGCGCATGGAGCACAGAGCTGAGAGGAGATGTTGGTGATTGTGTTATTTGATGCCCTGGGATGGATGGCAGGCTTGCTGATTCCCTCCATCCCTTCTCACCTGCAACCTCCTTCCTCGCTGTGTTTCAAGTGCTAGACTACACTTCAAATCTCCTTCCTCTGTGTTTTGAAAGGTGAGTGTGGGAATCACCATGTGGGATGCGGATGTGTGCTTAGCTCCAGGAAACGTACTTGACATAGTGTGCCTTGCCTGACCCAGTTCCTGCTGTACAGTTGGCCTTCTTGTCAGGGAAGGCATATTGTATAAGGAACAGTGTCCTTAATGATGACACTTTGCTCAGGTGTTGAGGGGCATTTTCCCATAGATACCACTGCATAGAAAACAGAATTTACCTTTTTGGGACTATAAATGGAGCTGGCTGATGCAAATTACAGAGGTGATAAGGTATGCTTCAGCTGGACCCCCTGCAGGTTTGACATTCGCTTATGTGGCTAGAACACAAGTTCAGAACGTCTGCCATGGTGCAGGCTGGTTAGGCCAGGTCAGACCTCTAACTGTTCATTAGTTTTCCTTAAACAGTAAGTCTGCTTTAAGAGGTTTATTATTTTATTCTATTTTATTTTCCAAATTTTCTTGTCACTGATGCAGCTTACCATGTAACCATACAAAGAGTGGGTTTAATGCCGTAGAAAGTACTGTAAATTATAGATAGGGAATAGCTATATGGAAGCAGAGGAGGGTAGTAAACTCCTTAGATTAGATGGATATGGAATTAGTCTGAAAATTAAAATACTATGACAAATTCTCAACTTGTTCCTATCAAGATAATACCAAACGTAATTTGTCCGTACTATTTCCACTACAGAATTAGCTAACCTCAGATAGTCATATGAGGTTAAAGTAATTAAATCATTTCATAAATAGGAAAATGAAAATTGAGACAAGCAGTTGTGGTGGGTTGACTTTGGCTGGCTGCCAGATATCCACCCAGCTGCTCTCTCATTCCCCCTCCTCAATAGATTGGGGAAGATTAATTTAATTTGTTTCTGATTAAAAATGCAATAGGATGGTGAGAAACAAAAACAAAACTAAAATCACTTCCTTCCCACCCCATCACCCTCTACCCCCTACTTCTTTCCAAGCTCAACTTCACTCCTTCATTCTCAACTCCTACACTTCCTCCGTTTCCCGGGCAGTGCAGAGGGATGGGAATGGGATTTGCAATCAGTTCATAACAGCTCCTCTCTGATACCCCTTCCTTCTCACACTGTTCCCCTGTTCCAGCATGGAGTCCCACCCATGGTATATAGTCCTTCACTGACTGCTCCAGCATGAGTCCTTTCAATGGGGTACAGTCCTTCATGAGCACACTGATCCAGTGTTGGTCTTTTGCAGGCCATAAGTCCTGCCAGAAAAACTGTTCGTGCATGGGCTCTTCTCCATGTGCCACAGCTCACCCCAGGAGCCTGCTTCTGCATGGGCTCACCACAGGCTGCAGCTTCTTTCAGGGCATGTTCACCTGCTATAACATGGGGGCCTCCACAGGTTGCAGTGTGGATAGCTGCTCCAGTGTGATCCTCCATGGCTGTTGAGGGACAACCTGCATCACCATGGTCTTCTCCAGGGGCTGCAGGGGGATCTTTGCTCAGGGGTCTGGAGCACCTTCTCCCCACTCTTCTTCTCTGGCCTTGGTGTTAGTCACAAAGCCCATCCCTGCAGCCCCTTGCTACCATTACCTTGACACATAAACCCAACAGAACAATGAACTGCTTATCATTTCCAAAGACAGGGTGTGTGGGTGGTGGGGTGAGGTGGGGTGGGGAGGGAAAGGCCAACATTGTTATTATTTATAAAAATAAGAAAATGTATCTATAAAATTAAAATGAAGTTAGTTACCAAAATTCTTCTGAGTGTAATGTTTCCTAATACTTGTACAGAAGAAAATAGTTCTTCACTAATTAATCAAAATAATAGGAAGGCAATATGAAGCAGTAGAGTACTGTGTACCATATTATTGTCCCACAAGCAGGCTGATTACCTGGTGCGCAGTGCCAATTGACACACTGAGTTGAGGCTTTTCTATTCTTTTGTTCTAGTTTGCACAAAGTAGGGAGCTAGGTGGTAACCCACAAATGCAGAGCTCCCTGATTGTCAAAACTTTACACTATTTATACAGTTTAGCGTACAAAGGCATCATCCTTCATTGTTCACAAGTTAACTAATTCCTTCATTACTTAGTATTCCATTTCTTATTTGTCAAATAATTCTCTCGCTTCTCATATTAAATAGTTCAAATGCTCAGTCTAAACTTCTTTTGGGGTCTGGGGGATTTCTTGAGTTGGTGGTCACGATCTCCCCCTGCTGGAATTACCTTTCCCCTGTTTTTTGCTGAGCTGATTCCTCATGGTGAACTTCCAGTCAGCTCATCTATCTTGTGGGGGTGTTTCTTTTGAAGTTACTCTTTTGTGCAAAGGGTTTATCTGTGCTTAATGAAGCCCTTAGCAAGGTATACAAATACACTTATATCTTGAATTAACCATTAGCAACTCATTTGTTTCAATTGTCTTAAAGTCAAACTTCTAACAATACATTTGATTTTATTAACCATTACCTTAATCATTCGATGTCAATATTGCTGATCTAGTGAGGAGCCTAAACAGAGAACTGCAGTCAGATTCCCCTTAATTCTGTGTTTAAAAATAAAATTTTGGTTGTATGTCTTTCGTAACAATTTCTCCAGTTTTAAATGACTTCTGAAATTGTCAATTACAATAATTTAAAAAGTGTCAAATTGTACTACCTGAAAGATAAAATACTGATTTTGTGTGTTCTCAATATATACCTGCATAAGATTTTCTGTGTATAGTTACTGTATGTCTTTGCAGCTCGGTTAACGTCATCTCCCAAGGCACAAAATGTGATTTTTATTCCAGCATCCTGCAGTGAACACATAATAAAATAAAAAAAATAAAAATAAATTTAAAAAAAAAAAAAGGAGATAAGTTATTCTTGATGGTAAGAGCCTTTGGACTAGTATTGAAAGAGGAAATCAATATGAACACTGTCACTCAAACTGCTCTAGCCTTTTGAGGAAAATGACAGTAAGCCTTGGTAGGAATGATGCATCTTGATTTAGCAGAGAAAAATAAATAAATGCACTTAATTATAGATTGTGTTTATTGTAGAAGGCCAGAAGTGGCACATATGATAAACACTTCTGTTAAAACTAGTGAGGCATATTGTGATTTTTTTTGTCCCATATGGCTTGCCTGGAGAGATTGCTTTAGATAAAGAGTTTTCATATTTTTGTGCAGAATTTGCAATTTTCCTAAAGAAAAAAAGCAAGAGAATGGTCTAGATCAGATAGGTATTACCCAAGTTGAAACAGATTAGCAGAGTGCTTTGCACAAACACTAAAAAAGGCATTAGACAAAAATGAGGGTAGACCCTTGCAATAATGTAATGCAAACTTTATTTTGTTGTGAAGCTCAGCATCAAGCAGTCACATGAACTCTCACAGACTTATTTCTTATAATGCAATAAAATAAACTTTACTTGCCTAGGCAAGGTATGACCAAAGAAAAATCAACCATCCCCACACCCATTCATTGAAACTTGAAAAAAATAATGCATAAGAATTCCATAATAGATCCTCTTGCCTATTAATGTGCAAAATGGAATCTCTTGAGCAAAACTCTGTCAAAGAATAAAGAGCTCTTGGCCTGTACCTTCATCAACATTCTTGCTGTAATTTTGCACAATGAAACTACCTGGCAAAATAAATTTGTTCCGTTTAGTGGGTGCAGTTATCTTCTGGGTTAGTAAAATCTTATGAAAGTCTGATAGAGGGAAAAGGAAAAGAAAATAAAAGAGACACAGGAAAATAAGGGATACAAAACACTGCAAAATCACCATTGTGTGGATTGCCAGATGTCACACCTGCTGCAGCAATAGATATGGATATATGAATTACGGTATTCTTGCTGTGCTGCCTGTTTAGAAAGCATCTGAAATGGCATGGGTCCTGTATGCTGTTTCAGATGTCCTCTTTTAACTTCATTTTTCATTGGTCTGAGGCTTTGCAGCAATTGGTGTATCTCTTCTTGGACCCTTGAATGTTTACTTCTGTCACAAGGCTGTACTTGGTCAGAAGGTATTGTGTTCTGATTTTGGTACTCAACAATTCTGCTGATGTTAGCCATTCCACATGGATTCATATGTACTTCCTCAGCGGGTGCTAGAATACATGAAAACTTACATGGGAGGATTCCACTTCAGAAAGGGGAGAAAATGTTAAATATCTCCGTTGGTCTCATCCTGAATCTGCTGCACCAGCAGACGAATGTGTCTACCCTGATTTATAAGAAGCTTTATGAGAAGACAGCCAGATGGTCTTGGAAACAAAGGAATAAGAAGGCTGCAAAAATCCTGTTCAGTGGAATAGGCTGGATTGCCTAGCAGTGTGGACCACGTAGTGCAAGGCAGCACAGTTGAGGGAAGCTCCTGCCCAGTATCACTTGTAGTGATGCAACCACAAGTAAGGATTCTGCTTACATGCTCCTTGTGGAGTTGGCACATGCTGTCTGGGGTTTCTGGCTTGGTTTTATCTTAAAGAGTAAGCCAAGTCAAGATAACTCATGATGGTTTTGGATCACTCATTCTTTCCTTAGGAGGAACAGTTCAGGATGCTCATAGTTCAATTTATTAAAACTAGAGTAAACCCATTATTTGGACAGTGTTATGCCAATTCAGTATTTTGACCATTTTGCTCTCTATTTCTGTGGGAGGATAAACAAAAAAAAAGTTGAACAACTGAACAGCAATATAGATGTAGCATAGTTTATGCTGATGTTAAAGACTCTACAAAGATCCAGGTGTATGTACATATGTGCTTTTTCCTCTTGCTTTCGTTCTTCTGAAGTATCCTCAAAAAATTATTCACTTTTGAGCTGCGTGAAACTACACAAAAAACTCTTAAAAGCTATTAAATAAGTATCAAAGCCATAAGTGTCATCTTAACCACATAACCATGCATATGATGCAAATTCTCTGCCAAAATAGTAAACAGAGAGGTTCTGTCCATCTGTAAATACAAATGTCCAGGACATATAGGCTGGAACATACCAGCTCCAAAATAATTTTCAAGTTTTGGGGTTTTAAGCATCTCCATTAGACTCATCTCCATTTCTACTTGCATCCTACAAGCCCTTCAAGACCTTATCTATATCAGCAAATCATATATACCTGGAAAATGTACCAGGAGGTCACCCAGATCATCTTTCTCTGTGTCACTTATTCAGTATACTCCTTCTGAGATGCAGTCACTATTTAACTTATTTCTGAGATCAGAGAACTGTGATCTGTTAGGTCTCATTCTGGTAGACAATGTGCTTGAAGTGGGCCTAGTCTCTGGTTTGCTGGACCTCTGGGCCAGAAGTTTTTCAGGTACATGCTGAAGTCTGTTTCTTCCTTTTCGGGCCTTCTAAGTGCTATTTTTTTCACATGGACAGAGTCCTTCCTGGAAAGCAACCACTGCTGGGGCTCTCTTTGCTCCTAGGTTTCCGTTAAGATTTTTATTTATTATTTTTTTTTAAATTTCTGTGAAGAAATCTTATCAGACTTCCTAACTTCAGTTCCTATCAGTGGTTGGAGACAGAAAATACTTGTGCACCCTTGTCCTGGTTTCAGCTGGGATGGAGTTAACTTTCTTCTTAGTAGCTGGTGCAGCGCTGTGTTTTGGCTATGATGTGAGAACAATGTTGATAGGACACTGATGTTAGTTGTTGCCGGGTCATATTTATACTA
>JAVJGI010000040.1:63150962-63199546 GCA_035590275.1 Ibycter americanus
CCTGCTTTCCTGGGGATGGCCGAACACCTGCCTGCCCATGGGAAGTGGTGAATGAATTCCTCGCTTTGCTTTGCTTGTGTGCGCAGCTTTTGCTTTACCTGTTAAACTGCTCTTATCTCAACCCTTGAGTTTTACATTCCTTTCCGATTCTCCTCCCCGTCCTTCTGGGTGAGGGGGAGCGAGCAAGCGGCTGCATGGTGCTTGGTTGCCGGCTGGGGTTAAACCACAACAACCCTTTATGCTGCCAACATCCCAAAACTGTTGTGTAGCAGCAGTGCTTGCCAGGAGTGCGTGGGGTCGGTGGTGTAGACAAGACTACATGACTTTGCAGACCAAATCTAAAGAGAGCTGCCCTGAAAGGAGTTATGCACAAGATGGTTTTCTAAATTCTACTGACTAGACTATCAACCTGCGGGACTTTGAGAGGGTGGACATGTTTGCAACCTGCTAGCTGCAAGAAAGCAGCTGAGGAACAGATGTAAGAAAGTGGAAATACATGAAAGGCTAGTTTGTGTTTACTGTGAGGGGTCAGTGGTTTCATGATATTTCACCTTAGTGTGTTTCAGGTCTGATCTGTATGGGGAGCAATATTGTAATGCAGTTTTGGTAACACACCGGTGATATTTCTGTAACTAGTAGATGATAATAACAAGAAATAAACAAAATAGCTAATCTATCTAATCTGAATATCTATGTATCTTCTAACTAGCCTGCTGGATTTATTTTCTAGACTGACCTGTTCAATGACTCTAGTACAAGGACATAGGCATGAGTAAGTTTTGCAAATAAAGCATTAGTTATTAGTAACCCACATCTTGAAGGCTGTTAAAAAAAAAAAAAAAAAAGACTGTTATAGGCAACCTCAAAAGTGCAGATGCAAGATGATGCAAGTTTCCTAAGGGAATGAGGGTAAATCACAAATAATTAACTGTGTGTCATTACAAATGTGACCTTAATAGCCAGATAGGAGAGGTAGTAGGGCATACATAATCATGCTGCCAATTGCAGCTTGCTATGACTGAAATCACTAAAGCTTTCCTTCGTCTTGTTTTTTTCTACTAGGCTGAAGGGACATATGAAAATATTGTGGGAAAATATATTTCTGAGGTAGTCCTTACCTGTACATCTTATCATACATCTCAAATGTGTTGAGTCTCATTAAATGTTCTGATATAATATCTCATCATAAGTTCTAATGTGTTGAGTCCAGAAGAGCCAAAATACAAGGAAATTTAGAAAATAAAAAGAGTTGGAGAGCACATAGCTGGAGATTTAGAACCTCAAACTCAGGCCATGAAACTGAATAGGATCACTGGACATCTTCCATTTAAACTTTTCATACTACTTAGCATAAGAAGAGACACTACTAAGCATCCAGGCCAACTTTTGTCATTCTCTTTTGCAGACGAGTAATTTCTGCAGGACTGTGAGATTCTGAGACTTGTCTACCTGGAAATGATTTGTCTGACTCAAACTAGATGATGAGGCAGGCCTGGCAATGGTCCTAGATCATGTTAATGTCTTTTAAGCAGGACCAGTATTAAAAGCAGAAACAGCTTCAGTTTTATGTGTGGCTTGCTTTGGAAATTGCCAGTGTGAGCATAGCAGTTAATGTTAGACGTTAGGTGCTGGACAGTCACATAGCAAAGTAGGAAAAATCCAAAATGCTCTGAGCCACCTGTACCAGAGAACTTGAATGACTCTTTGGAACAAATATAAAGGCATTGCAAATGTAGACACTATGATTAACAGGCTAGTGTGCTGCAAGTTTTATAAAAAATTCTTCATATTGATGCAAGCCTATGTAAGCATTGGCATACTATCATAGTCCCAGAGACTACAGAGACATCTGAGGTAGACCATGGCAATTATTCAGCTAAATCTATCAATGATTGAGGACATTTATTAATAATGGACCATTAGTGATGACAGAGATATGCCTTGTTCATGCTGAAGCAGCACATGATGAGAACAATAACCATAATGGCAAAAAGCTTTTACAATCAGACATAAAATGACTAGGGAGCATTTCACTTGCTACCAATATTAATAATGTCAATAACAATACTCTTAGACCTGAGAAGTTTCAGAAGGTTTGAAGGATTACATCCCAGGGCTATTACTAGCCACTAACAGTATGTAGCTCTAATAGTTTCCTCTCTCTCTCCCCCCGTCTCCCCCCCTCCCTCCTTCCCTCTCTCTCTCTTTCTTTCTTTCTTTCTTCCTTTCTTTCTTTCTTTCTTTCTTCTTATGTGTGCCATTGGGCTAATAAAAGCAAAATTTGTTCTCAAAGAAACTACTTTTAAAATTAAAAATAATTCTATTTGGATTATTACCTCTGTAAAAAAATATTAACCAATACAGTATGCATGGAAAAGACAGAATGTGAAGTCCAGCTAGTATTCTTTACATCACAAATAACACTGAAAATATATCTATACAATTATTAAAGAAAAAAAAAGAAAAAGGAGTAAAAATGATCCAATTAAATTTATATTTTGGCTTTAGATCCATCCATGTATTGGACCAAAGTAATACTAGCAGTTACATTTACTGTAGGGTGGCTAATGACACATTTATAGTATTGATCACATAATACACTGTAATAAGCAGAATTAAACAGATAGAAATTAGTGTTCTTTTAAATGTCAGATTATTAGTTATTAGAATTTATAATGACATAAATGCTATATTCAGCCACAAGCTTTGAATTTATCGCAGATGAAGTTATCCCTTCTTATGTTTAACTTCTTTCCCAATGTAATTTAATTAAATCATCTTCTTTCCCTCTCCTCTTTAAGGCCAGAAGACTGCTTAAATCAGAATTATTTAAATGATAAGACTGTCATTTAAGATAGCTAATTACAATGCAGAATTGTGCAGATAAATAAGTAGAGAGTTATCTCTCCAGAACCCTCAGCTGATTCTTAAGTTCTAGCTACATTATGAGCATTTACAGGAAAGAAGCCGTACTTTGTCTTTCTGACAGCAAAGGTTAGACTGACCATTAAAACAGCAGCCAGAATGCACCCCAGGAACAACATTGTTTAGCATGTGTTTAAAAAGCTCAAGAAGATAAAAGTTACCACCTACTGTCTCAATGACAGCAGTCCAGCAAGGAAGGTGATTTGTATTTTGAGGACTAATCCTTTGGGAAATGAGAAGTTTCTAGTCTTCTTAAAACGATGAGGTCACACACTTATATCGCACTTCTGTACTGGAGCTGTTCTTTATTCTGTTTTTTCATAGTTGTGCAGTCATGGAAACACCTACTGTCTACAAAATGTCTTTTACCTTTTCATTATATGTAAGTATGGACTAGATTTTAGAAAAAGAAAATAGGCTTAGTAGCATTCTCCTACTGTTTTGATATTTATTTTTTTTTTTTTAACCAAAGGCATTCCTCCATTTTAATTTGAATGAAGAAGAAGAGGATGGATGTGTTGGATGGTGATTATTTAAGTATCTTAGGTCATCACAATTTCTTTTTTCATATGTTTTATATGAAACAAAACACAAAACACAAAACTGACAGCAACAGAAATTACTAAAAATCCATTTCCAGTAGAACAGTGAGAAAGTAGATTTGTGTTATGGCTTATTTTTCTGTGTGAAATTAGAAAGAAACTTTGGAGATAAGCAACTGACAAAAATAAAAGTGGTTTTTATTTAGCTTAAAATATGTAATAAAAAATTCTGCTGTACAAGGTGAGACAACCTGACCCTTGGAAATGGATAATGATAACCTTTTAAAAAGAAAAGATTTTTTAACATGTTACTTGCTTCCTTCCCCAAATTTTTAACAAATGTGTCAAGAAATAACTTAACTGACTCAACTACAGAGATTTATTTTTCCTGTCAAAAAGAGAAAATATTCATTGTAATAATATTAAGTAAAAAAAAATGTTTCATTGCACTTCCGTTTGAAGACTTCAGTTTGTTTCACAAAAAAATAATTCACTAGTACTGAAGTAATACGTTACTGATATGAAATTCTTGTTCTTAGGATAATCACAAAGCTAAAAAGAGGAAAATTCTCTAGGGAAATAGTTTCACAGTTTCTTTTTTTAAAGTAATTGATGAAGAATATTTCAAAGAACCTAAATGTAGCTGTTGTTTATGCTTATTCACAGGATGGGAATGACATGAATGTTTGGAATGACAGCTGCTTTCTTTATGCCTAAACGTATCCTTCCATATATATAGAAATCACTGAAAAGTTCTGCCAAGGTGGCCACAGGAGTTTTCAATTTATTTTTTGGAGAAGATTTTTCTGGCTGTTTGGGGTTGTTTAATGCTTCTCACTGCATTTGTTACATGTGGTTTTACATGTCCCAGCTAGTCATTTTTAACCAAATTAAACACTCTTTTTCAGTGAGCACAAAACCTTTCACCGACAGTAGGTCCTTCTAACTGTGTACATTATGAAGAAAAGTTAAACATTTAACTTACAAATCTAAATACAGAAAAGACATATACAGATAACATTTTGCAGACTCAGTACTCATTTTGGGTTTTATGTGCTATTATGCAAAATCAGAATTTTAAATTCTAAATGTAAAATATGTTTCACTCACAGGTTACCTTCATAATCAAGAATTTTAATTCCATTCTGGGTAATAGTTGAAGCTATTCTCTTATAATGAGTGTAAGGGACATATTTTATTTGATTTTATTGTACCCCAAAATTAAAGACTGGTCTCCAAAAATACAGTCAAAGATGAATAATCAGTATGTTAAATACCAACCCTATATAAGCCTTAAAAGTCTGTGTATTATGAAATGCTATTTGAAAACAGGTGTGATTACAGATCACATACTGAATTTTTTCCTTCCTAATTTTCATTTTAGTTAACTTTAAAAAGAAAATAATATCCAAATTTTAAATTGTAATTCTTGTAGTACATTCTTAAAATGCATTAGTGGATACATGCAAAGAGCATTATTGCGATTACTACAGTATGATCAAGTTCACTTACTCCAATTCTCATGCAATGTTCAGGATAACGTTTTCGAAAAGGTTTTCAAGCTTGCAGCTAACACTATGATCTAACATATAAGTCATAGAGGAGAAGAGTACTGGATTTCTCTTTGTTTTTCACATCAACACATGTAGAATACCAGCTTCAATAGCGCAAACATTGCATTTATTAAAAACTCCTCAGGATTCACCAGAAGGAGTTGTGTTTAAATAATTTGAGGTATTAGGACTTTCAGAATTACTATTCCACATGAATTAAAACTGTTTTTTAAAAACATATCTATTAGTAGCTAGCTACCATTTTTCTAAGAGAAAATTGAAATTTGCTGACATTTTGGATCAATTTCATTTATGTATTTTATTTCTCTACTTTAATTTTAACATTTTATTATTCCAGTTCAGAAGACAAAGCTATAAAGAAGGTAGACATTAATTAATTATTTGTGTTTATTTTTTAAGTGACATAAAAAGATAAAAATCTCTAAAAATGGGCA
Source organism: Ibycter americanus (assembly GCA_035590275.1). Taxonomy (NCBI): domain Eukaryota; kingdom Metazoa; phylum Chordata; class Aves; order Falconiformes; family Falconidae; genus Ibycter; species Ibycter americanus. Next base: position 63,156,438 of record JAVJGI010000040.1, read on the forward strand.
CACAATTAAATAGTGTATGCATATAATACAATTTTAAATTGTATTTATAATTAAGGTTGATAATTTGGTAAGAGTCTTGATCTAAGAGTTTCTAAATCCAACTATTTTAATACCATACACCACAAGACTATCTATGTAGCTGGTAGAGTTAGTGGGTACGTAGCTCACTTTTTGAAACTGCGGTAGAATTTACAGTAATTCTGTAAATTTACTTCATAAATCTTTGTAAAAAATCTTTAAAGGAAAAAAAAATATAAAATTGCAGCTGTAGACATCATGAATTATAGCTATTGAGCAAGATCCTTAAGCATGTAGCAATGCCTTAATACCTGTAAGGACTGCTCATATCATAGATATACTCAACTATACTGCAAAACTCAATGAAAATCTCCTTTATAAAGATCAGTTTATTCTGTTTAACATCTGTGTACCTTCACTGTGCCATGGTTCTCTTCCAAAATCTGCCCCTTGGTCTTTGGTCTTTGGGTGAACGGAGAAGAGTTGCTTCATATGCACTTCTATGTTTGTAAGAGGAGTTCTAGCACGTGGAAGATTTAACCAAATTCCACCAAATGAGTATAAGATCTCACTACATATGGCAACACCAGGGCTTCATGTTTCAAAGACTGAAAGAAAATGGTATGTAAGAAATTACAAATAAGATCATTAACACTTGTAGAGATTTTTCTCCAGCATAAACTATGCTATTTAAAGTAGACTTCTTGTTGAGCCTCTGAAATGATACAGGATAAGCTTTCATTGGAAAAAATAAGTATCTTGAATTTGTAATGAGCAAAACAAAGACTCATTTTGATTCAAATTTCATTTCTGATTCACTGCTCAAGTTTCTTTCCTGCAGTAGCTCTATTGATGCTAATGAACCTATATGACTAATAAATGTGAGTCACTGAACTGGTGCGATACTAATGGCTCTTCACTGACAGCCCGGACTCTAAGATTCAAGTCTGATGGTGACAAAAACCTGTGTACTTTACTTACAATCAGTCAACATGACTGTCAACATATTATGACAATAAGCTCCCTTTGTTCCTTTCTAAAGTGTTTTTTTTGTTGTTGTTTTGCATTTTTTGGGGGATTTTTTTGGTAGTTTTTTCTTTCACCTACAGCACTGCATATCTCTGAGGATAATATTGTAAGAATGATAACAAAAACAAAAGACACTACAGTGATAGTTATTAACAGTTTGTTTTTAAAAAGAAAGCTAGTTTATGATAGAAAATGAACAGTAAAATTTACAAGTTAAGAATGAAGTGTAATTTTTTTTCTACATATACATATGTAGAAAAATGTTTCTACATATACATATAATGTTTATATGTACATATAATGTATATTATATTGTACATATAATGTATAATAGAATGAAATATAAATGTTTCTACATATACATATGTAGAAACTCTGGTCCCGGAGTTAACAGCAATGGAGAAAGGAGAAGACAGAAAAATCTAGTCTAAAACCATATATGAAAATTAGTGATAGTAAGCAGAAACAGTATAATTCATGCTAGTCTTTTTTGGATGATCCCTTGTTTGTTTTAACATATCTTTTGAAGTAGAGATGGCAAGTTAACCTTGGCCAGCAGCAAAGCAGCACACAGCTGCCCACTCACTCATCCCCGCAGCGGGTGACCCAAAACATACAGAAAACAAAATGAATATCAACATTTTTAAAAATAAAGTCACTATCACAATATTGAAAATGAAACACAAGTTTCCTAAACCTACTCAATACAAACTCTTGTCCAGACACAACATTCCACTGAAGACTCATTTTTAATTGCTTCCCCAGCATAAACTGTATTTTTCTGGATGCAGTTTCCCAGTTTACAAGGAGGACTTACTTTCCTCTCTTCCCTGACTGTGTAACTTGCCATTTGGGTGCAAGGAATCACATGACTGAAAACTTATTAAGGCTTTGGGATAGCTCCAGATGGGTTATAGGTTGCTTTTTTTTTTTTTTTTTTTTTTCGCTTCCCACCCCCCACCCCCCACTTTATTTGAATGGATGTAGTTGCTTCTATTAAAAAAATAAAATAATATGTATATATACACGTCCACTTGGTGTACTAAGTCAAATGAGGGTTTTCTTTAATGGCTTCAAGCTTGAATTTCATTGAAATCTGACTTGCTTTGTCAGAGAATAAGCAGTCACGTGGCCCTGAACAGGTAGAGAAAGTGCTGTCTGCTTACACCATAGCTTGCCACCAGACTAACCCTGTCTAGGTTGGGAGAGTGAAACAGTGTTTCTTCAACTAACCTTTTGGTTGCTGGTTGGGATACCTGAAGCAATGAAAACTGAAGAAGAGAAGGAAAACATGACGGTTTCCAAAGTTTTAAAGCACTCTCAGTGCATGTTCACACATACACACACACAAAAAGAAAATCCTTTTATCGTAATCCAATGATTAGTCTTCTGAACAATTGATTTTTTGAGTCTTCCAGCTCTGCTCAGCTGGGAGATGCCAGAGGATCTGAACTGTTAAAATTCTTATGACTGCTGAGTATGTGGTACTTTTTCTAGAGCTGCTGTATATGGTAATGCAACAATTAAGATCTTTTTAATAGGCAAGAGAGTTTTTAAAGAGTTCAAGTTCAAATACACGCTTAAAGTACGTTTTTTTCTTTCCTGATTAAAAAGACCTGGCAGAGGGGGGAAATCTCCAGAAATAAATAAAAAAAAAAAGCCTAAACTAAACTTTGCAATGCTGAGTGAAGGGTGCCAGAATATTGAGGAAAAGCCTCAACTTGTTGCGAGGTGGTGGATGAAATTAGACTTTTAATACCCATGTGTAAGCACCTAATAAGCCATTTATTTTTGGAAATGCTGAATAATGTTAGTATGGAAAAGCCTGGCTGAAAGAAGGAAATTGAAAGAGGTCTGAGATTTTTTTCAAGAAATTCCAATGTAATAGCTGGCTCCAGACATATTCTGATAGTTATCAAGTGGATAGCTAATGAAAAACTCACTTGATGAAATAAATTTAATAAGAAATATGTGAGAAGTTCTAGCAAATGGAAGGAATAACTGAGAAAAAAGGAAAATATTTGCTTTATTTTGAATGTGTTGAAGTTTGAGATTTTTTATCTCCCATAATGGTAAAGTTTCAATCCATAAAAGAAGAGCACGATAATCATCAATATTCAACTTATGATCCTATCTGAGACTGTCTAATTCCATTAAGTCATATCACCCTTTGATTATTTTACTTACAGCTAATTGCAACGGTTTCCTAAAGCAGCTTCCTGTGAAAGATGGGAAAGCTGCATCCCATGCTGTAGTTACCTCATCTCCAAAATTCACATGAGGTCTGCATCCTGGCAGTTACGCAGTTCCCTAGCTGAAAAGTTATTCTGAGCTATATAATTTACCTCCTACACAAATAAGAAGGATTTCACCACTACAGGCTGTCTAATTCTCACCTTCTTCCATCTTTACTTTTTTTCTTTACGCCAATCATCCACACCACAGAGAAACCCATTAACTTGAGTTGAGTTTAACCTACAGGCAGTGCACACAGGAGGTTTTCCAACCTGTGTAAAAGGATGAATCCTTTTTATGACATTGAAATCTTGCCTTGTGAATTAAAGGAAATCAAGAGACAGGAAACAGAGCTGGTCATGTTTCTTTAATCAGACAGAAAGAGACTACATTACATTTTAAGAGTCTGTAGGATGCAGAACTGAAATGTGAATGCTTGAAAAAAGGAATCCTGATTTCATTTGACTTGAGAAAGGTGTCTCAGGGTAGCTTATAGTGGATTGGTGGGAAAGACAGCTTCTCCCCAGCCCCTGTGGCAACTTAAAAACCTGCTCTTCTGGCTTTGAGTGCAAGGAAGTGTAGAAGAGCTGGGATGTCAATAAGGAACTCATTTTGTAATGTGTCTGAACTGTGAATTCATGGGCATGCCCACATCAATAATTTTATGGTACCTCTCTCTTGTATGGTTGTTTTCTGCATCAGGAAGAGTTTGATCCTATGAACCTAGTCACCACACTGTGATTCATCAGAACATTCGCAAGCTCAGTCTATGGATCTGACTTTTTTCAACTGCTCCATGTACAACTCCTCTGACAGCTGTTGCCCAGCCTAGTTCTCCATCACTTCTTGAAGTCTTGTAACAGTCAGTAGTTTTCTACCATTTCATTTACTTCCCAAGACAGCTGAGCCCAAAACCTGTCTTTTTACAACCTTGCACTAAAGCCTGACAAAGAGATAACAGCAATTCACACAGAGTGCTTGGTGTTCCTGCAGATGCCCTAGGAAACTTCCCTACCTCTGCCTGGGATGTTCTCCTTCTCTTTGCCTTTATATAGACATATTATTCACAATACACATAATGATTATGTCAGAAGCATGCTGTTTCAGTCCAGTTTACCTAAACTGCTTGGTTAGCTCAAGTCTCATAGCTCTTTGCATGAGCTGAAAATCTGTTAGAGGCTTATTATTATTAGACATCTGCCCTTCACCTCTTACACGTGTGTGACAGGTATGGATATCTGGATGTGGTTACTTTTGCTGTTGTCATTCTTGTTGGACTTTTATTTTGGGTTGTGGTTTTGGTGTGGTTTTTCTTCTTGCTCATCTTCACATTCCTATCATAAAGATGTGCAGAATCAGTCTTCTGTCCAATTCTCAATGCTTTGCCTGAGAAGTAAAGGTCAGGAGGGAATGAATTGGTCTGCAATATGTCCCACACTTTGGGGTTCTTCCGAAAAAGAGACTGACATGGTTGGAAGACAAGAATTATTGAAAGCTACAGGCAGAGTTGTGCAGTGGCATAGAAACTTCCTCAGAACCCAGTGTCTACCATAGAAGTGTGAATATGGATCCTAAACAGGAAAGAAGACCATCTTCCTCCCTCCTTTTCTCACTACTAAATGTGGATTATTGCTCAGTCAAGATGATCGATTAAGATTTGTACTGTGTTTTGTACAAGGCCCAACAGACATACTTGCTCATTGGTAACCCTTGTCCATGTTTTTCTGTTAAGCAAATTGAGACCTGTGGCACGCCAACTGCTCACAGCACAGGCAAAATTTGAGAAAAAAAACAAGGAAAAGGAAGGACTTGTCTCCAAACTAGGAACAAGTATGAAGTCCTATCCGAATAAGTTCTGCCCCAGCACAGAAATCTGTTAGTATTGATGAACAATTATTTTTTTTCAGGACATAGCGTAGATATGAGTGCTAAAGTTCATGCTGATAAATGCCTAGTTAGTGGCCAGCCGTATGGCTGGCTTTCCTCTACAGCATAAATCAAGGTACCTTTCCTTTATAAATAGGAAAGGTCACCTTTTTTTCTTACTTTCCTTAAAACAATAATCCTTTGTAATTACCTTAATTAATTAAGTATAGAAATGAAACCAGGGTATGCATTCATTGCTATCTTGTAGAGAATGTTCTTGATACTGAATTTATTGAGGAAGTGTCATGACCCAAAAGGAGCCGTTCAGGGCAACCTCCCTCCCACTGGACTAACAACCAAGCTCATGATCCCCTTGGACTGAATTAAAGTGAAATGACACCAGCCAAACAATTTTATTATTTATTAATACACAATATAAGACGTGTGGGTAGAAGAAATAACCCAAAGGCAATTACTTAACCGGATAACTTAACTGGAGTAACAAGTCCCATGTCACGTGTTTTTAAGAAGAAGGAGCGAAGAGAGAGAGAGCAAGAGAGAGATATAAAGGAAAGCAATATCACCACTCGTGGATCCAGCAGCATTCCGTTGGTCCTCTTCACTCTTGGTATCTTGGTGGTGGGGGTCGCACCTGAGCTTCTGATGGTACCATTTTTATACAGTCCAAGTCCAAAAATCTCCGCCCAGTTCCAAGAAACTTCGTGCATACACATGGTGGATGTGATGCTAGGCAAGGGTAGGTGCGGTCTGGTTCTGTGCAGGCTCCGTGTATCTCAGGCAGCGGCAGAGGGTCTGTTTTGGAGATGCATCAGACAAGACCCTCCCCAAGGTCGATGACTTACTGCCCTGCACGTGCACAGTTAGCTGTTTACAGGCACCAAAACCACAGGATGCAAGGGCAGAAAAAATACTGTCTCAGTCCTGTCTCTGCAGAGCTGGAAACCCATGTCTCATCATTTCTTGTGGTTATAACACCTGCTATGTGCCTGAATCAGCAAAGCTCACACCTTTTCGTACCAAGAAATGTTTAAGGCAAGTGTCCACTCATCCACCTGCCACAGGAAGGCTTTTAGTTGGGGCACTTGCAGTCCATCCTTTTCTCAGAAAGTGTTTTTAAAGAAGGAAGCAGGAAGAGCGGGGACCTGCCTGTAACTTCTCATCCTTCAGCCACTACCCCTGTGTTATATGTAGCTTGCAACACTCTGAATGCAGCTTCATGACTGTTTCTTATACCACCAACACCATCAAAGCTTAGTGAATGTCATTTGTGAGACACTGCCCTGCTGATAGTGATGGACAACACCAAGCAAAAATTCCCCTTTGACCAACATTGTCATTCCAGACTCAGTAACAGAACAGATAGGCACTATATCCTATGATATATTATGGCCTTGATCTGGCACATGGGGTGGTGAGCTGTTTCAACTGTGAGATTGGTACTGACTCAGAAATTTCACTACCTTCTTAGACTTGCCTTTTATCAAGGTTGTCAGAAGTAGGGAAAGTACCTGTGTGCCCAGAAAAAGGGTACCAAAAGTTGAGAGTAGTGCTGAGCAGGAGGGAAAATGCAGAGGACACTGTGAGAAGAATGCCATGAAAATGTCCGGCAAATCTGATGTGACTAAGTATCCAGGTAAGTCAAAAAGGGGGATCCATCATTTGAGATGAAGACCTAGGTGTTTGAAGTGTGACATGAAGCCATACTGCCTGGGAGAGACACTGCAGCTAAAAATCCCAAATATCCATTACCTAGCTACTTAATTTAGGTGAGATGACATAATCCAATCTGCAGTCATCATTAGTTGGATCATTTGAGTGTTTTACTCATGTACTCTGTTTCACACATAGAAAGAAACACACTCAGCACCAAGTTCCAGGACTCCCTGAAGTGTCTCAGATAACACACCCTCCAATGTTAACACATGCTATGGTACTGAAGTGTAAGTCCACTACCTATTTAAGCTCCTGCCATCCACCTTGCATTATCAAAACAAAAAGATTTAAAAATTAATTAAAGATGAATATATGTGAGACAGTTTGTACCTGTGTCATAACTTCATGAAAGACTGTGAGTAACTATAGATGTAAAATGACAGGGAATAGAACTGCCTTTATTTGTTTTAGGGCAATTGATATGGTAAAGCATGGAAACTACCACAGAAACACTTGCATTGTAAAGTAATGAAGAAAGAATGCCCAACAAACAAGTCTGTACCTGTTGTGCAAGATTTCTCTGAAAAGCTGTTTCATTGTCTTTTTTTTTTAAGGTCTTGTTATATTTAAACATCTGTACGAAGTAATCTTCATTTACAGTTACCAGATGTTCATTTCCATTTTAGTAGATATGATACCATTTTGGATGCTAGTGGGTGCTGCTTAGACAAGTTCAAGGATACTAATCAAAAAACTTTTTGGTGAGTCGTGTTAAAGTCAGGCTTCAAATAAGTGTGTACATAATGAAAACAAAGCTGATTTTATTGTAAAATGAAAATTATGAGAAAATATTCATATCAAAATACATAAGAAAGCCCATAATATTGTTTTAAATTGTCTGCCTGTATGATTTAGCATCTTTTTTTCCTTACATGACTAATATTTATCTTTTGACTTCATACAGATTTTTTTCCTGCCTGTGTGAGAATATTTTATTCCAGAGCATAAACTGTTTGCTTTATAAAATCCTATAAACCTATGCAGATAAAAATTTCTCCTTCAGTTATTCAATTATACTTGATTTGATTGCACTAGCACTATTAACCCCTTAACATTGCAAAATACATGGAACTGAAGTACCTCTGTTTTCAAAGGAATATATGAATAGTTGTAGAGTTGTGCGCAGTTGTTTTATTCCTCAGAAGAAAATAGTATTATAGTTTAATAGTGACTGCACTGAAATAGATTATTACTAAAATAAAGAACAGGTTTTGACCTCAGGTATAGCCTCTAATTGTATGTTTTGCGGTATAAATACATACAAGGAAATAAAAAATTTTAAAAACACAACAGCTTATATTTCAATGCATTACTGAAAAATTAAAGGTAAACAGCCCTACTCATTTTGTCAACTAAACAAAATATTAGAAACAATTCATATTAGTTTTTTACGGAAGCAATGCTTCCAAGTTTTGCTGTTGTGAACATGAGGCAGACATGTACAGTTATTGAATTCCAATTGCACTTAAAATGTTTGAAAAGCTTAGGCTTCCTTGTGCTAAGCTCCTCATAATCTAATAACAAAAGACAGTCCAGAGTTAAATCTGAGCTAAGCAGATATCACAGAGCAGGAGAAAAAGAGAAAGCAGTGTACATACAGATGAAATGAAATTTCTCCATAGCATCTGTAAGCAACAGAGCTAGAGGTGACATTTCCTCAGTTAAGACAATGGGGGAGACAAGGAGGGAGTGTTGCCCTCTATGTCAATGACCAGCTGGAGTGCATGGCGCTCCACCTGGGGATGGATGAGGAGCTGAACCAGAACATATGGGTCAGGATTAAAGGTGATAATCACCGGCAACAAGGCTTCACTAAGGGCAAATCATGCCTGAAAAAGCTGGTGGCCTTCCACAAGTGTTACAACATTAGTGGATGAGAAAAAAGCAACTGATATCCTCTACCTTGGACTTGTGCAAAGCATTTCACACTGTCCTGCACAACATCCCTGTCTCTAAACCACATCTAGAGTACTGTGTTCAGCTCTGGAGCCCCCAACATGAGAAGGACATGGACCTGTTAGAGCGAGCCCAGAGGAGGGCCATGAAGATGATCACAGGGCTGGAGCACCTCTCCTATGAAGACAGGCTGAGAGAGTTGAGGTTGTTCTGCCTGGAGAAGAGAAGGCTCCAGGGAGACCTTATAGCAGCCTTCCAGTACCTAAAGGGGGCCTACAAAAGAGCTGGAGAGGGACTTTTTACAAGGGCATGTAGTGATAGGACAAGAGGGAATGGCTTTAAATTGAAAGAGGGTAGATTTAGATGAGATAGAAAGAAGAAATTCTTTAGTATGAGGGTGGTGAGACACTGGAACACGTTACCCAGAGTAGATGCGGATGCCCTGTCATTGGAAGCGTTCAAGGCCAGGCTGGATGGGGCTTTGAGCAAAGTGGGTTCAGTGGAAGGTGTCCTAACCCATGGCAGGGGGTTGGAACTAAATGATCTTTAAGGTCCCTTCCAACCCGAACCATTCTATGCTTCTATGATCATGGCCACCACTTGTCTGTAATCAGTACAAAAAGAACCCTCAAAGAAACTACAAATATTTTTATTTTTTATTAACTTCTGTATATTTAAGAGGGTAATCTGAATTAGGTGCAGTTAGATTAATTTCAGTATTATTTCTTAGTCAAATGCTATTCAGCATCAGATAGGAAGTTAGTCATCTATTGGAAAGCTTTTGTTGTCCTGTTAAAGTTGATTCTGAATTCTTTAGGACTTTGTAAGCAACGTTAAGACTTCTAACACTATTGTGGCCTAAAGACTTGTACAGCTGGGGTGGGAAAACACTTTGCAAAATTAAAAAAAATGGATTTAAAATGGAATTTATGTTTGTATACCAACACTGTAAAGAAGATAGAAATGTGACTAATTTCGTGTGATACATGAAATGAGTAACTCTTGAGGAACTTCACAAAATGAAGTAATGTACAAAACCCCTAAAATACAGTATTCAGTAGTTTTTAAAGAGTATAAAAAAACACAATAAAATTTTTGTATCAAATAGATACAAATGCAGAACTGAATGCTGGAAGCTTCCTATACGCCTATCTACATAGCTACTTCAAACTAGAGACATAACATTGTCCATGTGCATGCTTATGCCACATACGCTACAGAAATTCTCCAGTCCTGACAGGGCTAAGTCTACCTTTGGTCAGTGTCCAGTTAGGATCCTGAAACTATATTTCACCCTATAAGTGCTGGGGTTTAGACATTTCAGAAAGAAATCCAAAACATTTCCCTTTGGGAGTTTAATACTGGGGATCTTAGAGCTAGGTTCTTTAGTGATTGTATCTCAGAGACCATGCACTCACTCCTTTTTTTCAGTGACAGTATTGACAGTCAGCTACTTAACAGCTTCAGCATTACCCCAAACCAATATACAGGAGAAGAATGATGCAACTTATTAAATTATAGTAAGTAAAATAAAATGTGAAGAACAGAGTTAAAATAAAGCCATATGACACCTCCCTATATTTCAGGTTATGAAAAAAAGTAGTAAATAGCTGAAAGCTTTTACTTATTTCTATAAACTACATTCTTTATTTTCGTCATGGGTGGAGGGCAGTAAGAAAGGAGAACTACTGACTTTCTGCACACATTAGCACACCGCAAGGTTTTGCGTACATAATTGGCTGAATAGGAACCTCCAGTATTATTCTGAATGTCACAGGCCTTATAATCTGAATTAAGTACCTTGAGGCTGAACTGTTCATCGCTGAAATACAAAATAAACCCATGGGAGTTGCAAGCATGTGATTCTGTTGCTAAAAATGTAAAACAGAAGGCATATTAGAAGGGCTCATACATAATAACACATAAAGGACAACATAGTAAATTTAAACTAAATTTCTGCATTAAATAGATTACTGTAATGAAGTTATTCTTATTAGGACAAATAAAAGTGATCGCATATAAATAATGCTATATGTTCAATATTTATTATTCATGTTTGACATATACATGCTGAAAGACTAGTTGTACATTCTACTCCCCTGTGGCAACATCTAAAAGTGTTATAAATTAGTAACTCACAAATTGTCGTACAAATTAAAGGCAATCATACACGTTAGTCTCTTGACTTACAGGTGGACTTTGCAGGCTCTAGACATTGTCAGTTATGATAATCCTCAGTAAGTCTTACTGTTTAATTACAAACCCTCTTGTATGCATATGATTTAATAATTCATGCAAACTACCATGCTGTTTGTTGTGATAAAATTTTTATCTCTGCACTCTGGGAACACATGAGGACTAGTATTAGTGCTCAGTTTATTCTTTACCAATAGTTCATGACATTTACATTGGTCTCCTGTGATCATTAATATGCCAATCCAACAGTTATTTTCAACCATTCTTTTGGATGATTGGCACACTGTCTGTTAAAGTCCTTTTTCATAAACTGAAGCCAGCAATATCCCAGTGCTTCACTGGATGGTATTGAATTTGTGATGAAACCCAATTTATCGGTCAGCTGCTCAAAGATACTCTTTGTTTATTCCTTCCTAGATGACAGTCTTAGGATCCAACATCAAAACTGGTATAATTTGGGTACTGATGCTCAATAAATGGTCTTTATCATACAAGCACAGGAGGCATACATTAAGTGCTAAGCAAAAAGATGACGACCAGCTGATTTATTCAGTATGGCTTTTATTTTTATTGGAAAGAGGGTTTATTCCAAAAACTTTGAACAGAAACAGGTTCTCCTAAAACAAACCAAAAAACCCAAAAACAAAAACAAAACCCCAACTTTTATATTTCTATATGATGGAATCTATTTTTAAAAAGTCTAATCATATATAAATGTATTTGTTTCTTATTATCCTTAGTCTAAGAAAGCCAGTAGGTACTAGGAATATGAATAGCTGCAGGCTAGCAAAGCTAATCAAATAAATCAAGAGTGCATGTGCATGTGTGTGTGTTCTATGTGCAGGACCGGCATCTGCATAAGAAAATCCACAAAGGAAAATATATGTACAAAAAAATGTGTTCATGAACTATACCTACACACTTGATAGTGGTATAATACAGGTAATACATTAAATAATAGAGCAATAACTGGGAGGGGAGAGACAGACATTATAGCCATTAAAATAACCTTCAATTTAATAAAAGTCTAAGATACATTTTTCTGAATCAATATAGACTCTTTTTAAAATCTTGTACATTTCATGACATAAAAGTGGAGAGAAGAAAAATTATGAATTTGTTGGAAAAAGTATTATAGTACATAGTATAATACTTTACAGTAATGATAAGACTGAAGATATGTGCTGTAACTTGCTAATATTTCTGTCACATCGGCAGCTAATATTTGGGTCCAAAATATATAACATTATGGAAATTACAAAGATTGCATTGAAGTCTCCTAGCCCTTAGTGAATCTCATTCAAGAAAGGCTGGAAGGTCATTATCATAAATTATCTTTAAAACAGAAGAGTGTCATTGAATGGTAGAAGTCTGCAAGTGAACTGGGTTGGTGTTTTTTTTCTTGTTGATGTTCTTTTTTTGCTTTCAGTTTGCAGAGTATAATGTAGTGCTGTGGTGTCATAATGAAGTAACACATAAAATAAACAGTTCCCTAGCCAAAATGCAAATAAATAGATGCCAAACTTGACGTCAGATGAACTATTACAAGAATAGTTCATTTGTGTAAACTAAAGCAACACCTTATTTCCAAAAGTGAAATCTAAGTTGGATTTGAAAATATTATCACTAACAAATTTATCTTGACTGTCGTTACTCAACTGAAAGAGTAGATAATAATTTAAACACAAAATGAAGGCAAATATCACTCTTTCCTTTCCTTTGGAAAACTCCAGTCATCTATATCATACTTTGCCCAATATTATCTCAGGTGGATGGGTTGTAGAGGACCTCAGTAACAGAAGAATTATTTTTTATCTGCCTGAAACACAAAACCATGGATGAAGGTCAGAGAAAAGGTCACCTCTTTCCTTCCTTTTTCCTTCCTTCTTCCTCATTTCTTCCTTATTTCTTTCTTTTTCTTTTTTCTTTCTTTTTCTTTCTCTTTCTTTCTTTCTTTCTTTCTGTCTGTCTGTCTCAGTCTCTATTTTACCTTTCCATCTTTTCTGTCTTTTCAGTCTTTCTGTCTTTTAGTATTCCTGTGGATAAGGGATTAGGGTTGAAGAAGAAAAGTAGCTAGAGATGGCTAGACAAATAGGACTTGCAACCTGAAAAAAACATCTCCTTTGTTAGTGAGGCGATGAAATTACAAAAATTCTTTGACAATAAGAAACAGTGATTGTAAAAGCAGAGAAAGTACTTCCATCATTTAGAAATATGCTAGCAGCAAACGTTAACATTTACTGAGGGAAATGAAGTAAAAAATAGATTACATACATAAAAATCAGAAAACTAAGGAAAAAAGCTTAGAAACTTCTGATGTCAGAATTATAGTAGTTTCTTATTAAAACTGGTTCCCTTATAGAAAATATGAGAATTATTTTAATGTTAAAGTGTACAGGAAAACTCAAGTTCTAATGGCATTTACGCATGTTATGTTATTTAACCTGAGAGAAAATTACGGGGTTGTGCCCAGGCCAGTCACGAGTGCTAGATGGATCTAACAGCTACTTTCCAGTCTACCAGGTTTAGATTCAACAGTAGGGGAGCTTCAGATGAGCTCTGTTTACACAAGCCAGGGAAGCAGGGAGAATATCACAGAAAACAGAAGCTAAAATATAGTGTAAAAGTTTCTGGATTATAATGTATTTTCCAAGTCAATAAATTATTTTAGACATTAATTTTTATTTATTTGGTAAATCTAAGGTCTGTTTTTGCCAACAGATGGTATTATTGAACATAGTTCATAAATTTCCAAAGAGCAGAGAAAATGTCGTTAAAGAACCAATAGAAATTAGAAAGTTGATATTCTAGAGTGAGTTAGAGTTCTAAGGTTACAACTGAGAATTAGAAACAACATAAAACTATCATCTAATCTATCCCTTCTATCCATAACATACACATTTCTATATCTGTTGCTGCTGGAAGATGTTTAGTTTGCTGTAGTATCGAACGTTGGCTACACAAGTATTACCACAAGCAACATAGTCTGGCTTTGGTTTGGGGTTGAACGCGGATGGGAGGTGAGATGTTTCTGATTGTCATTAGCACCTGATTGGTGGACCCTGTTCCAGGTAAAAATTTGGGATAGAAAAAGCTAAGTGTCTGTTTGCCTGAATGGCTGCAACGTGAATAAAGACAGTTTGGGTGAATGCATCCATAAGTACTTACAATGTTTGTCATTTAAGCATCTTTCCAACTGGGTTAACTTTTTTTTTCAGGACAGAACTGGGGCAGGAAAAAATATTCCTACATATAACTTTTTTGCTTTTTAATCTTTTCCAGAAACTTTAATAGAAGCTCATTTTGGACTGACATAGGTGTGTTACTTTTCCGTCTTCTTATTGAACTGAAATGAATTTTTACCTAATTTTTGCCCAGACCTAGTTCTGATACTCCAGCATACCCTGAGATTGGTAGAAAAAGTGCTTTTTGAACTCCATTTGGTCTTGAAAGAGGCTGTTAATGTTCTGCTTACTGACAGTTCAAGCCTCTGTTATTTTATTATTTAATGGCAAACCACCTATAGAAAAATGGAAATCCAATGGAAAGAGAGTACTTCTAGGTTACATTCTTATTTCCCTAGCAATGACTAAAAATTTAACTCCAGCCTCTTGGTTGTAATTCTGTTTACCTTTACAAACCACCCGGCAAGCGTGCTTGCATTCTGAGACAAAGGTGAAGCTTGCTCTGCCAGGCCTGAGGCAAACTCCACTGTATTGCTTCCACTGGAGGCAACAAAAGAATTAAGAAAATTTTAAGGCTGCTGCAAACAACAACAAATACAGACAGGTCAAAGACCTGCAATAGTTATAGAGCTACTGGTACAGGTTTTGCACTTTTGGTTTCTCCTCTGTCTACACGTGATATGAAAGCCGATTTCTCCTTAACGGGGAGCACAACTCATCTGAGCCCCTTGGTTACAAAGAGGACAGTGATGATCTGATCTTTATATTTCCAGAAAGAACGTTATAGCAGGTATTGCACCATAACACGCATTTTGGAGTCTAAAAGCTTTCATAAACAAATAACAATTTCCATTATTATTTGCCTTTTTCTTTTAAAAATTTTTCACTAGAGGAGGTAGAGTTCAAGATCATGCAGGAGCAGATATACCACAGGATAGGTAACAGAGGCAAGAGCTAGTAGTTCCTGGGGGAGCTTCATAGACAATTTTTGCCAAGAGCAGGAGTGGGACTGATCGTTCCTACTAGAGCTGTTCAGAGTATCCTTCCCTTTACAGTCTCTTTTTTCCTGCCCTCAGGACAAGCTACCAAACCTTTCTCTTTCCATAGCAGGGCACAGCAAAGATGCCCAGTCTGACAGTAAATCAGTCTGATCCACATGACTGAAACTGGGACCATGATCAGGTCCACTGGGGACACTTTATGGAACATTTGCTTTTAGTATGTGTATTTACTCAGAAAGTCTCACTTGAATGGCTTGGGATGCAACAGCATTGAAGAGCTACAGTTTGGCTTTCCTATTTTATTCTGTCACCATTTGTCCCAAGTTATATCATCACTATGATATCTCTCAGATGTAAATTTAGAAAGAAAATGACCACACAAGTGATGGAGCAATAGTACTCTGCTTATTCTGTTACAGAATTTCTAAATCAAGACCTTAAGTTCTGTATGATGACATGGGATTTATCTCAAGTGGATAGCTTTTGACCTTGTAGTCTGTTGTCTTGATCTGAAATTACACCTCACTCATCGCTTTCAGTATCAAAAGATCTATCAGGATTCACAGCAGGAGCAGATTCATCAGAGGAAAGGAATGTATCTGTTTACTTTAAACATTGTCAATTATTCTTTATCCTCTGAATTTAAGCTTTATCATCAGGTGTTAATAGTATTTCCAAATGCACTGTATGAAAAATTAAAACCCAAAATATAAATGCTAAGTGAAATGTAGATCATATTTGAAGGTTTGCTTTTCAAATTAGAAATCAAAGAATCCCATAGAGCATGTATGTGGTTCTTGGGTTTGTACGCTTGTTTTTGTTTGGTTTTGTTTGTTTGCTTTGGTTTTTTTGTTTTGGTTTTGGTTGGTTGTTTGGGGTTTTTTTGTCTTTTCTATTAAAAAAGGATTCCATCAACAGGTCTTTAGTTCCTTTTGGTTTTATTGATACCAAAATTGCCTTCTTAATGTAAGTAGTGGGACTTTAGAATTATTTTGGTGTTCTGCATTAAAAAAAATGGTTATTGTTGAAGTAGCTTTTCATCCGAATGATTTCAAAGTCATAATTTTATTAAAGAATGTAAGAAAATTTTCTTATGGTTCTATATTGAACGCCAAGATGAAGAGTAAAGCCATCGTACTGGCCTATAAGGAACTGTGTCCCTCTGTATCATGAACCTTTGCCACTACTAATTCACCAGTGGTTATTTTAATGACACTGCAAAAATGTGATCAAAGCCCGTCACAGATATTTCTCCCAGATTATATACCTCCAAAGTATTAAACTGTTGCATTGACATAATATTTTTCTCACCCTTGAAAGGTACATCTGGAGGCTGAGAGCTTCAGCTCATTAGTCTCCTAAGACAAAACCACATAAATTTATCTGAAAGTTTAAGTCTTATTGTCTCCAAATACTGCTCAAAAATAAAAAGTATTAGTTTCAGCCTAAGTTTTAAGTTGAGAAACCTTGATGTTTTCAATACGCTTAATATTCAGAACTTTTTTTAGTCAGCCTTGATTTGATCTAGATTGTACAGATTTGTCTTCTCTTTGCACTTCTAAGACTTCTTAAAGTAGGTGAAGATGATTTTTTAAGACAGTTTTGTAACAAAGGTAATGATAAAATGTCATGCATTTGTGAATGTCAGATTCTTCTGCTTTCTTATGTTCTTGGGTTACTAAAATCAAAATAAAATATATACCACATATTTATTCCACCCTGAAATTTTGACCATCTATATTAGATGCTGTAAGAAAGTATATCAGGAAGCTTGCTTTGCAAAGTTTAGTTGTCCTTAGGAGAAATAGAAGCTTTAGGGAACAAGAAGTAAATTGGGAAATGGTCACACCCAGGATTTGTGTGCTCCCCGCATGGACTGTATGAATGTTTATATTCATGCTCTGCCTTCACAGTCTGTTTAATTGAATGGGGATGGCGTTAGACAGCTTATGCATTGCATGGATCTTAAAATTTTTAATCCTTCTTATTAACAGTAAAATAGTATTCTTCTCTAAACTGTTCCTCATACTTTTGTTAATTACCAATCAATTACATGTGATATCTGTAACCCCAAAACCTTCATTTTCCCTAAATATTAAAATCACTAGTAAACAAAAGCAAAACACTTTTGTTAATTATCTTCAAAATTCATTATTTTAATTCTTATAAATTATGTATTGTACTTACTGGCATAATTTTATCTAAAAAAATATCTAAAACATAATCATCAGTTTTAGTGGAAGAAAAGTTTCAGTCTTGCTGGTAATTTTCTGCACATCTCTTTACAGCTATTATATGCTGAAGGATAACACGACCACATGGAGATGACTTCTGGAACTGTTTCATACCACAAAAATTATCACAATTACGAACACTGTTTTTATTCAATAGTAGGATAATAGAGTAATGTTTTCTTCATTAAAATTAAAGACTAGACTTTTTGAAGCTAGGAATTTTTAAGAATGCTTGGCATTGTCCTAACGTAGTTCCCTTTGAAGAACCTGTTTGCAAAAAAACCAAACACCAGAGGTGAAGAGAAGAAAATTTCACTTAATGTTAGTTGTTTTTTAAATACATCTTAATTATTTATACGGTTCTGCAAATTATTACTGTAAGTCATTCATTAAAGTGATCAGGGATCTCCAATTGCATAAAGTTTTACGAGGATTCTGTCCTAGTTGTGATTTAAATAGATTGTCTACAGATTGTAAAGGAAAGCTGTTCAAACTCATATCAAGATTATCATCATAATTCTCTTTCAACTATTCTGCAGGTTAATGCAATAAGTGGGTCTAACATGAAGTGTAAAACATTTTTTGCATGTTGAGTATACTCATTCAACTCTCATTGGCTCAAAGCCATGAAAAGATATGAAGACTTTTTTAAAGGGAAAAATTACCATAGACATAAGATTAAAAAGTACTTCTTACGTCTTAAAGGATACGAAATCAGGAGAATATTCTATGGTTTAACCAAGATGGAGGAGATAATCATATGACAGCTCATATTTGTAGATCCCAAAATCTTTGTGTGAAACTGAACCCTTCTGATCCAGATTTCCCTTCCTTTTCAAAAGACCTACTTTCAAAATACCTATTTATTCCAATAAAGATAAAATTAAAACACATTTATACATTTGACCCAAAAATAAGTATTGTGAACTCAGTGTAAGTTTACTCTAGTTTTCTAAAGTCACATTTAATACAATACAAAACATTTTCTATCACATAGCCATACAACCTTTTGTATAGCTATCAGGCATTTTATGTTTTTATAAGCAAAGATCTTTTGTAAAACTTTATTGTTATATCACATTCATGATGCCTTGTAGCACGTCTGGACACACAGGTTTTGTAGTTAAATGCTTTGAGAATTTGGTACTGAAGGAAAAACATATACAGATTTTAATATCTTACTTAATAATGTGGAAGTCTATAATAAGCAATTAGGGAAGGACAGAACTTGAAAAAAAAGTGTATGATCATTTGCAACTGTGCATTCATATCTGTGTACATCTATAAATTCTTATTTCTTTTACGCATTATAACTCTGCTCAGCTTTTCCTTAAATGTCATCACACCTCTTTATCACAACATTATTTCTTACAATGTATCATGTTTCTCTATCTCCGTTTTTGGTGTTTTTCTATACTTAAATCTTGCTGTATCATGCTAAAACCCCTCTAAACCACTGTGATTTTAATATTTCTATCAGATTGAAAATGTCAGGTTCATACCCAGCCTACTGTACTCCATCATGCTACTCTCTTCATCCAGTTCTAAGTGCAATCTGTCCAACCTAACTCCGATTGTAAATGCCATCTCACATCTAATTGCATGTTACATACATACAAATAACCCTGTTCACAAGAAGATTAAAAAAAAAAAAAAAAAAAGATAACTTGAAAACAGCTTTGTTTTTAATCAGAGGTAGACCCATAAATAGTAGGAGGGAATGCAGCATAGATTATTTTTATTACAGCCTGTTTGTAAAGCAGCTACAAACAATAATAGATAACTGGATTGGACTTTGAACCATAATACTGACCCTGACACCAAGGCATTTTGATGCTGATTATGTGCTTCCTACTTGCTGTCTGTCATTTTATTTAGATTGCAAGGTCTGTGAGGCAGGCTTTGTCCCAATCCTTATACAACTTGGGTCAAATCGAGCTCATTATTTCTTCTGGCTTCTCTAAATATGGATCCTAGAAGCAGTTACAAGTTCACCCACATCTGGTCTCCCAGATTAGTTTCAACTCTTTTTTCAAAAGCTAAGTTAAATAGGAAAAACAAGTGTACAGTGTGACAGAAGCAGTCCACTGTATCTAATTTTATGTTATATTAAAGAACTATTTTTAGTTTAAATTAAATTTTGTATAATTAAAAAAACTAAATCAGATTTTTTGCAAACTACTATAAATATATCTCTACAGGCTATCTTTTACCCATTTTCCTAATATCTTCACATAATAGGTATTCTGTGTCCTTTTATAAAATTCTTGTGTATCTTCAGACATCAAAGAAATGGGAAGAAGTATCAGGTGGAATGATATTTCAAAATTCAGTTTGAATCAACAGTCAATTAATAACCAGCATTTAGAACTAAAACTCTCTCTAGGTCAGCTTTTCTGAAATATTTATTTGGGTAAATATGTAAGTTTTGTAATGATGTTCCAGGTTGGACTATCCTGTATATATATGTCTATACCTTAGCATGCTCCCAGAGAAGTCCAGATGCACCTCTACATCTAGCAACGTGCCCTTGTGTCAAACAAGGCAAACGGTATCCTGGGCTTCATCAGGCAAAGTATTGCCAGCAGGTCAAGGGAGGTGATCCCTTCCCCCTGTTCAGCACTGGTGAGGCCATAACTGGTGCACTGTGTCCAGGTCTGCACTCCCCAGTACAGGAGAAACATGGACATACTGGAGAGAGTACAGTAAAGGGCCACAAAGATGATAGAGGGACTGGAGCATCTCTCCTATGAGGAAAGGCTGAGAGAGCTGGGACTGTTCAGCTTGCAGAAGAGAAGGCTCATGGATTCTTATCAATGTATTTAAATACCTGAAGAGAGGATGTAAAGAGGACAGAGACAGGCTCTTTCCAGTGGTGCCCAGTGACAGGACAAGAGGCAATGGGCATAAACAGGAGGTTCCTGCTGAACAGCAGAAGACACTTTTTCTCTGTGCACAAGTTGCTCCGAGAGGTTGTGGAGTCTACATCCTTGGAGATATTCAAAAGCTGTCTGGACATGGTCCAGGGCAACCGGTCTAGGTGTCCCTGCTTGAACACGGGGATTAGACAAGATAATCTTCCACCACCACCCATTTTGTTATTCTGTGAATCTGTGATTCTGTGACACCTGACGTCCTTTTCATCTGTTGCTGGGATAAATAGACAAGCTGCTTGAGAGATGAAGAAAGGTGTTTTGCTAGCATCCTCTTAGGTAATATTTGGGGGATTAAAAGCCTAGCTTTAAAGAAAAATGAGAGGTTTTCTCCAACAGGTCAGCAAGAATTTGTTCTGAAAAGTTAACTCACAACAGTAATCCAATGCTTTCAGAAACATTTGTAAGACAGCTAAATCTTGCTAACCTATATAAAGTTATACATTTACCTATAATCAAGCTTTTATAGCTAGTTATCATTAATGAAACATTCATGTTAATGAAAAAAATAGTTTTAAGCACAGGCAACCCCTATTTGTAGAACCCACATGCTCAAGTGAGATCTTCAGCAATTCAAGTGTGTGCTAGACACTACCTATTCCCCTTTCTGGGTTCATTCCAGCCCTAGAAATAGTAACTTCAAGTGCAAGAGCTTGCCATTTCTCCCCACAATTCTTCCTGGCTTTCTTCTGACTTCAGTAGCTGCCAAGGATTTAGCTGCATAGAAAAAACAGTATCCAGGATTGTTTAGGCATGCTTACCCCAGCCTGGTCCTCTGCAAGGACTGACATAGCTTATTTTTCTCTTGCTGCGCTTCTGACTCTGAATATGTGAACTCATAATATTTAACAGGGAATGTGGAGCAAATAGTAAGTACAGGTTTATTACATGTAACACAAGTCTTTTTGTAATCTCTGAATCAGAGATGCACTGGAATCATTGCTGTCATCATAACTACTGTTTAAAACCAAAAGATCCCCCTGGAAAAGCAGAATTGCTGGTGCAGATGAAGTTTGATGGTGTTTCTGGCATTGAGTTGTTCATCAAAATGCTTCATTTTTATCTCTGCACAAAGAAATAGGAATGAGATTGAGCTTAATGGTTAGCAATTTAATAATTTAGTAGTTTGGAGGTATATGACCTAGGAAACGTATCTGTGATTGGCTTTGATAGCATTTTTGCAGTGTCATTAAAATAATCACTTAGTATCACTATTAAACACTTGACAAACTTTTCATTATAAGTCTGTGGTATTAGGAATTTTCAGCTTAAATGCATTATCCCCTAACAACCGTGGCCTTAATGTAAAAGGAGGAAAACATATACGCTGTAATATTTTCATGTTTTGTTTCATTTTGTTTTGTTTTGTTTTAAGATAAAATACATAAAGCAGCAGAGAAAAGGTGAAAACAGCTGTTTGATCTGATTTTAATATGGATTTAAGCTTTTCCACATGCATAACCTTAATCAGCTATAAACTAAAAAAGAATTAGACATACATGAGTAATAGAAGCTGATTCTCACCCTGTGCTAATGACTGAAAGATGAGGGTGGGGACAAACCTTATTGCCGGAATGTGCTGCTTCAAGAAAGATACCTTGGTCAAACCAGTATTTACATAAAGCTAAGCACGTGCTTAATTTCCAGCAACCTGTTGTTTTGTCTTATGAAAGAGGATGAAGTTAAAACTTATTAACAAACCCACTAAAGAAACAGACAGTATCTGTATTTTAGAATCTCGTAGTCTTATATTTAACAACCATTTCTCTATAACTGGAGAAACTTCTTTATTTACTATCCCAGTTAACAGAAGATCTAATTCAGACTGTGTAACAGTATGAAAAAGGAATTTCACAGTGTTAGTTTGTGTCCTTCCAGAGGAGTGTGAACTGTAATATATAGACCCAATGTGCAGTCTTTTCTGCTGTATGAAGATTACATTTCAGAAGTTCATCCACATTATAAAGGAAAGATATAAATTAAGATAGTAGAGTTGTATTTGAGGTATTTACCTAATGCTATTAATTTCTCAGTACCCAATCTCAAACCACTAAGATGGTTCTTCTCATAAAATGTCTGATACATTATAAATGAAATAGAAAACCCAGTTATTTTTAATCATTTGAACAGGCAAGACAGGAAAAATTGATCTAAGGCTGACAACAGTTCTAAGCTGAATCACAAGGATGAATTTCATAGCTTTGATCATATGAAAAGCCATTGGAATTTGATTAAGAAAAAAAAAGTTTGAAGACCAGAAGAGGTAAATTCATAATCAATCTAGAATTTCATAAGGACATGGGGAAATAGACTCACTAAGAATTAGATAATTTTGTTTTGGTGTGTAGCAGTAGAGGAAGAGGAAGAAAAAGATCCATTACATTTTAAATTATGACAATTCTCATAAAATGGCCTGCCAGGAAATGAAAACACTTCTTGATTCTGGAAATAGTAAACATGATGTAATAACTATAAACCCATCCAGCTCCTACAAGCTACAGGAGGACAGGATGTGGGAAGGAAAAAACATTCTCTATACTCAAAACATGAAGTTAGCCCTTGAGTACAAGAGGAAGGAAATGAATCAAAATGACACATCAGTACTGAAGATATTAATTATTACCAGATTTTCACACACAAATCCCACAGGTTGTCTGTCAAAAGAAATAAATTTAAACTCAAAGCAGGTTATTATTTATATGTAGGTAATATAAGAGGAAGTTTATCAAGGACAGGCCATTGTCCTGGCACAGAACAAAGCTCTCTTCTTCATTGTCGAGAAGAAGAGTTCTTTCTCTGGAGAATACCTCTTTTCCGAGAATGTGGTTTTCAAGCGATGTCGGTTTTCTGTAATGTCCTTCTGGGACCTTCCCTGGTCTAGCCATATTCCAGTTCTACATATTGTATAAAATCAGAACAGGAGTGAAATATTAAAGATTTGCTGACTTTAGTTCTGTTGCTGTATATTGACTATGTAAAAAAAAAAAAAAAAAAAAAGAACTACATTGACTCAGTCAGTGCAATATTCTTAGTCTTCAAGGCAGGACCAAATTGAAAAGCAAGTGCTCAAAGCAACAAAGGAATAATGATGCACTGCATAGGTAGAATAGATGCGGTATACATACACCATTTAAAACACTGCCATGAAGATGGAATCCTCAGCATTGTCAGCAAAGGTATGGTGGTTGACAAGGTTGCCTAAAGTAGTTATTTTTTACACATCACAAGTGAAGTGGAAAACAGATACTGGAAGACTATAAGACTCCTGGTCCAGAGTCAGAATAATAGACTTATTCACATTCAGCAGACATATTCTTATGTTTCTTACAATCAATAAACTCCAAATGAGAACAAGAAGATAGATGGAATTCAATGGTTGAAAGACTACCAAAAAGGACACCACTTGTAATTTTTAGGCTGACTGTGGGAGAAAAATACATATCATTCATGTTGCAAAGGGAAACTTATTCTGTACCCAGACCATGTATTGTCATATAAACTTGTCATGTATCTTCTAGAGTTGAAGAGGAAATTGAAAACCAAGTAACATATATCCAAGCAGGTTTGAGCAGGAAAGCTCTTCAAATTACATATGCAACAAAGTGCATCTTGTGAAAGAAGCACAACCATCTCAGCTGTCTTTTCATCAAGGTTCAATAAATGTAGTAGTTTCAGACATGTTTTCTTTAAATAAATTTACCAACACAGAGCAGCTGATGAACTCAGATGCTGTCATAAGCAGGAAGAAGATTGTCCACTAAAGCATACTTTGTGAAGTGGTTAACAGGCAATGTCAAATGTTATGTGGATTCCAAACAGACTGGAGGCTTATTTTGGCACAGAAAATATATTTGTATGGCTTTAAACATTGGTCCCACAGACTGCTTCCTGCTTCTTAAGCCAAATTATATTGGGCATTTCAAATATGCATTGATATAGCTTATTCCTCCATCAAGGAACAGTGGTTACATTTACAACTCATAACTCTTACAGCAATCTGTGGTTAGATACATACCCCATATGCCTCTGTTCATTTTCATCCAAACCCTTCAAGACCACAAACACCATGTTCAACTGCAGTAGCAGCTTTCGTTAAACAAAATGTACATGGGCTGAGCACTGAGGTAACATCTGTTACATGTCACAATAACATTCCACCTACCGCCACTGCTCCTGATATCTGTCATCGAAACTGTATACTCTGCTTATTCTTTTGACTGACAGTCTTTGCTATCTTGGACTGTTTATAGATCTTCCTCAGTCTCTGTCATGATGTTACTCCAGCTGCCACTGGTTAGAAACATCAAATTGGGTGGATAGGCCAGTACTAAGAAATTAGGGTATTGTATCCATATGAGTATGGAGTGGTTACCTTTGCAGTTTTCTTCAGGAAGCTGCTGTGAAGAAACAGCACATCCCTTGTCAACATTTCTTACCAGCTAAGACAACAATAACTGTTACTTCTTTGGAGTCATGCTGTCAGCCTCTGAAAGCCAGTTCAGGATTGGCAAGACAGTTTGGGAATGATTGCATCAGTTGTCCGTGCAGTCATTATCCAGGTTGCCTATGGGTGATTTACTGTGACAACCTATCTGAGGTCATGGAAGCTCTGGACCAACATAGGCTGGCCAACTGGCAGAGGGCAGCAGACGAGGCCAAGTAAGATGTGTCCCGTGAGGCTTTCATAGGTATGTAACCTGCAATTGCTGTCATTCATTTGCTCCTGAAGCACTACCAAGGATCAGCGATGTATCAAACCATTAGCCAGCCACATGTGACATGCTAGAGCCTTTAGGGATTCATCTTTGTATGAAAGGGGATAGGATGACTAATTCTTTTTATCCGTGGCTATTAGAGCACATGGGACATGAGCAGGACTCTACAGGGAACAAAATATCCTTTTGTCATTTTTGGGACTCACTTTGGGACAGTCATGGGCCACACAGCTTCTCTGTGGAAGGTACGTTCACCCAGACGACAAAATGTGCAATCTGGGGGATAAGATGTAAGATACCATTCCCAACAATGTGCAGATTACCACTGACTGCTGCACTTAGTGCAGTCTGTGTGAGGGTGTTTCCAAATTCAAGGCAAATGAGTATCTTTCATTCTATTTGCAATCTTGTACCTACTACTGGTAAATGTTTTGAAATGCAGATTTCCAAATAATCATACTGTAATAAGACTAAGTACAGCAATATAGCACTTGCTTTGAGTCACATACAGATTTAAGATGAGGGAGTTTGGAGAGTGCTATTCATTTAATAACTCATAAGAGCCAGCCTCACCAGGTGTTAAGTGATTTTTGTAACATGTTGAATACTCAAAGCTTAAAAAATTGTTCTTCCTGCATTTAGCACTTTCCATGTTTTATATACTGGGGACCTAAAAATCCAGACTCCTGCACTGCTTCGCTGACATACATTCATTGTTCCTGGAAGTAACTTTTAAGAAGGGTAGAAATCTCTCTGTTTTCTGTATCCTGTCTAACAAACTCCTCATCTCTCTTACAATTAATTTACATCAAAGATACATCATCCACAGAAGATATTATTTCACACAAATCACTCTTGGGACATCATGAGGGTTTATCTACACTTTAAACAGGCTAGGTAGATCAGATAACAGAAATATGGAGGGTCAGCACAAGCTAACTTATACTGCCAAGAGTGGGTATGTAGAAGTAATTGGAGTAAGATAAAGATAGTAGAAACTGTTTTGCAGTTGGAATGCTTTGTCTGCATAGATATGAAATAGACAAACAGCTGTGTTTGGTATTCATGTCATTAAGTTTATTCCATCCTACAGAAATAACATTGTCACTGTAATCATATGAAAAAAATTATCTCTGAGAATTAAACTGATAATTGCTAATTTAATTTGTGATGATCTAAACTAAAATATAAGTGATTTTTGACATGCATGGGGAAAATATATTTTTATATATACAAAAGCTATCATTGACTGCAAGAGAATTTAGAATGTCTAATATATCTTGTCACAATGGATGGCAGATTTTACTGAAACACTTTACTAATGAGACCATCGGTTTTGGATTCCCTACCCAACAGTATAATTGCAGCTGACAAAAAGCACCTTAAAATTCTTTCAGCAGAGGTGTCAAAATAATTTTCATTCAGTTTGCCTTCAGCAGACTTCACTCCCAATGGCAAAGGACAAAAAATCTGCACTGCAAAGAACTAACTAAAAATGTACAAAGTTTTTGGAAAAGTTAAGTTTATTATTTTTTGGTTAATAAGCTGGAAACAGTTAAGCATGAGATTCACTTAGCAAACACATTGTTCAAGTATTAACAAATACATGATAGGTAAAAATGATTTTCAGTCCACTTTGAATCATGCCTGGAGATAAATGGCACATATGAAAAGTATGCCAACCAGATCATGAAATGGAATTCAGGTAAACAACAAAAGCATAATTGCACGTTGAATTAAAAGAATATTAACCTTCCTCACTAAAGATATATACTCTATATTATCATGGAATCATAGAATCATAGAGTCATTTGGGTTGGAAGGGACATTAAATATCATCTAGTTCCAGTCCCCCTGCCATGGGCTGGGACACCTTCCACTGAACCCACTTTGCTCAAAGCCCCATCCAGCCTGGCCTTGAACATGTCCATTGACAGGGCATCCACAGCTTCACTGGGAAACCTGTTCCAGTGTCTCACCACCCTCATAGTAAAGAATTTCTTCCCTGTATCTCATCTAAATCTACCCTCTTTCAATTTAAAGCCATTCCCTCTTGTCCTACTACTACATGCCCTTGTAAATGTCCCTCTCCAGCTCTTTTGTAGGCCCCCTTTAGGTACTGGAAGGCTACTGTAAGGTCTCCCTGGAGCCTTCTCTTCTCCAGGCAGAACAACCCCAACTCTCTCAGCCTGCCTTCGTAGGAGAGGTGCTCCAGCCCTCTGATCATCTTTGTGGCCTCCTCTGGACTCTCGCCAAAAAGTCCACACCCTTCTTGTGTGGGGCCCCACAGCTGAACCCAGTACTCTAGGTGGGGTCTTACGAGGCTGGAGTAGACAGGGAGAGCCACTTCCCTTGACCTGCTGGTTATGCTTCTTTTGATGCAACCCAGGATACTGTTGACTTTCTGGGCTGCAAATGCACATTGCCAGAGTCATGTTGAGCTTCTTGTCCACCAAAACCCAAGTCCTTCTTCTCAGGGCTGCTCTCAATCCATTCTCCACCCATCCTGTATTTATTCTTGGGATTGCCCTGACCCACGTGCAGACATATTGACATTTTCAGCATCTTATATATTGTGGGGAGATTTTATGAGTGCTTGGACTAGGTGCCCAACATAGCAGTAGTCCCGATAAAAAAAACAGCTAAAGAGAGGTAGCCATCAAGCAACATTTCTGAATGATGTAAAAAATGTCTGTTTTCAAAATAGATAAAGCTTGGGTAATTTTTTGGAGCCACAGCTACTCAAAATGGAATTTGTATTTGTTTCCCACATATTGGCCAAGATGTCCCTGTCCATAGCAGGGGAATCGTAATGGATGACCTTTAAAGGTCCCTTCCAGCTCAAACTATTCTTTGATTCTATGATTCTATGATTTATTCTTCATGTTTCATGTATTGGATTATAAGCCTGTTTGCCTATATGAGAGTTGTTGATTTTGACAGGAAGTAAATCACCTCCATCCTTTGGGGATACAGCAAAGTCTTTATGTACAGGCTCCAGGTCAGATTGTAAATGGAATGAGACAGTGCAGTTTAATAAGGGGTGCAAAACTCATACCTTAAAATCTGCTATTTTGAGATAGAACAGAAAGTTGGTTTGGTTGTTTGGTTTTTTTCCAAAATCAGAAACTTTGTGGTACATCAGATAAATCTAATTAGTCAAACAGTGTTGTATTCAATCCATATGAGTTCATAGCAAAGTCAAATAAAATTGTCTCTTTTAACCATAAGCACACATACAATCTTGGAAAGGATACAGCTCTAAAGTTACAGAACGGTTTTTATTATGTGGAGCAATACTTATTTGTTTTACTGACATATATATATTTCATATATCTATACCTCTCTATGTACATCATAAAACATATATGCATATATCTCTTGAAAAGAAACCTCAGTGCAATTTGTACCAAGCTTTTAATTCTCTCTCATGCATTGGAATCTCTTGAAATTTAAAGGGCTTCAGAGAGTTTATATAGGATCTTTAAATGTTCAGAGACACTGCTGGTTTATTTTATATTTATTTCTGAAATATTTTGGTATAGGAAAATGTGATTTACTATATATAACAATAATTATGTAATGAAAATCAAAGTTTATTAGAAAAAAAATATTTTAGAAATCTCTCTAAATGTCTGCATGCAATTGAATTAACAAGAGTTGAAGTACAGCACATTCCTGAAAAGAATATAAAGCCAGTGGATTTATGGAAGAATAAAAGTTGCGGTATTCAAGGTATATAACTCATTGCAAGCAAAGTCTAGTAAAGATGTCCGTACTACTTATCCTTTAGGCCCCACATTGAAATTAATGGCTGCTGTGGTTTCCCAGATTTTTGTGGCAGCAAAGAATTGAAATCCTAAATATATAATTAACCATACAGACTTACTCATTTTAATTTTAAGGGCATATAATAATAAAATGAAAAATATCCATTTCTTGATAATACTTTGCCTGAAATATTTACTGCAGGAATTTTCCAATGTTGTCAATATTAGACTCATGCTAGTCCTGCTAAAATGGGTACCTTACTTAAGTCTGAAGAACCCTGGGCCAGTTTTGAGTGCATCTGAAATCTTACTCAAACTTCGTAAGTATTAAAGATAATTTACCGTACTATATTTTATGCTAACAGAAACTTGACATAGACTTTGAGGAATTTCAGGATTCCAAGGTTATCTACCAAATATATACAGAAATATGTACACAGATTTTCCTTTGTCCAACCTGGGTATGTCTACATCACGTTTTATGATACTTTTCAGGTTCCACACACTTATAAGTCATACATAAATAAAAATTAACCTTCAACCAAGATTCGTAGCTGTTTATTAAAGGAATCTGGAATCCACGCCTTAAGCACTTTTGTCTTCCTACTTAGTGATCTGGAAACAACTCCTGAAATCTTCAAACCTTGGAACATTATGGCTAAGTAGTTTTATGTTTTGTGGGATTTTTTTGTGTAAATTCAGAAATGTAGATTACAGAAGGCATATTGATTTTCTATTAAAGATATACATTTTCACTCCTTCTGACGGCTCCTTCTGACGGCTCTGAGGTGCTACCACCTCAAAGCACAGTTCCACAGTAAATGAAGTTCAAGCTCAGCTCTTAATCAGATCATGTCACTAACTTACATGTTGTCACTTTTTCTATGTTCAATTTGAATCAATTGGATTTCTTCTTATGAATAGCTAAATAATTTAGTTATGACTTCAAGTCAAAATAAAAATTTCGGTTGACTTTGGATGGGTCTTAAACGGGACAACAACTAAGGCATTCATATGTCTTCACTGCCAAGGAAGCAAGTACCTCGAGGATAGCGTGCAAATTTCGTACTAAGGGGTCACAGAAATTCACATCAAAGACAGAAAGTCTTTGGCTCATGTTTGACTTACTGAATGTACACCTTGGAGCTTTTGCTAGGTATTCTGCCTGATGCATGGGACCAGGAGATGCAATCACCTAGCAGTAACTGTGTGCAAGAGCTCTGATGAGCTTCAGAAGAGGTGCTCAGGCTGAGGGGTTTTAGTTCCACCTCTGACTTTTCCAGTTTCTCCACAGGAAGCCAGTGCTAATCTTTATGTGACATTCAAGAAAAGGTCTAAATCAACTTTGAATAGCTTTTGAGAGAGGAGAGGGAGGAAGATTAACCTTTGTCAAGCATTTTTGTTAGTGCCAGTGATCTCAGTCACTCATTTCAGCCTGTAAAATATAATGTACTTTCCCGGTGATTGTACTTCTGTGCTCAGAACAGTAGCTTGTTTGGCACATGAAGCTGGGTAGGAACATGGAGATGTATCAATTTGAATTGGATCATGTAAGAAGGGCCCACATTTGTTTGCAACTGTGATAACAGTCAAAAAATATATTCTGAAGCATTTAAATTGTGTCCATTATTTATCCACTAGCCTGTACAGGCCATTTCCAAAACTCTCATACCAGAATTTTAAAAATGAGTGCATTATCATTTGTCGTAACAGGTTATTCCAGCTTGTCACACCCAGGAAGTTAAAATAAAGAATTAAAACTGCCAGAAGAGCCAAACTTACACAAACAAGCAAACAAACAAAAAATTATAACCTAAATGGATATAGGTTGGAAATATATGAGCTAGACAAAAATCTAATACATAAGGAAATCAGATTAGTAGTCCAAGGTATTGAACAGTTCCCTAACCTCAAATTATTGTTAGTTTTTGAAAGACTTTCAAGCTATTTGAAAACCGACAATCTATTGTTGTAATTACCTACATTTGCTCTATTCTGTTTACTAGTTACGCTTTGAAACGCGTGACCTCTGTTTGAAAGATGATGGAACTAAGAGGCATTTGTTTTCATACTATTTTGCTTTTCATGCACCTGAATGGTTGAAGTCTGTCACTGACAGCACTCAAATATATTGTCACAGCACCTATGGTGTTAACACATAGAGCAAAGTTGTAGAGCCTCAGTTATTTTATTAATTGTTTTCCCAGTTTTAATACCAACATCTTTTGTCGAAACAATGTGTATTTTCCACAGAGGTAGACACTACCATAGAAGAAGATGCAAGATACATATGATTTCAAACCAGGTCTGCCTTTTAAACCTACACACCTCAGCATATATCAGAATGCTGTATAAAATACTGTTTATTTCCACATTGACATTCAGACACTACATCACCACAATGTGTGAAATCAGACCTAATGAGTTCTGAATACAGTGTGACAGGATAGCCACAGGTCTGCCTATGCTGCAGGGTTATATGAATGTATTACAACAAAAACTGAAATTAGTTTAAATAATTTCAGGTTAATGGCAAAGGAGAAGAAGGGCTGGAGTTTGGAAATCCCTCAAAAAATTAAAAAATGTCTGAACATATCGTTTCATCTGCTCTGACTAGGCTACAGTCCAGTGCACAAATTAAAGCTAGCATGCGGTTGTCTTTGCTACAACTCAGTACTTGAGAGCTACCCTTAAGCTTGCCACAGCCTTGAGACTAGAACTACTGAGCCAGTAGATGATTCAGATTATAAATGTAAATGTTGTTTATGTAAAGCACCAGGGATTGGTTCACTGCGGTTTGGCCCTTTTTCACCTCTCAAAGTAAGTAATAAACTTGCTCTAAGTGCTGAAATGGCTTCAACTTTTCTGTAAATCCAGTTGGTGTTTTAACCTTGTCTGAGCAGTTCCTTTAAGACCATCATAAATGAACCACTAGGAATAAATGCTGTAGGAGTATGCTTGAAGAAAAATCCTTCCCCAATCAGCATTTCTTACAGATAATTTATGTCAGGCTGATTTCCAAAGATTGATTGTGAGATTGTGCAAATTTATCTGGTTACTTCTTAAGATTCACGTCAAAAAATTGCGTGGCTCCCCAGTACTTTTTGATGACAAAGCTTGTGCTCTTTCTCTATCAAACTAATTGAAGCCTCCTCTACCAATGTACTGGTATCCCAAAGGCAGGCTTGTCAATCACACAATCACTCTGCTGCTGTTCTGCAGTTGACCTGATTTGGCACTGAAAAGGGAACAAGTGCTTCTGTGCAATCAAACTGGAACTGATGGAAACCAAAGAGACCTTGATAGACTCAGTACTAGGCGGTGGTAGTAAGGCAAGCAAGACAGAGCAAGAGAGAACACACTAGGGGAAACTGTTGCTTTAAAAGTGATTATTATTTTTTTTTCAAATCTGTGCTGAAAGAAACAACTGTAAGTATACGAATAGGGTAGTGTCTGTGCATATATGCTGTGTATATCAAACCTTCATGCCCACAGTAATAACTGTAAAAATGTTAGCTGATTTTGGAATAAACTCAAAATATAGATTTGTTTGGGAAACTCTGAATGACACATTTGACAAACCTGATAGTACCAAGGTCCACAGGGGTATGTTTCAATGGCACTTTAATTTGAATTTGGTTTTAAATAATTCAAAACTTGACAATGCAACACATCAGGCCCCAAAGGTTATAGGCATAATTTCCAATTGAGAAATTTCCAATAATTTAAAATGATGGGGTTTTTTCTAATGAGGAAGACATAGTTTATAGCACTATTAAATTGTCACCCTGATGACTTACAACTGCAAGATTTAGTACTAAGGTCACAAAGGTACTTCCCCATTGCAGGAAGCAGATAAATTGATAAGCATATCTCTCAAGCATTTAAAACACATTTTTAGGTAATATAATTTAAAAAATAACAGTGTTCCATACAGTGAGTACTGATACATTGAAGAATGTTATGTACAGTCCAGTATGAAGAAATAAGTAATCTGTGGTAGTTTTCTTAGAAGATATTAATTTCTAAGGACTACCATATTGTACCAGTGAGATTACCTATCAGTTTGCCAATGCCAAATCCTCTGGAACTGGTTATGGCAGTCTCACTTATTTGGCTGTTTGTGGTAGAGCAAAGTTGAGTTCTTTCACAGACATAAAATTATATTCACACACATCCCAGCTTTAGGTGTTCACCTTTAGTTTCTAACCACCCAAGGCTTCTTGTATAATTAGGGTAAGTGAAAAATTTCCTTTTGTGGGTAACATAAAAATTTCCTATTATGGGTAACATAGGGAAACACTTTTTCATTGTGAAGGTGACTGAGCACTGGAACAGATTGCCCCATGTGGTAGTGGAGTTTCCATCCTTGGAGATATTCAAAAGTTGTATGGGCAATCAGCTCTAGGTGTCTCTGCCTGAGCAGGGAGTTGGATCAGATGATCTCCAGTGGTCCCTTCCAACCTCAGCCATTCTGTGATTCTATGAACTCATAAAACCTACTTTGCTCCTTGCAATTCAGAGGAAGCCCAGGGCAATGTGTTTGCCTCAGTTAGGCATCAGTCACTCAAAACAATTCCTCTCTCCCTGGCTCCCCTTTCCCCAAGCCCCAAATGGTAAGTGTCTTTAATAATTCTTCTGACATTAAGGAAAATGTAGCCTAGGGTGAAGTATTTCTGTTAGGAAACAATGAACAAGGTATATAGAGTTTCAGAATTTTCTTTTGGAAGGAAAAAATCAACTATTTTTTTCCCCCTAAAATGTAATAAGAGATGACAGAAACAGGAATTCTGGAACAAATCAACACTTATAGCCTAGGAATAATTTATGTACCATAACAAAGCCAAATTTGGGTTTTCCAGAAGACTATATGGCTGGCTTTTTAGTGTCACCTTATCTGGAATCAAATTAAAGGCTGATTGTGTATAGCATCTTGACTTTTACAGAACAGACATTTTATGTGATTTATAAGTTAAAGGCCCATTGAAAAACAGACGGAGACAGAAATCTGATTAGAGTCTCAATAAATATTTAGAGAGATAACTCATACTGAAATTAATTATAAATTAGATCCCTTTAAACCACCGAGAAGGTAAGCCATGGATGTTTGGATACATTGGGGAGGGGGCAGGGGAGGAAAAAAAAAAAAAGATGATATTATACATGACTAGCTATGTGTTCTTTTAAAAAGATGGAATTTGGACCCAGATTAAACTAATCTGATTCCAGATTCAAATTTACTCCCCTTTCTAGGAAAAAGAAACCCTTTCAAGTTTATCTGAAAAGGGCATGAAGTCTACAAAACTTTTCTCAGTGAGCTTAATTACTTATCGTCCCACTGCCTTTGCTTAAATTTGAAGTGTATTTCATCTTTTGAAAGAAGGTAATTGAGGTGGGGTAGTTATTAGCGCTTTTATCTTTTTGTCCTGCAAACTATTCTGAGGAACACAGTAGTTCAGATAAGAAATCCGAATGCACAAAATTTAAAAGAACCAGTATCAGTACAAAAATAGTGATGTCTGGCAACACAAAATTGTTTAAGGGTTGGAAAAGATACACTTTGAATTACAGGTTTTCTAAAGCTACCAAAAATTACCTGTAAAGAAACATAACAAAACATTAATAGCAACTTTGTAGAATGAGAAAAAGTACAGGGTTTAGTGCTATGTAAAGAGATCTTCATAATGAATCAAAAATCTCTTCTACTTGTACATGTATAATAACCACAACGTTGCTGTCTAGCACTTAAGAGTACAGGACACATTTTATTTACATTTATACCCTCATAAAAAGACTGTTTCCTATATAGGATGCACACGTAAGATCCAGTGATCATCAAACATAAACAGACCAGTAAGATCAAGGATCCCCTTTGATGTGGACAAGAACAAGCACTATGTTTGTTTAGCTTATTTCTTTTGTGCATTGTGAGAGGCTGCACCAGATACACTTTAGTCTCTCTGTGAATGTATCCTGTGAGACCCTCCTCCAGCTGTCAGTTGCCCTCTGTGCATCTTCTAGAGTTTGCTGCTCAAAGATGTCTAAGAGTTATTTCACTTCAGTATCTTCTCTTGAAAAGCGATATTCGGTTCCTTCTCCCATGACATTCATGTAATTTATCTTCAGTCGGCTGCATTAGTCACTTTGCAATTTTAGTGCTTTGTATGTTGGGATATCCTGTGGGAAATTGTTGCTTCTGATTATCCTCCACAGTAAATAGCTACTATCTGGGAAAGTTAGTCACAACTCTTTACTGTTCTTAAATACTTTTTTTTTTTTTTTCCCCTCATCTGCAGGAATTTGCACAGGACTCTGCACTCACACATGATGTGGGGAAGTGGCAAAAATGGTGCCTTCACCTGCAACAGGCCTCAGCATAAACCAGGCTGCAGCTTCCAGAAAAGTGGAAGGTGTGTCTCAGATCTGGGCATACGTGTGTATTTCTGTTGAAGGATGCAACACCAAGTGTGCAATATACCTAAGAAAGACAAAATTTTCCTTGGTGGTGCATTCTTCTGTGTCTAGAGAAAAGAAACAACAATCTTCAGATGATGTCTTTGAAGTGGAGAGACCAGAATGATTTGTGACTCAGGAGGTGAGCTTTTGTTTAAAGATCTGTAAGGAACTGTTAATAAAGATTTCATGAAATGATAGAACTGGAAAAATGCTAGAGAGGATCTGTTCAAATATCACAAATTCTACAGCTCTGCTTTTGTAAGTGCTGTGAAGAGACCCAAACACAAGACATATATGTGCTTACTGATATCCATGAAGGTAAGTTAGAAAGATCTAATCAGAGCTTGATCTTTAATGGATTACTTCATTGTCAGGATTTATGGAAAGGTATGTGCAGTGTATATAGGCAAAAAAGGGTAGGGTTTTTTTCTGAAATGTTTAGGAATTAACTCCAAAATGATTGTTCTGAAGTTATTAGATTTAGATCATTGATGTTTGATATCAGTCTTGTGTTCTAAGTAATTCCATATTCCAATAAGGCCTTATTTGTTTTTGAGAGTTGGTTGCTTTTCTCTGATTGTTGAACTTACCCAAATTTTTCTTCCATTTATTTCTCTTGTCTTCTGTATCTCCTTTGTTTATTCCCCTATATAGTACTGTGGAACTTCTTGGCACATTACACAGAAGAAATAAAAGATGATGACTAACTCAGTTTTCCAGCCAACATTGCACTTGTCTCTTTCCTTTAAATAAATTTTCAAACACTTTTCTCTTTTGGAGAGGCCATTGTCTTCAAACCAGAAGCATTCATGCCTTCTAAATCTTGAAGAAGTGAAAAGAGGAGGCAGGTCTTCCTCCTCAGCAATAACATTAACTTCAACATTTGGATCTGAAAATCATAACTTTCCCTAAAATGAAAGAGAATTAACAGGCCCATTAAGTACTTACCCCAGGAAAAAAAAAAACAAAACCCTCCAAAATCCAAAGCATCATATTCATAATCTCAGGATGAATTGTCTCCTTTAGTACAGAGAGACACACTGAGATGTACCATCAGGCCAGATAAACACATGTTGGTAGGATTTTAACATAAAAGCAATGCACCCCTTGGGTGTTAGACCTCATTTGTTGTAAAAGTTTCATTTTGACAAGTTACTACATACTTTCATTCAAAAACACCTCGTCTGACACAAATAAAATGAAGAAGAAAGGGGAAGGAAAAAATGGCTTTGCTTTACAGCGATAACGAGTCCTCCTCAGACATATTCCAATCAGAAAAGCTGTGAAATACATATTCAATAACTTGATGAGGAAAAAATCATAGCAAAGCCCTCTTGACCTTTTATGCAGCCCATTAACACTGTCCACTAACACCTGCTTTGTAATTAATGTGCTAATCAAGGCAGCAGGGTTCACCAGTTACCACATTTCCATACAGATTCCAGCTTTGTTGCCATGTTGCTATCTCAATTAGTCTGCAGCACTCTTAATGTAGCCTTCTCCTGCAGGAAGAAAATTGGTTTCAGATGTGAATGCTTCATAATGAAACAATCCCTTAATGTATAGTGAACTTATTACGCATTATGCTGAAACTAATTTTCTTTCTTC
Source organism: Ibycter americanus (assembly GCA_035590275.1). Taxonomy (NCBI): domain Eukaryota; kingdom Metazoa; phylum Chordata; class Aves; order Falconiformes; family Falconidae; genus Ibycter; species Ibycter americanus. The sequence continues at coordinate 63,193,314 of JAVJGI010000040.1, forward strand.
TAGAAGTGTATGTGTGCTTAAAACTTACATGCAGAACAAATGATACTCAGATTTATCCCAAAATGAGATATTTGGGAATAGTTTACAATAAACAGGCAAACAGTCACAGGCATAGAGTTGAAAAAGCTGTTCACTCAGTACGCTGTTTGCTTAGGATCTGTCCACATATACACACAAACAAATCATTTTATGTCATATATTTCATGTCCACTTGCAATATTAATACTGTTAGAATTACTGAAATGTCACCTGGAAAGCAGAAAAGCATTTGAAAACTGTCATGTGGATAAGGTTCCCATGGAAACCAATTTCCTTGATATCCATGTATTCAACATAACTGCCTGTAATTTTGTTTGGATACTCACGGAAAAAAAACTGTAGCAATAACTTGGAAATTATTTCCACATTCTTAAATGATTATAAAAATACTCATTTAATGCACTATGTGGCTCATGCAATGGAATAGCACTAACCTAAGCAGCATTCATCACTTCTGGCCATAGCTGTCATACTACGTATGATGTATGTGGCGTGTTGACTTAGAAAACCAAAGGATTTTTCCAGAGTAAACACGGTACCTGGAGTTCTTTGTTCAATATACAGAGGAGTAATACCAGAACAGTGAGGTTAAGCACATTTGCAATGTAGACTACAACGTTGTTGAATCCCCTATGGCAAGTCCCTAAGGCTGGTTACCTTACACAGTGCTTCTGCGTCACAAAAGCACGTAACTCCAGAACAGGAGACACTTGTGCTGAGAACAAAGTGTAAGGCTGCCCCTGTCCAAAAGTACTTACAATAAAATTGGATGTGGCAGGCATAATTAGTGAGAAATTAAAGCAACTGAGATGCAGAGATGAAACACTCTCATAAGGCTGCCTGTGATAAGATTTAATAAATTACCAAAGGAAATAGTCCTTGTGAATAATTGTAAAGTTTATTCCCTAAAAAACAAGCAAAAACCCAGCAAACAAACCAGAAAGGAAACCCTAAATGGTTTGCTGGTGTTTTGGGGGTTTGGGTTTTTTTCCTTCTAGTTTTGATTGCATAGAAACAAACACAAAAGCCAAATCTTTCTCTCCTTTCTGCAAAAGTGAAACACAACACCCTCAGAAGCTATCTGCTAAACTGTAGCCAAGTAACCAACCAGCCACATGGTTAGTGTCCTTGTTTGCAAGAAGAAATTTCTGGTCTCTTATAAAACTGTACAGGCTTGAACTTCAGCAGTTTACTGTTTTGACTTCCCCTCTGATCTGGTTTTGGCTAAAAAATTCATCTTGTACATAAACATCACCAAATCCCTCTTCCTCCCTATTTTTTGTCTTAAGAAATTTGGTGTCTTTAAGGCTGGAATTTTTTAGTTTTGGTCTCCTTATATCCTGGAGTCACCTAAGGCTGTATTAGTCACCTATATCCTTAGTTACCTAAGTTTCTTCAGCCATCTCATATCCTTAGTAACGCTATATCTTTAGCATCTTACATCCCTGTTTACTTTGTAAATATTCCCATGAAATACATGGTTATGTTATTGAAGTAAGATGTTTCTTCAACATGAATATGGGTAACCATGTGAACTATGTAATAAATGGTATTTTTTGTCTACCTTTTTACTGAAGATTAAAATCAAATATCTGAAAGGCATCCACATTTAGTTTAAGAAACCTGCAAGTGAGGATTCTTTCTTCTGACATTTTTCATGAGTAGAAGGGGAAAAAAACCAACACCCTAGAAATAGAGCGAATATGTGTTTGAATGAGACAATGCTGGTAATAAAAGGGGGGGAAAGTAAGAATACAGACTTTTTACTTCCTTCAAAACCAGTTTGTGAAGATTTACAATTGTAAGTCATTGAATTGTTTCAGTGGGTCCCAAATTAAACTGTTTGTTACCTTATAAGGCTGACAACCTGGATTTTCTGAGTTACATGACTGTTTTGAGACCATGTAAAATAGAAATAAGGAATGTGCTCAAAGCTTGAGGTAATTCTTTGCTGCTGTTGTTATTACAGCTGCAGTGACAACTGTAACAAGTACAGATTTTCCAGAAAGTACAACAGCATATTGTACCTCTTTAATTATATTCTACTTATTACAAAAATGTTAACCTGAGTATACTTTGCTATACTGCCTACCCACCCAATTCAAGCCATAAGCAGAACTGAATTTAACATTTTATAAGCTATTTCCGGGAAGTAGCAAAAGACTCTATTAAGCTGCTCATAACTGGTCATTAATGTCCCTGATTCTGAAATAACATCCTTAATTCTGCCTGTCTTATACTGATGATATACTTTGGCACTGAATGGAGACTTGCGGTTTCTTCTGTAGGCTACACCACTTGTTACTTTATGGGTGTGTACCCACTGTTACATACAAAACAAGTTTGAAATAAAATTTTATTTTGCAGTTTGTTTCCCTGGTTGAAAGAAGAAGTCAGGTAATTCTAAAATCATTCTATTGCAGTTCCAATGTATCGAGACAAGATTGTTCTGAGATTCTTTGTTCAAATACTAAACAAGGCGGTCACTGCGCAGTCTATGTGTCAAAGTAATGAAAAATATTTGTGGATAGTCAAGAGACATACACAAAACCTTCATGCAGTGACCTGCGGAAAAGGAGAAGTGAAAACAGAATTGGAGTGTTTAAGGCTTAAAGTAGGAGTCACTGAGGAAACAGGGCAACGAGTTTTCTTTCAAGCAAACTCACTCTTACTTTTCAGAGAAGTTCATTTAATAAATTAATAAGGCAAGTGTCCTCATGATATGTATCTAAATTTTAATTACTGGGTATTATTAACAAAGCTGAAGTTTTGATTTCTTGTTTCTTCAAAACTCATGGAAATGTGACAAGATCACATCAGTAAAAAAATGTTGTTTCTTATAGTAGATCCTAACATTAAGATGATTTTCAGACGTACTGCTCTTGTGCTTAGAATGACTTAACATTTAAATATATCCTTGGATGTTTTATGGAAAAAAAAAGGCCACATTTCTTGACAGGCTCAGGTTTTTTGTTTTTTCATTTAGCAGGTTTTTAATGTTCAATAATTGGAAGTAATTCTTTCTGAGATGTTTTTGCATTGTATACACTAAAATACTTTTTCTTAAATGGCAGATTTGAGTAGTAGTTATCTAACATTATTACTTGCAAATAGTTGGAAAAGTGAGAAGACATGAAAATGACGTTGTTTTCAACGTTTATGGACTGTTCATGTCACTAATATTTTACGGCATATTTTTTAACACTACATAGGGGAGAAATTGCTTTTTCCTTAGCCTTAAATTAATATTAAACAATTTAACAAGTTCTACCTGGAATTTTTAGTCTCTTAAAATATGCGGGATTACTTACTCGTAATATTCTTGCCAATTTGGATTAGAGTCTAAATAAAGAATGAGTAAATGCATGGAGTATTATGTAATTCTTTCAAAGAAATCTAATGTGCAGAGAAAATGTGTACAAATACCTTGCTAACTCTTGGTGTTTACTAAATAAAGAAAACATGAGAGTGATGGTCCTATATCTGTGGTATTAAACCTGAAATAAAACTGGTCATCTAAAAATAAAACATAGAAATATTTATTATATGCACATTACAATGCTAATTGTATGTTTCTAACATCTTTTATTCTTAACTTCTTTTTGTAGCATGAGTTTTTTTAAATCAATCTTCCTTCCAAAGTGTGTTACAACTATAAGTACACATGTAAATGTAAATGTGTGTCTCTATGTAAATACGCTCAGATCCCTACAAAAACATTATACAGTCAAAACTGTTTGTTACAATAAAAGGTGAGAACTCAAATTTTATTTGTAATTCATCAAGCCCTGAAGTAATCTTTCCATTTATATTATAGAAGTCCTTTATACCTCACCATCTTCAAAAGAGACTGAGAATATCAGACTCAAATGCATGACTACAGGAATATCTCCTAAAGATTATTAACTTAATGGGATTGGTGAACTTTCCCATTCTATATGTTTTTGTGTTTCTAAAATGTACTTTTCCACCTTATTCTTCTGTAAGAGTCACAAAAGCTAAACGTCCTTGTTCCTTTGCAAACTGGAATATGAAATAATAAAGAATTAGTGGGATAGTCTTTTGGAGCAAAAGAGACTATAAGTAAGCATAACTGTTTCTAAAGAGAAAAATCCCTGCAATTGAGAAACTTTTCAGCGGTGTTTTTTTGTTGTTGTTTTCTTACAGTTACCCTTATTTCTTGTAATACTTCTGTATGTGAAGTTTGCCTGGTGAGCTTGTAATATACCAACATAGAACTGTATTCCTTGTACTGCATAGGAATGACCCTTGATCATTTTTCTTGAAATGACTGAACAACAATAATTTCAAGTTGAAGCTCCATAACACAAGTAGTACCATAATTTTCTCCCTCATTAGTGGTTCATAGAGTTTTCAAAGAAACATGTGTTTTAAATAAAGAACAGTAAGGTTTGGGTTTTTTTATTTTGACTCATATTAGTCACTAAGAACAGAGCTGATGGAAAAGCTATGTTTCTCAAAATGCATTAATCCATCATCCTGAGGCAATTAACAGTATTATGCAAGGCTTTAAAGCTCAAATACATGTGTGTTTTTCATTTGAAAAGCCAAGCTGGCATCTTTGGACAATCCACGTAAGTGCACTCACTGATAAAGAATATTGAATCTGGGTAGCTAGCAAGTATAAGTGAAGTGCTTACAAATGTGGTGGAAACAGGCTAGCAAGATGCCACTGCTTTTATATCCCTTGGTCCTAAAGAGATATGCTTCAGTTCTCTCCTTGTCCTGCTTACAGGATAATACATTTGTCCTCTGTGTGCAAGGACAATGGCGATAGCACAACCCTAGTTATAAATGAGAGGATTTATTTTATTTTTCCTTTATAAGCAAAAATATCACAGAAAAATGTTATATAAATAAATAAATAAAAAGAACTTTAAATGGACTGTGTTCATCTAAATAACAGAAAAGGCTGATGTACAGTGGTAATGTTACTCATTATATAATCTGAAAGCTTCTCACTAGTGAAAAAGAAGAGGTCCGAGAAGAGAAAATCTGTTTATCTTGATAAAGCTTGCTCTCTGGAGATCCAAGTTTTATTCCTGTTGCAGCAAAAACTTTTTGTGACATGAAACTTGTAATTTATGGTACTCCATCTGTAAATTGGGATAAAAATAACATTTCTGTGCTCTAGAACGCTGCATTGCATACATATATCTTTTGTGACTTTTTGGTGATCTTTGGAATGTATTGCCAAAGTGCACAGTATTACTTTATATACTATAATGTTGGTTATGCTCCAGTAGTATTTTGTACCTGTTTTTCTACCATAGTAAATGATCATGATAAATTAAAATTTGTGTTTGTTTTCTTCTTCAAATAAAGTAATGCAACTATATTTTCGGTTCCACCAAAATTAATACAAGACCCTCCTGATATTTTTACACAAGTTTAATAGAAATAAAGGCAATGTGTCAGAGAGTGTTGTTCCTTTAAGAAGATATTAATCTGATGCTTCTATCCCAGGATACTGAGCATTAGGCAAGCCAAGGGCTTTTTTGGGTAAAAATGAAACTCTGAGTAGCTCCTGTATCTGAATCTTCATTTACAGCTGAGCTTTAGCCACCAACTGCCCATTCAGGCTTCTAAGTTCAACTTTTCCACATGTTTGTATCTTTTCTACATCCCAGTTAAGTTCAATCTTGCCATCTAGAAGCCTTGTGTTAATCATGTATATCACAGTTGGATTTAAAAAATCAAATGTAGTAGAAAAGGGAAAAAACAGTCAGAGAAGTGGTCACATAAACTCTTTCATGTCTCAGCCTCATGAGCTCCACAGTTCTGATTCATCGTGCAAACTTAAAGTGACTGGGCTGATGCTGCTTTGACTGCCACTTAGGCTCCAACTGGTGCTACTGCTGCGTGTCATTAGAACACCTCCTGTTGGACAGGAAAATGTCATTGCTGCTGGCTAGCACTGCAAAAAGATGTTACATTACAGGGATCTGTTTGGTACCTGGAATAAGATTTGAGTTGTCACAGTCTCATCTTACTAAAATAAAATAAAATCAAATGAAAAATAGAGGAAAAGCCTAAGAGACAGTGAGGGAGAAAAGAGTGACTGGCGTACAAAAATGTCCCTGAACCTTTAAAATAAAAAATCTGACATACTCAGGAAGTTGGAGTAACAGCTGTCATCAGACTGAGATAGAAGGTGACCTCTCCCAGATAAA
>JAVJGI010000040.1:63208341-63233681 GCA_035590275.1 Ibycter americanus
TATTAAATTGTTCTTATCTCAACCCTTGACTTTTACATTCTTTTCTGATCCTCCTCCCCATCTTCCTGGGTGAGGGGGAGTGAGCAGGTGGCTGCGTGGTACTTGGTTGCCGGCCAGGGTTAAACCAGCACACCAGTCCTACCTGATTCATGAAAAGTTGATTTGGAAAAGATTCCAGGAGTTTACTAGTTCTACCTTCCTCCTTGGTGTGACGTCATATATAATTTTCTACAGATGTTTTTCCAACAACCTTCTAGCTCTGTTAGTAATTTTAGTGTCTGTGTCAGTATGCTTACTTTTCAATAGTCCTGTTTTATTGGTGCTTTATAATTCATTAGTAATCTAATTCACTTACTTTTTTCCTACCTGTTGTTTGCTTTCAGTTTACAGAAGCAAACCTTGTTATTAACCAAGTTTCATGATATTGCACTTTGAACTATTCAATCTTGTCTCCTTGTATTTTAACATGGTTCATATATCAATGTCTTTTGGCTCTTTCTACATGATTTTTCCATGCTCCTTGTACTGATATTTCCACATTTGTCTTATCAATAGATTTCAATATTGTATACCTGTTTTGTGCAAAGTTTTCCAGTGAAAATATGGAATGGTGTTGGCCCCGTAGTTCTTGTGGATGCATATTAATCTTTACAACAAAAAGATGGAGAACTACAGAGAATTTCTAAGTTAACACTACTTTCCATGATTACACACAGTGTTTTTCCATTTTGCAGCAATTTCTTAGGGAAATATCCAGAGAACTTTAAGAATTAGGTCATGGTTCCTGATACTAAAGACAAATTAAGAAGCCTACAATAAACTAAAAAAATAAACAAACCAACAAACTTGAGGACTCTCCTTTCTGACTTCACGTCAGATCACTAGTTAAAGCCTGACCCTGTCAGACATTCTGATCAGTTAGCCTAAGTCATGTTAATACTACAAAAAGACCTCATAAGTACCATGTATCCTTTACATGAAAGCATAAAGTCTGGCAGTATTGCACAGAACATCACTGACCACATGTTAATTAAATCATGGTCATAAAGAGAAAATAATAACAATAAAATATGTACATTAAAAGCCATGTAAATGATGTTTTAAGACAAACGGAATTAAAAAAAATAATTTCTGTGTAATTAAGGTGTGTGTTTTTTCCATTTTGTTGTGTGATTCTTACCCTAGACACTAAAGATAAATGTATGGTTTTTTGAACCATAGATTTTCTGGTCTCAGTTGTTGCACCTTGTATCAATAACCTGCAATGTAATCTGGCTGCAGCTGGCTGATTGTGACTTTTTCTCCCTGTGGAAGGGAAATCTTTAGCGCTGCGCAGCCTGAGAATATGTTCAGCACACAAAGCTCCTGACCCTGACAGACTTCTCTGCCTGAGATAAGGAAAAGAGGGGAATGGTTCTCTGTACATGGTTACACAACTGTAAGCTTTGTGGGTAGATTTTTAGAGCCATAGTGTGTTACAAGGAGATGAAAGTAAATAGAGAAGCAGAGTGAATGCCTGTCTCTCTGATTTTACCCTTCTCACCCATACTGGAGCTAGAGGCTTTGATATGAGCCTCAGCAGCAGGGAGGATGCCAAGCAAGCTCACCACTCTGATGCCATCTTATACATCTCTAAGACTACTTTGCGGTCCAGAGGAGAGTCTATTACACTTCTGCTCCTCTGTGGCTCTTGTAACTCTTTGATGTATGGAGATGGACAAGCATACGTGGGTAATATTCACTGCAGTGCAGGACAGCCTGTAAAATAGACAACTTCACTAAATCCTTTCAGTACTGAGCAAACACTTCAGCGATGCCATGACTGAAACTAACTTTCTTTCTCAAGATGACAATGGCCCTTGTAAATATCTCTGTGTATTTCAGAAAGGTGCGTTTGTGAGTAGGAGAGAAAACAGTACATCTAAGAGACTTTTCTGTGTGTTTCTGTGTTTCTTAGCCCCTCCCTCTTCACCTGACATGATCCAATTCTCAGCTTTATTGATCTAATTATTTGTACTTAAAACATTGTACACTGACAGCAAAGTTTACTTCTTAGCTTTATTTCTGAGCTGTATGATGAAGAGAAAAACCTGGAATGTAGAATAAGCCTGGACTGAAAAATGAAAAATTAGAATTTATGTATTTAGTTATTTAGTGTCTGATGTCTATGATTCTATATTTTCATTATTATCAGATCTGGAAGGGAAGCTGACAGGGAAAAAACCTGCTTACTTTACTCCAGAGAGTCAGCTGGCATGAAAATGCCTGAGCTCAGAAAAAAACTTCAAAGTTTTTGTGGCATCGTTCCTGTATTTCAGATCCATAAAAGTCATCAGAACTCGAAAGTCAGGTGATCTGTAGAACACTCCTAAGCAGACAGAGTAGGGTTATGGATTCATTTAGCGAATGTATTAACAAATTACTATTATACCATGAAACATGAATGAAGAACCTGCTCATTCTTATCTCAGTCTATTGCAGGCAAAGGCAAACTTTAAATCAGCAACATCCTCATGTTTTTAATAGAATTTTCCTTATCTAGATTAAGCCTCTCCTTAAGATTAAGGAGATTTATTGAGACATGTGAAATATCTGTCTCTAGATTATGGTCATTAGGGAACTAATGGTTCAAAAAGTTTTCATTTGAACAAAAGGATAGAAATTACCAGACTGTCTGCTCATTGGTCCATCCTATCTTAGGACATGACACAAAACTCAATAAATTGGAATTTTCCCATTGATTCCAAAAAGCTCTGTCCCAGACCTTTTAGCTAGCCTTATGTGTAGAGGAACTGTAGAGGAATAAAGGCAGGCTAATTAACATTGATAATATACAGTTGTGGGCTGGCTTCGGGGGTGGTGGGTTGGCTGACGTGGATAATGTACAGCTGTGGCTTGTTCCCATAAGTAGTTAAATCGCACTGAGAAGTACCTGGAAGGGAGGTAGTGGATGAAGAGGAGCCCTGGATGAAGGAGAGGCCCCAAGAGAAGAAGGGGGCCTGGATGAGGTGAGGCTGGCTGGAATAGGAGCCCAGAGAAGGAAGAACCTGGATGCAGGAGAGGCAAGAAGCAGGGTGGACTGGCCTGAAGAGGATGAAGAAACAGCACAGACAGTGGATCAACTTTGGAAACCTTGTGTGAGACTGATGGTGGTGCCAAGGCATGAGAGGGCTGGTATGGGATGGTAAAAGCCTTGTTGCAGCCTGGTAGTTTTTGTTAGTGCTGTGACACTTATGAAGTTCTTAAAAATGAACACAAATAAACCATCAGAAAGTCAATTTTAGACTTTTTCTCAGAAAAAAAGGCCAACTTAACTGGCTGTGAGTACCCCATCTTCTATATGGAAAAAAAATCATTGGATGATACTCTAGCACAGCCGATCAGGAAGAAAAAGGGGGAAAAAAAACCCCAAACCCAGAAACTTTCAGAATTATTTTTTTTAAGGGAACACAGTTATTACATTTCTAAAAGAAAGTAAAAGAGATGAAATCTGTCACCTTTTTATCCAAATAAATTTGTTTGTTCTCTCCATAAGTCCCTTTAGCTGCTACAGAGGATTCTGGCTATTCAGTGTGAAGGAAATCCTTGTCTGACATACAGCTGTATACCTGAGTTCTCGTCAAGACAACAAAGAATAACTGGTATAATGCCTATCAGCAATTTTTGTTAGTATAAAGATTCTGAGGTGACCTTTTGTTCTGAGATGGCCTCAATCAGTTTCAGCTCATCTTCTTGTTTATCTGCTAAGAGTAGAAATTGAAATATAGTTTTTAAACAAATATAAGGGTGTTGGGTTTGTGGGGAGGGGTTATATATTTCTATTACTTCCTCCAATGTTATTACTTTGTCTTTTTTTATACAAGCTCCACAAGACATTACAGAAGGCTGAAAAACAAAACCTTAGAAAATTGTACTGGGCTTGATTCAGAGCTGAACAGAAAAAAGCATGGACTTTACAGAAGAAAAAAATAACACAGAAAGAAAGCAGAACTTGGCTGATGCAATTGATTTCAACTGGACTTCTCTGATCTACATAACTAAGTCTGTCCAGGTTTTTTTAACATTTTTTAGAATGCAGGGTTTGATTTTTCTCCAGAGCCTCCTTTTGATATATTTGTGGGATTCCTCAAACCTCTGGGGATAAAATCTGAAATTAATTCACTTATCTGAGAAAAAAAAATGTATACCACTGATATCATTGCCTAGAGAAATATTAAGAAAAACAAATAAATCACAATTGCAGAATCATTCCAATGGGGAAAGAAACTCCAGAGACTTAGTGTTTTCTTGCACATACAGTGTATTAGAGATGCAAGCTACCTCAAGGCTTTCAATTGATTTGAGTTCTCTGTGGTTGGTTTAACTCAATATTTCAAGGTCCTTCTTTCTTTATAATGTTTTATATTATATTCTCTGTTTCTTTATTATATTTTGATTTTGTAATATTATGATGAGAAGCACTATTTTGAGCATCATACACAGGAATACATAACGGCACCTGTATTTTCATGTCACCTCGTTATTGCCTAGGTTAAACTAATCTTTGATCACCCCTTTCTGTCCCTCACCCCCTCCCCTCACCCTTTTGTTTCACATGCACATTTAACACTTTAAGTCAAACACAACCCAAAACACTGGCTACTATGGTAAAATAAATTCAGATATTCAGGGTTCTTGTGAACAGTGTGTGATTTTTAAGTCAGTTATTAGGAATGAATCTGTGATCAGCTTCTCATAAGTAACACACTAAGCAACTCAGAGAAAGGGAGGGAGAGCAATGCACTGAAAAAACACAAGGTTGTTCTTTGCAGGTCTGTGATTCTTGACTGCTGGTCTGTGCCCTAGAATCAAGACACACTGTAGGCTCTTCCTAGCTATGTGGGCTATGATGGTACTTTTCCAGTAGCTGAGGTCTGTCTCTAAACAACGATGCATATAGAATGAGATGCTGAAGTGACTTTGCTTCTACGACCTAAGAAAATATTATGGGGTGTGGCCAAAATGGAATTTTCCAGGTGTTGTTTTGTTTCTTTTTAATTTTGGTAAGCTGCCACCAATAGCTAACCAAATAGCATCCTTTATAACTTTTCTGAAAAACAAGAAAAATAATTAGCACATTTTAACACCATTCATTTAGTTGTCATATATGAAACTTCTTTATTTTTTTGGAAAGTCATTTGATTAAACTGACTCTAATATTTTTTAAAATCCCCTGTACCAGATGTGGAAACCATACAGAATTTGTGACAGAGATTGCTTGATATATGAGGTCAAGACTGGTGATAAACTTTGCTGTATGATATTTCTTAATGCATTTTTAAAAGGCTGAAAACTATCAAAGTGGCTGGCAGATTGTGCAATGTGTTCTTTGAATGTGCTTAGATATAAAGAGATTTTTGTCACTTGGTTTGTTCCATTGATACTTAGCAGTGTATTCTATGTAAAGATGTGAGGCATTTGGCTCTTGGCTCAGCTGCAATATGCAGTTACTGCAGAGGGGCCACCATACAGTACAAGCAGAAGAGGATTTTTCTGCCCAGAGGAGTTTACAAAAAACACAGGAAAGGTCACTGTGATACTTAATTCTCTCCAAGAGCCATGACAATGAGAGCAGCAGAGGAGCACATCATATGGGGGAGGTGGTGCACACAGGCGTTCAAAGGCAGACACGTTAAAGCTCTGTGGCTGAGCAGGACAGCCTCCCTGGGCATGGTGGGAGCTAAAACAACTTTTCCTTTCAATCTTACCTTCCTAGGGGGATATTCCTAGGGTCAGTTCAAAAGCAACGGTACAAGTACTCATGTGTGGAAACCTCAGGTGAGTTCAGTGTCTCAGCCACTGCTGCTGGAGTCAGCTGCAGCATGGGTAGCCCCTGGGCTGCCAGCCACCCCCACTGCCCTTGCAGATGGGTTCCCCTGTGCTAAGCAGAGGGATGAGACCTGTCAGCTGTTTGTGTTGCTGCTGCCTAATGCAACTATGACTATGTTGTTTGTGTTTAAAATAACACCTTCTGCCAGCTGGCCATCTCTTAGTGGAGTAAGCCCAGTGGCTTTCATTACTGTGAGGTGTCTCTGCTGCACTGAAGGTGGTACTTATGTATCCTGATGGCTGCAGATGATGTTTTATTTCCTCGCCTTGGCAAGCCTATTCAGAACTTGTTTTAAAAAGCAGTATTCCACATTCATACTTCACTGGCCAATAAGTACATAAATAAATAAGCAAATGTGTGACATTGAAATGGATAAACACAGGTTAATACACAGAACAGAACCTTCTTGTAAGGCCAGAAAAGGCTTCTACTGGAAAACCAGAGATGTCAATCATTGTCTGGATACTCATTTTGTTAGTTTGACCCAATACTTGTCCAACAAAACCACTGGAATGTTGTGATTTAACCCCAGCCAGGAACCAAACACCACACAGCTGTTCACTCACTCCCCCACAGCTAGATGGGGGAGAGAATCAAAAGGTTAAAAGTAAGAAAACTGATGGTGTGTAGATAAAAACAATTTGATAATAATAATAATTGCAAAGAAAGAAAAGGAAAAAATAACAGAAAATAAAATAAAACCCAAGAAGAACAAGTGATGTAAATGAAAATAATTGCTTGCTACAAACCAGCCAATGCCTGGCCATTCCCTGAGAAGTGGTCCCCCCGCCAACCTCCTCCACAGTTTTATTGCTGAGCACAACGCCATATGGTACAGTGTTGCAGTTTGAGTTCCGGCAGTCAGGAAAATAACAAAACACAAATAAAATAGTAAGCAGCAAAAGGCTTTGCCAGTGGTCAGATTCTACTGTTCATGCTGTTTTGCCATCCTCCAGAGGCCAGACCACACTCCTCCTTGTCTCTGCTTTATCCAGGCCCTCCCTCCTTCACTCCTCAGAGCTATTTAACCACTTTTGCGGGGATGAGCTACAGCTGCACATTGTTAAAGCAAGGCCACAGCTGCACGTTATCAATGTCAATCAACCCACTGCCTTCATTCCCCTACAGTACCGGACATCACTTTGGTCAGTTGGGGTCAGCTGTCCTGGCTGTGCCCCCTCCCAACTTCTTGTACAACTCCAGCCTGCTCACTGGTGGGGCAGTGTGAGGGGTGGAAGAGGCCTTGGCTCTGTGTAAGCGCTGCTCAGCAGTAACTAAAACATCAGTGTGTTATCAGCACTGTTTTCAGTACAAACCCAAAACATAGCCCATAGAAGAAATTTAACTATCCCAGCCAAAACCAGTACAAGATGGAAAAAAAAGAACCCTGCAAGTCAGCAGCTGTGTTCATTGGTCATATCAGAGCTGATCACTATCAAACTGTTTGCCTCAATCATGCTTTGAGGTGAACCCCCCCACCCTTCCTCAGGACACAAGTATAACAGATTCCACTAGAAAAAATCATACCTTTATAGAGTATTATAGGTTAAACTAGAAATAGTTTTCTACAGCACTGACATAAGAAAAGCATATTGATACATTTCCCCTAGATATCTCTCATAGTTTATTCTGCATAAAGCAGTTTAGAAACTTGGTAATAGCTTCATCAGAGCAACCTAATGCAGAGAAAATGTCACAGGTAGGTGCATTTATATCCCGTATCACTTTCATTCTATTCATTTCTTCTGCACATATGTACCTCAGTGAATGTAATTCAGATTGAGTTTTTACAGTGAAAAATCAGCAACAAAGTAAAATCACAGCTGGTTAGGTCTAGACATTTTTGTCACGTATTTCATTACATTCCGGTGTACAATATGGTCTATTACTTGTCATAGGAATGTTTGGGAGCTGCTTCGGTGGAAAAGGGCAGTTTGTAAGCAGGAATGTTTCATAACATTCTCCCTTATTTTGACCCAGTCAAATATGATTCTGTGAAAGTAAAACTGACCAAAATATGACAGGATTTTTGCCTGTAAAAAAACCCCAACTATTGAGTGAAAACCTTTTCCAAGATCTGTTTTGAATATAAATATACTATAATACTGATGAAATAGATACAAGTAGTAATGCTTTAATATTATTGATCATATGCCCCATTTTGTTCTATTTTCTTCTATTGTTTCTTTTTTCATATATTTTTATTTGCTATTTTTTTCCAAATGTTTGTAGATGAAAGATGATTGCTCATTAATTTTAGTTTCTTTCTAAACTTCCATCTTTTTCCTGCTAGATTTCTATTTTATTCTATCATTCTGTTTGCTCTTGAGCTTACTTTTTAAATTTGTTTCCCTTTCTCTTTTCCATTACTGTTATTTTAGCTATGCTATCCTCATTCTATTTTTAAACTCAGTTTTTTACTTTATGCAACTTATACACCGACCCACTCCACTACCTTTTTTTTTTTCTTTTTTTTTTTTTTTTCTTCTGGATGAACACATTTCCTTTTATGCTTTCCTTTGTCCATCAATTAAAAATATGCAATTTAATTTGAACACCAAAGAGCTGGAAGCATCAAAAAGGCCCTGCCTGTTATATTCTGTATGCCGGATTTTATTTTACAGAAACACAAGGTAGAGCATCAGTTGGCAGGGTGGATTAATATCCGCTACCATTGGATGGTTTCTTCCTACTGCCTGTTTCTCTAGCTCAGTAGAAGCAACAAACCCCATCTCCCTTATTTGTCCCCCTTTTTCTCAGTGTGACATCTGTTTCTTATTGCAAGGAGCAGACAACCTACATTCTAGTCTCTTTGTGCAATTGCAAAACCAATTGTGCTCACAGTTCCTGAATGTTTGGAGTTGGCTTCTCTGTCCTGGTTTGCTGTTTTAGCTTGTTCAAGATTTTCTTTTCTGTATTTCGCATTCAAGGCTTCCTGTGTTCCCTGTTCAACTCTGTAACTGGCATTGTGTCACCTCTCTTTACCACTCTGTCTTCCTCCCCTCCATGGGAATACATGGTAGCATTAGAAGGAGGATGAGTTAGGAACCAACATCTCTTCCTAATTCACCCCTAAAAGGAGAAGAGTATTTACTCCACATACTCCTGCTCTTGCTGAAGATGAGCTGATAGACAATAAGAGGGACCAGCAGCTCCCATCTGAAACCAAGCTTTCCTTTTTACCCTCTCCTCACTCTTTCTTCTTATCCAAAAATGATAAATAAATGAAGCTTTGTTGCTCTGATAAGTGTGCACAGTTTAAGGCTCATCTTGTACATCAATTGCAAGACCACACACAAATAAGATGGATATGCAAATTTATACAAGGCTCTCAAAACATAAAGTCCTATGCAAGTGCTAAGTATGACTATGATGACTATTAATGACCCTAAGTACTGTGTGATTTTTTAGGGCAGAACTGAGACTAGTTTGACAAATCAAAGGCAAGTTAGCCTAGATTTGAGGCTCTGCTCTAAGTAAGTTAATTTCACACCTGCTCCCTTTGTCAGTCCATATGTTTGTCATCAATGGAAAATCCTCTCCACACGAGCATTTGCAGTGGGAATGATTATGACACATTTCATTATCTTCAGTAAATTGGATGGTTCAGTCCTTGAACTGCTGAATACCCCACGCAGGTCTTGTCTGAATTGCAGACTTCAGTCAGTTATAGCATAATTGAACTGAACTCGTCCTGCAGAGCCTGTGCTTCTAACTCTGCTGCAGAGAGGAATCTTTTTAGCTGTAGTTCAGAGCATGCAGGGATTATTTTTTCCCAAACCTGAAAAAAAAAACCAACAAAGGTACCCATTTTGATACCATTTAAAGTTAGTGGAATTCAACAATTTGTAACAAGTAATCAGTAAGAGCCCTTATTTATTTATGATTTCTGAAGTATTGGTTAGAATTTCTAAAGCTACACTGTTTGCTTTTTGTGGTGGTGTTGGTTTTTTTTTAATATGTAGAAGATTCTATTCACTGAATGAATCCATTTCTATTATACCTCAAAATAGTTATTGCCTCATTTGTTCCTTTTCAAGAATGATAATTACACCTGACAATATTTTTACTGTATTATGAAGCATTTGTCAGGTTAAAGCACATGAAGGGCTTCTGTGTAACGGAGCTAAAGGATGTTGAATCAAAGTAAACAGCCTTTTCCTGTGTTTCTTGATTCCTTTTCTCTAGCAAAGGCCAGAATTCAGTATTTTCTGAGTGTTTTGAAAGTTAGCGTTCTGCCTGGGGTTACTGGACACAACCACCTGAGAAGCAGTTGTTCACAGTTCCCACCCCCTTAGTAAAAATAATGTAATATATATTATTGGCATAGTGAACATGGAATACATACTCTCATAAAGCATTGAAGATTATGTAAGGAATAATATATGAAAAAATATTTTAACAAAATCTGTTTTGTGGTGCTAATTTTCCTCACAGAACTCATTCTTTCATAAGTGGAGAAAATCACCTAGATACAAGATTCAAACTCCAGGTTTACATCTGTGTATTTCAGGCCCCCATAAAAACAGATTTCTCACTGCTCCTTCAGAGGTGAGTGAGCTGGCAGTCTCTGGAGTGTGAACACAATACATAAGGTATGTGTCACCTTGTGACACTTGCTGGATTGATTCCTCCAAGTGAGGTGGTTTGAGGAATTCCTACTTTACAGTTCTCAGTGGGGTTTATAGATGAAAGAGAGTTCAAGCTGCCAGGTGCCAAAGGCAGAAGTAGAATTTTAAGTTTCAAGTGAAGTTTTACACTGAAATAAATACACTCACAAATTTGAAGGTACCTCCAGGTGGTTAAGTCTTTGGATAATTGCTCAGGTATCTAGTTTTTATAGAAAAATAGGGTAAAGACAAAGAATATTTGCTCATTTTTCAGCAGAAGCTCCCAGCCAGCAATTATGAAATGACTTAAAAATAAACTGGGGGTGGGTGGAGGGGTGGGGGGGAATGTTTAGGTTTTGATCTTTGGTTTCATTTCGTCTTTTTGTCTTAACAGTATATAATAGTTCCCAAATAAGAAGGGTCACTTGGAAACAGGTAATTATTTCCCACTTGTAAAAAGTAACTGGTTTATATTACACACACACCCCACCACCACCACCCCCATACTGTGTCACACACATAAAAAATATTATTCTTATGTTAGTGGATTGTACAAATGCCTCACACCACTTTTTCAATGAGAGGAATATTAACCATAGCGACTGAAGCATTATGATTCAGGTTGGGTCTTGGTTGAGAGGGAGAGAGAGAAGTGATGTTAGGTTTTAATGAGGAAGCCTTCAGCATCTGAAGGGCAACTTGTTTATTACAAGATCTGCAGTATGAGTAATGCGAATCGGTTTTCAGGAAGATGCGTTCTTTTCTCAAGCGTCAGTAAGTAAAACATGGAGTGATGCCTCATGTGAAGCCACATTGTCTTGCAGAAAACCAGGGTCTCTCCACCAAATCTTGATTTATAAGGCAGGTGAAACAGCAGTACTTCCTTCAGTCATATCACAAAACCAACAGATTACCAGAGAAATTGAACGAAACCATGAAAAGACAGTTACTCTGGCTAGTTTGATATATGAATGCAGGTAGTTCAGATTCCTTTAAAAGTATCAGGTCTACTTATTAGCCCTTCCTCTTCTCGTGAGACCTACCAGAAAATCATATCTTTAAATACAGACTTAAGGCAAAGAGAAGCAATGCATGATTTGTGATGATCTAAGTGACTTACCTTACAAAGAAATAAATTTGTTCATAATATTATGTCTCCAATGACATTTCCACTGAACAAAGTTCCCAACACCTGCTAACTTTTTTTAGAGAATGTTAGGTAAAAAGATATTAACATTTTAGTGAGTAGACTTAGTATTTTCTTTATAGCTTTGAATTTGCTTCTTGAAAAAGATTAAAAATACGCCATCTCTAGGAAAGACGTAAAGTATAATTAATATGGCCAAAAAACCTCCAGCGAAAATACAGCTTGGGAAGGCTAAAAGAGAATTATGTCATCAGAGCTGAAATTATGGTACGAGATGGGAGGAGGGGGTTTGTAGCTCAATGTATAAACTACTCCCATGTGAAAGCCTTCGATCTATCTTAGCCTCCATTATATAAATGCAGCAGAAGTGGTGCACTGGGGACAAAGAAAGGAGGATTTACCTTTTTTTAAAAAAAAAATGTATGTCCAGAGTTGCGATAGAATTAAATGCACTTAAGAACTCCTCAGGTGCACATACTTAATTCTTCACAGCTGTAATTTATTTACATCCTATAAGAATGGATTTCTATTATGAAAGCTAAAATGTTTATGGAAACGTTAGGTTTTTAATTCCAGAAACCTCTTACAGGTTTATTTCCTAAATTTATGTCTGATTGTATTTAAAGCTTACTAGTTAACATTATAAAGCCATTGTTTAATCATTTTTAATTCATTTGTTAATCTTGGTAATAAAATAAATCATGATGAATTGACTTGGCAATAATGAGATTGTCATAAGTGCTTATAGAGGATTTACAGTGTAAAATCAGCACTGAGGGCTGGATGTTTTCTCTTTAAGTTCTCTTTTATTGATGACAGATGTAAGACCGCAGTAATCAGGGAGAAGAATAAGCTTCGTATTATCTTTGAGATTATGGTTTGGTGGTTTGGTTTTTTGCTTTGTTTTTTCTTTTTTTTTTACATTCCGTTAGAAATGGTAATTGTGGATATTATAAAAAGAGCAAGCTTTTTCACAAATTGAACTAGTAAGGAAGCATTTTTGAAAGGAAATAATTTTGCTTTTGGCTTAAGTATAAAACCAGAGTACACAACAAAAACAGTGTAAAAAATTATTTTTTAACACCAAATACCCATTACACTCCTCCAACACCATTTTTAAAGATTGAAGTGGCATCCAGCCTTGATGTATCCTATTCATTAAAATAAGTTACTTTTGCAGTCAGGTTTTTGAAAGAAATTTCGTTACAAAGGTAGCCATACCATAACTGGAACAACAAATAGAGAATATCTGTACGCAGGAAAGAATTCAGAGGGGCTTTTTTTGCCAGAAATTCTATCTATCTATCTATCTATCTATCTATCTATCTATCATGGTAAAGAGGTTTCTAGTAGATAATTATTTGACCAATCTAAGGTGAGAATAATACAGCAAGTAGTTTGCCTCATGTTCCCATTTTAAAAAGAAAAAAAGAAGAAAAAAAAAAAAAGAACTGAAGTCTTTACTGAAAAATTTTTATTGTCACACCTTTTTGATTGTGGTATTTTTTAACATGTTCATAGACTAAAGACGATAAGAAAACAAGACAACTAAATCTGCTGTTGTTTCTAAAATAAGCTTAAATTGTCCAAAATATTTACCCTTCAAACTATAAAATTCTGCATGCTTTTTAAGATTGTAAGTCATGACCTTTATTTATACAGAACATAATTTTTAGTAACTTCCTTTTAAAATCTGAAATAAAATATTGTAGAGAAATAGTATCATCAGTTTCACTGAGATTTCTCTAAGTATCTGCTGTAGTGGAAAAAAATATCTGTAGAATTAGGTTCAGAATGGATAGATAAACGAGAGAAAGGCGTGAAAGATCAGAGGGATATTTTTAGTACTTTATGTCCTTTTTCGTTTACGTTAGGATACTCTTAACTTGTAGTTACAAGAGATTGGAAGAAGATATACATGTGAGAAAGTAAGAAGATACGAAGATATGATCTCATATCTTCATTTGGCATGCAACTAACAATTCTGCTCTTATGCATACCTCCTGAAAGCTGAATGAAAGAGTATTTTGGTAAATGCCTGGAGAAGAAAAGAAATTGCAATTAGGTTTTGTAATTTAACTATCTGAAAGGCATTCACAAAGATTTCCAGCAAAGCACAACCTCTGTACTCTTGGGTTTTTTAAAAAACTACAGCTTTCACCTAGGCAAATACCGTTGTCAGTGATATAATACCAGTTTATAGCATGGCATTATGATACCAAAGAAGATTTTCCTCTTTTCATAGGGTTTCTCTGAATACTGAAAAAATATTTTGTATTCTACTTCAGGAGTTTTTCTTTGTGTTTTTGTTTGATTATCATAGATATGGTCACCTTTTATAAATTTGCTCTTCTCCAGAAACAGTACGGTCTGCAGTAACACATCTAATTTAAAAATCCAGAGTGATCAGTGCTGTTGTCATGTTAGCATGTGATGGAATGAAAAGTTCAGTTCACATTTATTAATTTCTTTCAGTGGGTATTTGCCATTTTCCAATCCTTTGCTTCATATGGCAACAATGAACAAGACAATCATGTCCCTCAGCATATCACTTGTCATGCAACCAGCAAACTAAGAGGGCATTTCTTGAATGTGCTTAATAAATTCCCAGGCATCATAGGGGATATTCACTTCACTGGAGAGGAAGCAGCGAAGTAAAATTTGTTACCACTTTTGAGAAATCATTCTACTGCTAGTCTTCATGTAGTTCTGTCCACATTACAACATGATGCAGCACTTTCTTTTATAATAACCCACTACAGAAATCCACATTAAGTACATAGAGCTGTGCTTAGGGAAGTAATTTCTTTACCTGTTTTTACATCAAAGCTACAGTAAGACTTTGAAAAGGGTGGACTTTTGATGACTATTCAATTAACTGGTATTTTTTTATAATGCCCCAGATGAAGAATAATAAACTATTGTTTATGTGCATACGTACATAGACGGGTGTGTGTACGTTCATTTTTATTTGCCAAGTAGGAAGCAGGAAAGCAATTATCTGATATAAAACAATAAGCTATAAAATTCAGCATGACAGTAAGAAATGGTAGACATATGTCTCAGGAAAGTTAAGCTGAAATAAGCAGAAGGAAATAAGGGAAAGAAAGGCAATATACAGACTCTGTTGGACATATTGGGCAAATGAAGAACTTAGGAATGTGTTAGGTAAAATGTGAATACCTTGTCATAAGACCTAATGAAGCTAAAAGATGTATTGATGAGAAACGAAGTGCTGAATAAAATCTGAAGGACATTTTCCCAGGCAAAAATAATGACAAAGTGAGTGATATAACTTTAAACACACTGGGTAGCATTCTAGTTGCCAATTTGCAATCATGTCACAGAAATAAAAAGAACAGTAAATTACAAGACACTAGGAAAGCTCATCAAGGGATTCTACTTGGATTCTATTACTTAGAAAAAAATGTAGAGAAAGCATGGCTATAAGAAATTAATCTTACATAACTGTAACATCTGAAAATTCCACAGGCTTGACAGCTTCTACAAGAGCCAGAAATTAGTCTTCCACCTGTCAGTAAAACTGTTAATTTATTTTATTTCATTTTATTTTTCAGAAAACTTGTATTTGTTTTATTTATTTATTTATTCATCATTAAAACTGATATTATTTTTTTCCTGAAGATTTGCTTCAGTTGAGGTCTACCTCAGAGAACCTGGTGTTGACTCGGTTAAGGCAACACAAATGAGAAGGAAGAAAAGTACTTATTTCAATGCTGAAGAATTTATTTAGTTTAATAGGTAGAAATTGATAAAGAGGAATAAATTTCTAAGTTTACAACCCAAAGTTAACACTAAGCTTGCAGTCCTGCTATTTTATAAGCATCAAAAATTTTCATTAATGTCCGTTATCAAACTTATATTTGCTTTTTTTTTTTTCCCAGGAGATTTTAATCCTTGTCTTTGTAAAGACAGTTTAGAGTCTAATTCCAAGAAATCCCAGAGGAATATTTTTTTGCCTCTTTGAGTCTATTTAAATTTTCCAGATGCAATTTCACAGGTACGTCGTTCTATAATAATGCTGATTTGTCAGGGATTTTAATGACAAAGGTGGAACATGACTGAATATAGGATTCTTTAAGAAGTGTTTCTTTGTATCAGACACAGTGGTTTGTATGGGTAACCAAGCTGCTCTGAAATAAGTAGTCCAAGCTTGTTTAATGTGCTTTTAGTGACCAAAATAATTGTTAAAAAATTAATTATTGGAAAGCAGAGTTACAATTTTTCCAATCATACAATACCATTCTGACAAGCTTCCTGCAAGATTAAGCATTGTTTACTTAATACATATAAATGGTATTATGTCACTACCTTGGCATTTTCTGTTTGACTGCTGTTAATGACAGCAGAAACCCTGTTAAAATGGATAATCAAAATAAAGCTTTATTTGTCAGATAAATATTTAATTTTATTTTCAGCACACTTTATTGTTTACATTTCAGTAAGTTGTAGAGGCTGCTTCTCGGATTTCATGTCTGTAATGCTTGGCATTATGCTACAAGATACTGAGCAACAGTCCTGAATCTAAAGAGCTTCTCCTCAGTGTAAAGGAAGTATAGCAGGAAGGGAAAATAACTTTTCTTTTTTAGGTAGTATGTCAAGTTAGAAAGAATAACCTAATGTGTTTGTTATCACAAAAATACCTTTAATAAAACCAGGATCTCACTGCAAGCCTCTTGAGGCTCAGTTGTAACATTTTGGTTACAGTATCTCCGTAAGTATTTAATTCTGAAAGACAGATGAAAGGAACAGATGAAAGATGTAAGTTTATATATATATATATAAATTCTAAAATGTATACATATGTTTGTAAGGAAAATGTGTTAATTTGCTCAGGGGACAGGCATTTAATATACTGTTTTTAAGAGTTTAATTGGATAACGTTCTAGATTATGATGGGATATATATGGGATATATGGCATTTATTTGACAAAGTGGAGCAAAAGCAGCTTCACCTGCAGGCTGGCCAACCTGCTCAGTCAAGCATTAACCCAGGAAGATCAGGGTTGGGACATTACAACCACAGTTAACTGAGGAAATGGTTGGAAAGAAGTGGAAAGCGAAGGGTCCAGGGTGATGGGAATGAGAGAGACTTTGGAAATTATAAAATAAAGTGAAAGAACACCTGCCCTAAGTGTCGGTACACAAATGCATGCATTCTAGAAAACAAGCAAGAGCTACTACTGTGTGGTCAAAAAACTTAACAGTGTTGGAACAATTAAGGTGTTGACCCAGCTTGCACAATTAGAGTTCTGTAAAGGTACATAATCTCTTCAGGAACAATGGGCAGTGAAAGGGCATGAAGGAGGATGTTATCCTTTATGAGAAGGAGCAGCTTGGATGTATGGGGCTGTTGTATGTGATGGACATAAGCCTGGGTGAGATCTTGCAGGTCAGGGTCAGCAGCGAGGCCAGTAAAGATGACATTGTGGTGGAAGTTAGTTACCTCTCTTCAGCCTCTGGGAAAATCATGGAGTGACTCCTATAACACATTTCTGGGCAACTGAATGAGTGAGTGACTGGAAACAGTTTGCAGAGTACTAACTGAACAAAGGTAAATCACATGAGACCCACCTTATTTCCTTCTATGTTGAAATGCTGGGATTTGGGAATAGGGTATGAGTGGAGAGCAGCTGATGCAATTTACCTTGTCTTCAGAAAGGTTTTTGACGCTGTCACTAACAATATTCTTATTTCTTATTCTTACTAAGTTAGGACGTTATGGTGTGGATGGGTGGACAACTGGATGGGTGAAAGAACAGCTTAGATGGTAAGATTCAGAAGGCAGTGATTAATAAGTCAACAAGTTGGATGCCACAGGGGTCTGTCCTGGGAACTGTTAAGTTTAAAGGCCTTTTCAATGAGCTGGAGGAGGTAATGGAGCTCACTATCATCCACACTGCTGTTGACACCAAGCTGGAGAACTAGTCAATACGCTCAAGGGCTGTGCTGCCATCTAGGATGAACTAGACAGATTGGAGGAATGGACTGGCAGGGATCTTGTGAAACTGAAGAAGAATAAATGCTAAGTCCTGCTCCTGAGAGGGAGAAGCCATTGCAACAGCACAGGGTGGGAAGAACAGACCTGCAGGAAAGGTCCTGGGGGTCCTGGTGGGCAGCAAGCTTAACCTGTGCCAGATGCTTACCTTCACAGCAAAGGTGGCCAACAGCATCTGTTGCTGCATGAATAAACACAGCCAGCAGATCACATGGAAGGGGTTATTCCCCTCTAGACAGAACTCATTAGACCACATCTTGAGTATTGCATCCAGTCTTGAGCCCCCTGCCCCCTTCCCTTCTTCCCCAGCATATGAAAGATACTTAAAAAATGGAGCAATTTCAGCACTCAGAGCTAGAGCACTTGCCTTGAGAGGAGAGGCTGAAGGACAAGAACTGGCTCAGTCTGGGGAAGAGACAGCTTTGGGGGCACCTAACTGTACCTCCTCAGTACATTAGATTGCTGGGAAGACAAAGCCAGGCTTTTCGCAACCATTCATGGCAGGGTAACAAGAGGCAATGGACATACATTGAAACAAGAACGGTGTTTCCCCATGAAGATATTCGGGTAGTAAAGGCAGCTTCCCAGGGAAGCTGTGTCCTCCCTGTCCTTTGAGGTTTTCAAAACCTGACTGGATAAAGCTCTGAGCAACCTGGCCTGACCTCACAGGTGGCTGTTCTCTGAGCAAGCAGCTGGGCTAGCTGTCCCTTGAACGTGAATTACATTGCTCCTATGACTATGATAAAAGGTAAGGACAGACTCATTGCAGATTGGTGTATTAGGTCATATACCATTTGCCACAGATAAAGTTCCAAACACCCCACTTCTGGAACATTTTACCATATTATAAGGTTCTGGCCTTTAAAGAAAGTGTCTATTTTTCAAGCAGTATTCTCCCAAAACCATTTGAAAAGTGCATTTCAGCTCTCTTTTTGTGCACTAAGCATGAAAGATAGCTTTTATTTAATTTTAGCACTCTGAGCTCCATGCAGTTCTTATCACAGCCTTAAAAAAAAAATAATGGAAGAAAGCTTAATCTAAAGCTAATTTATTGTTTATGGAATTCTGTTAGCAGTTGTTAGTCTACCTTCACTGAGCCTAAAAGGGAATAGTCAATGCATTTAAAATTAAACAGGGGAAAAAGGCAGGGGGTGCAGGGAAGAGAAGAAAAAAGAAAATAAATTAGACTTGTCTTGTCACAGTCTTCTACAGCAATTTGACTTAGTGAAAAGCAGATTTGCAGTTTTTCAATCAAACAGAAAACTGTTCTGAAAGTAGATCTACAAAATTAAGCATTGTCTATTTAATTCATATATATAATAAATTGCAGCATTTCTTTTAGCACTTCCCAATTGTCTCTGCCATTACACAGGAACCCTATTCAAATGGATTATCAAAGGCAACACTGAGGTCAAGGAAACAAATTCTGCACTCTCCTCTTGAACATGCCATTGATTTCCACATTGCAGCTAAATTTCTCATTTATATTTTTAATTCATTGTGGTTAAAAAAAAAAAAAAAAAAAAAAGAAAAAAAAAATACCTAAAGAACAAGGGATATAGATACTTTAGTAAATCAATGCAGAATCTTTTATTCCTTGCAGCACTCTCTGGATTGCAGATTTATTCCTTTGGGACTAGATTGTCTCAAATACCTTTCGTTCTTATGGCAATAAATCTGACCCTCAAAATCATACAGCATTGCCCTAGTTTTAAAACTACTCAGTCCTTTAAAAATTGCATTTTTTTTTTATTTGGATTAATGCTAAATTAATGATGCATTATTTCCTTTCTAAGCAATTCCTGGGTTTGGTTTTCGGGTTTTTTTTTGTGGGTTGTTCTCTTTCAGGCTCAGATAAGTAATAACTTATGACTTAAATACAACAAAGTAGAGAATATTTAAAGCTGCATCACATTTCTGACAAAATACTCCTTTTAACAAGGAATTAGAAAAAAATAAAACACCTGTTTGCGTTTCTTAGGTAATAAATAGTCGTTAGTATTTTGTGTACCACGCGCCAGCTGATAACATGAAATGACTCTGTGCCTATAAAATTGAAATGGCTCCCTACCTCTCTTTATAGATAATCTGCACCTGCTGAGGACATTGTAACCTTTTAAATAAAGGCTGAGGATCCAGTGTTTCACTGAAACTTCCCACCACATTGATCTATTTCTATTTCCACACTGCACATGGATTGATTCTTCCCTCTTTAGTGTTGTCATTCTTTTCATATTTTGTGCATTTTTTTTGTCTCAGCCTAGCACAGGGGTGAAATGACAATACACATTCTGAAGTGAGGTTGAAGAAAACAGACTTTAACTACAGCTACATATATCTCTATCTACCTATATCTCTATTTAGCTGCATTCTTTAATCCATACTATGGCTGTATGTCAATGCCTTATATGCTGTCAAAAGATAATGCTATTTCTTGATCCTGAGATCATTTCAAGTAAAAGAGGAAATCTGAAAATGGCCATGCAGATCTCATCAGTATATTTTCTCAGGAATTATGTTATGCTTCTCACTATTTATTTCTGCAGGATGTTTTCTGACCATGATTTCAT
Source organism: Ibycter americanus (assembly GCA_035590275.1). Lineage (NCBI taxonomy): Eukaryota > Metazoa > Chordata > Aves > Falconiformes > Falconidae > Ibycter > Ibycter americanus. The sequence goes on from JAVJGI010000040.1 coordinate 63,228,557, forward strand.
ATCTACCCTTCATGATAAAGGTCTTTCGGGACAAAAAACCTCACGTAACCAGTCACAGTGTACTTACTATATGATAGAGGATGCATGGTACAGACAGATCTGTTTACATTGCATCATCTGGCTTGAGTATCAGTGAACATGATCTTTCAAGCTAGTCAGTTTATTTTTATACCTTTTCAAAAGAAACATCTGTAATCAGACGGCATATTTTGACATCTATCAACAGAAAACTATCTACTGGAGCTACAATTATACAATCTGCTCCTAGTACACCATGCATCATAATGTACCATGCCTGAATATTATCACACCCAACCTTTCCTGGCACATTTACAGCTGTTTGTTGTTCTACCTGACCCCTCCCAGGTCTGTTATTATTAATATTTTCATCCAGAGTTGCAGCCTTGAGTGAGGACTGGCTTTGCTGACTTGTAGAGGGAACAGTTTGCTGTATTGCAGATGAGAGGATCTACTGTCTCACGGTCCAGATCTACCACATACATTGTCCAGAAAAGGACAATAACAGAAGATACACAATCACAAAATTTCACGAGTACAGTCTGGGATTTTTAGGATCCAAGCTGACCACGTGCACTAAGATCTTGCAGAATACAAATGTGTTCAAGCTTACTCTCTTTTCCAGCAACACCCTTTATCACGTCACTTTTGTCAGAATGGGGAAAAATTCTGTAACAGTAATATCTATTCTCACATCTTCCACAGGATACCTCACTTTATCCTCTCTGTAACATCTTTAAATAGTCGTATGGTACTCCTGACTGTCTAATAATATTTCTGTGTCCATTTTGCTGCAAAAGTATAGATTTTCTGAAATTATAATGGATCTGAGTAGAGCTGGATACATGATTATCATTCAGTTCAGTTTATAAATCACTATCAATATAAACAAAACCATAATGCAATAGTTATATATGTTGGTATCAAACATTTACAAATATTGATAAAAAACCATTGGATGCAGATAGATGGTATATTAATAGCAGGTTGCTAAATAGTGGCTATAATGAATAACTATTCATTTTCAGCCATAGGGTGGGGTTTTTTTCTTCTTCAGATTATTACTGAAAACTCAAAATATCTTTAAATTAAATCTTTGACTTTAAAACCTTATATTTTACTTATTTTTTTTCTGACAAACTTTGTATGGCATTCCAACTTGCTCATACTGATTATCACAGACTGTGTTGAAGCTGTTTGACTGTTGTTAGCAGTTTTACAGAGTATAAGATTCTCCTAATTTGTCCGAACAGCTTGTGTTGTTGGAAAGTAGGAAATCTAAGTCACACCAAAGAAATTAATTTTTAGGGAATGATCTTCTAGGACCTGATAGACCCTTCACACATTTTTGGGTAAAACCAGCTACCTTTGTAATCTTCATACATACTGTTATAACAGGTATTCTTAAACCTTTAGTGAATTACCTAGCAAAATACCTAGCTGTTAAAAGCTGTGCAGTTATAAAGTAGACCTCAACCAGTCATTACAGAAAATTCTCTATACGTGCAGACCCCCAATAAGGTATATCCTAGACCTCATCTCACTTAGTTGTTGCAGTATGCTGACACAAGGCATATGACCAGAACTAAGTCACCGTAACCCATGACTGTGAAAAAGAGTATCAAAATCCAACCTGTGTGTGATTCTGCCTTTTAGCTATAATGTTGATAGAGTAAGTGGCATGTTTAGTGTGTTCATTTGTTCAATGATCTTTGCAAATAGGGAACAACACAGGGTTTAAAACTGTTCATAAGCAGAATGGCAGGCTTTTTATTAATTTTCCTAATCAATGGAAATTAATAGTATGTTTATAACAGCATTGTTTTTTCAACAAGAATTTGAAGTGGAACTTTATATATTATATGTATTATATTATGAATTGGAGCTTTACAATTTATATATAATATTATATAGATTATATATATTCAGAACCAAATGAAATGATGTGAAGCTAATCATTCTGTGACTTGTTTCACAAAGTTTATAAGATTGCAGCATGTGAGATGCTAAACTCTTCTCTAATGACAGTTAAATTCTGCAATAGAAAAAAAGTGATTTACTGATCTCTGATTACAGAAAGCAGGGCCTGTGTCTCTAAGTGTAAGTGCTCAAAGGTAGCAGTCCTGTGTCCCTGTTTCCTGTCTACCTTTCCTAAATGCTGACCAGACATGAGCCATTCCTTTTGCTCATAACGGCCGAGCCTTGCTGGGCAGGCCTTGTGAGGATTCCCAAACCAGAAGGTCAAACCATCATGTTGTTTTGGGCTGCTACACCTTACACGGGCTGTTGCTGAGTTTTGTCACTGCCCTGAGTGGCCAGGCTTGTTGGGATTGGTGAGTCAGAAGGTCAGGCTCTCACATTGCCTTGGGAGGGCACGATTCCTTGTAGCTTCTGATGATTTCCACTGCTCACACTTGAAGTCTTTATCTACTGAAATAGTTTGTCAGATTGTGAAGGTCATCCTGTCAGAAAGTGCTTACAATTTCAGAATTTCTGTGCTTCATTGCAAGGCTTTTCTCTTGTGCCTAGATGGACTTGCACATCAGTGCAATCACTGAGCTTTGGAAAATGCTTTCTTCAGTGTCTCCTAAAAGCATCTGTGATCACAAGAAAAAAGTTGTTGTAAGAAATTATTACCTTTGTTCTAGTACTCATTCCTTGTTAATGCCTTGTGAAAATGGATTAATTTTGTGCTATCTTCTGCCCTCATCAGAGTTTGCCAGTTGGGAAAGATAACTGAGAAACAAGCACATTTTAGCCTTTAAGTTACATGAAAAAGGTCACAGTCAAGTGGTTTCATAATGTATGTCAAGCAGTTAAAGATAAATGTATGCCAAGGTTCTTAGAAATCATGTACTTAGTGTTTAAATCACTATGGGTCCTATTTTCAGATGCTGACCTTTTCCAGCAAGGAAACATAACTCAGTACGTCTGAGACATGCAAACGACCACATAGAAAATTTAAAGACAAAAGGAAAATATTAAAAGAAAGAGTGGGTGTGTGAGAGCAGTACAGACTCAAAAATAAATATGTAACTGCAAAAATATTTCTTTATGATATCTATCTGACATTTATAGCTGCATAATTTGCCTTACAAGTATGACAGCATAACAGGACTCCATTTTTTAATTAGAGATGCCAAGAACTAGTAACATACAGTATTAAAAACTTATAATAAAAAAAAGCAAATGCTAATTATACACCAATACAGCCATTATAACTGTTCATTTCATTTGGATTGCAAGTTAGAAAACATTAAGAAAAAACATATTTTGAAAATAAAACTATTTTTCTCACCTGAGCAAAGTTTTTAAGGTAAAATTCTATCTTAGACATAGCTCTTTATGCCTATTCAGCATACTTATTTGTAACTGATTGAATTGTGAGTTGAAAAAAAAGTATGCAACAGATACTGTAGATAGAAAAAGAGAGCTTAACTAAAGTGTTTAATATTTAACTACTGCCTCCTACCTTATATATTCAGGCTTTCTATTTCCAGTGAAAGAAAAAGATTGCATAAATTTAGGGTAAGTATTTTATGCCAGAAGAAAGTGTCATGTTAACAGCAGTGACAATGGACTTTTAATGGAGTGTCAAGAAGAGCCAGAATGGGGGAAATACTGGAGGCTGGGAAGCTGTCATAGTTTAACCCCAGCTGGCAACTAAGTACCACACTGCCGCTTGCTCACTCACCCCACAGTGGGATAAGGGAGAGAATCGGAAGAGTGAAAGTGAGAAAATTTGTTGGTTGAGATAAAGACAGTTTAAGAGGTAAAGCAAAAGCCACGCATGCAAGCAAAGCAAAACAAGGAATTCATTCACCGCTTCCCATGGGCAGGCAGGCGTTCAGCCATCTCCAGGAAAGCCGGGCTCCATCACGTGTGACAGTTACTTGGGAAGACAAACACCGTTAACTCCAAACATCCCCCCTTCCTTCTTCTTCCCCCAGCTTTATATGCTGAGCATGCCATCATATGGTACAGGATATCCCTTTGGTCAGTTGGGGTCAGCTGTCCCGGCTGTGTCCCCTCCCAGCTTCTCGTGCCCCTCCAGCCTGCTCACTGGTCGGGTGGGGTGAGAAGCAAAAAATCTGTGTAAGCACTGCTAAGCAATAAGAAACCATCCCTGTATTATCAAGACTGTTTTCAGCACAAATCCAAAACACAGTCTTATGCTAGTTACTATGAAGAAAATTAAGTCTATCCTAGTGAAAACCAGCACAAAAGTGAAAATACTAGAGAGAGCTCTGGACTTGGAGGAAGAGCAGAAGAGAGCATGAGGGTGGATGACATGAGAAAAGCCACATGTCAAAATGGCTGAAGAAAATGAAAGGAAAAAAAAATTCAGTGAAGCAGTAAGGAAAAACTGATGTTTGACTGATTTCAGGAGTCAGCTCAGAGTATAGTTGCTGACTTTAATAAGGCAGATTTAAACAAGTTTTTTTAAAGATCTGAAGGAATGTTAGAAATAAACACACATGGTCTGACTGCCTTTTCCCCTTTCCAAACCGTATGCATTAACAGTGAGACGACACAGCTGTGAGCTGGAAGAGCCTTGAGTACACAGAGTATGTTAACTCTCCTGCTTTGACATGGAGATGGTATTCCATATGAGGTCTGGCCACCAAACCAATTTAAAAGATTTTCTGCAATTTCTGAGCTCAGTAATTCTGCAGCAAAGTGTAATGGTTCATGTGTTTTCTCAGAAGCCAATGTTTTGGATTCTTTTCAAGCTCAACGATATTTCATAAAGTACTATTAACTAGAGCTCAGGAAAAAAAAAAAAAACTATTAAAAAAAAAAAAAATCCTTCAAGTTTTCTTCCAGAAGGCAGTGTTAAGCAGTTTTCAAATGTGAACTCAGTATTACAGAATCACAGAAAGGCTGAGGTTTGAAGAGACCTCTAGAGGTTGTCTGATCCAACATACCTGCTCAAGAAGACACACTGACAGCTGGTTACCCTGGACCATGTCTAGATGGCTTTTGGGTATCTCCAAGGTGGGACACTGCAAAACCTCTCTGGGCAACCCGTGCCAGTGCTTGGTCACCCTCACAGTAAAGAAAGTGTTTCCTGATGTTCAGAGGAAACCTCCTGTGTTTCCACATG
>JAVJGI010000040.1:63242648-63263478 GCA_035590275.1 Ibycter americanus
GAGGGTATAGAATACACAGTTCCAGTTACACCCACACAGTGATAAACTGGTCCCAGCCACTATAACTAGGACACAGGCTAATGGCAAATTGAATAGATTTAACTCTTAAGCACATTTGAGTTAGGGATTAAGCAAGTAAAAAGCCTTTCCTTCTTCAAAAAATACCCAAATAAAAATATTTTTTATTATTTAATTGTAATATTGCAGTAGCAGCTGGACACCAATTTGCCTTGACTCTATTGTGCTAGAAGCTGTTTGGTTGTGTAATAACTGATAAAAACTAATTTTCTGAGTTTCTGAAAGAATTTCTAATATCTAAAGGCATTTTCCAAGCATATTTCTCCCTTTCAATGGGAAAAGAGTGTAAGCAGAGGATCTGCCAAACCTTCTGTCAAACCAGACATTTGCTCTCAGTTTTAGGTATGAGAGGACCCCAGATTCTTTCAACAGTAGTAATGAAATTCTGTGGCCAGTATTATTTTTCATTTGTCTCTGCCTATTACTTGTCACTGATATTTAATATATTTTGTGTATAAAATGTATGCCCGTAAGTTGAATAAGTTTAGGAAATGATAATGAGACACTAAGTACCCCTACTTTCCAACAGGTGTTCATGAAATTAAGAGTGAGCCTAGTTATGGAGAGCTGTTGATGTCTGTTGCCTAAAGGGGTATGGAGTTACAGAGATATGAAAAAGAAACCCAGAAGCAAAGTTATATTCAGTTTGGATATGTGCTTGAAATTTTTTCCTGCATTAGGATCTGTCTCTAGTCTACTTTCATCTTCATGGTGCTGTTATTCAAGTGACCCCCAGAATGTACAAAATGAAATGTATTTAATCTGTCATTTTTATAACTCGTCTTTGTGTGTCTGTGATAAAATATAATTTTTCAAAATTCAAAGATCTTTAAAATGTTTTTCTATAACTACACTAACACTTTATTTAATTTTTTTGAAAATAACTTTCACCAATTGTAAATCACCAGACCCATGTTTTCTAAGGTAGTTTAGAAACCTCTTTCTATACATAATATACATGTATTTTAAAATATGGAAAGCAAAATTCATTAAAGCAAAGAGCATTGTCAGTAAAAATTACCTGTTTGTAGGTAAGTGAGAGTTAGGTAGTGAGAATTGTATAAAATAAGAAATGTTTTCACATGCTGGGAAAAAAAAATCAAGGAATTATAAAATCTAATCTAATCTAATATTTTTACCACGTTACATTCTGGAATGTACTCTGTTTCTGACTTTCCCAAGATATTAAAAAGATTTTAAGGAATATAATTTGCCTGCTTTTCTCTTACTGACTTTTGTTTCATGAAAATAAATTGTTAAGCTCCAATTATGTATTTTTATAATATTTAACACAAAACATTGTTGGTCTCAGATGAAGGAGTTCAATAATTTTAGCAATAAATATTTTCAACCTTTCAAAATAAAGATCTTGTTGGCAATGTAAAAATACTTTTTAAATGTATTCTTTATTTTTAATAACACATACAAATGTTCATGCTGACATTTTCAATATGACTATCAATCTCCTTCATTAAAATTATTTGAAATGCTTTGAACTTTATAATGAGACAGGGTGGCTGCAATTTCAGTGAAATTAATCTATGTTTTCTTAACAAGCTTCTCTGAGTTAAATTTAAAAAAAGTGTATTTTCTTTCTGCTAAAGAACATAAAAATCAATTAAAATGTCAGAAAAGCGTTTCAATTAGATAAAAACAGAAATAAGCATTCTTGATAACAAGTAAAAATATGTCAAAAGTTTAAAGCTTTGTTTTCTTCTCTTACTGAATTTGTTTACATGTGAAATATTTTAAAATCGTGATTCATCTTCTTTGATTATGACAGATATTTTGTCTTTTCCTTCAAAAAACCAAGGATTTGGCTTGCTGTTAGATATTCTGTCTGTGGCATACTACCAGTTTTACTTCACAGGTAAAGAATTCCCCATTTCTATACATGTATTTCACCCTGACTATGGCAGATGTAGTTCCTGCAGCCATAATTAGAATCTATTTATTTGTCAGTTCTATTTCAGTCAGTTCTATCTGACACATATGTGGTGTTACCGCATAAGCAGGTTAAACGTTAAGTCAGACATCTTACTACGTAATGGTGTGCACATTGGCCTGGTGGGCACACAGGTCAAGTATATGGCAAACAAAGGGTAAAAATAGTCATGTTCACTTATAGTGCTACAAATCAATTAGTAAACACTATGAATAGACAGTCCAGTACTTCAGTTCATTGTTTGATTTGGCAAATCATGGAATTGTGACCTTGAAAAGTGCTTCTGTATCCTTTTAAAAGAGGTCTTCATGGAGAATATTCGTTTATTACATTTTTGGAAATTATTATTATTCTTTAAAAAAAAAAAAAAAAAAAAAGCTGTTCAATTAACATTCCTGTTAGGAACAGCAGTTGCAGAAAGCAAATCAGCATGACTAAATATGCATATCTTTTGTAACACACTAGAAAACAACAACAAAGTGTTCTGGAGATGTTATTTCTGTACCTATGTAATTAGTTCCACTTAAAATAATTATGCTGAAGCATTTTTATTTTATAAAAGCATAAAAACCTCTCAGCTGAGATTAGTCTCCTCTTTTGATAGAGAATGTGCAAACATATAGACAGAGGAAATTATTCATACTCCATGGACATGAACCCAACCTCGCAGACAGACAAATGCACGAACTAACAAAAGGACTAGCCTAATTTCATAGAAGATATGTCTTCAAGTAAGAGCTGTAGCAATTTTCCAAGCTCCAGCATGAAGTTTCATGCCACACTTAGACTTTGGGCGATTAGAAGTAACTTATCCTGGTTTCTGTAGGGAACAAAAGAGAACTGCTGCCACCCAGATGAGATTACTGGGACTTTGATAAGGTCGTTGAGAACTATCTTCTCTGTGTTAGGAAAGCAGTAAATCAACGACTCAGCCAGGAATAGGATCCAAATTTATAGACTCACTGTCCATACCTTCTGAGCTATGGTGTGACATAAATTGCAAGGAAGTGCAAAATAATGTTTTAATATTATTTAATAGTAAATTAAAGTGGAGTCTGTGGGCTCAGAAGTCCATTTTTGAAACCTGCTGAGGTATCTGATGAGATCCTTTCCTCCCTTAACTAGCTCTGATTTCTGTGGAAATTGAAGGTGCTCAATATTTTCCAAGAGTGAAACTAGAAAGATAGATCTATAGGCTATAACTTTATATGACATAAATCAGCATCATTCCAGTAAACTGTCCTGATTTATACCTACTGAACTACAGTCTCATAAAAGTTCCTAACAAGTTAGCATGTATTTCTTAAAATTAATGAAAATCTGTCAGTTTTGAATATATAAAATTTATTCTGATAAAGTATATTGGGGGGGGGGGGGGGGAAGGGTTTAGTATGGCCACCTAAATTCTTTATTAATACTGCCAAAATAAAGCTCTCAAAGTTGAAAATCTCATGTTAAATATTTTAGATGTATTTAAAACTCTTACAATATATTTAATTAATTAAACCTAAATGACTTAGAAAAGCCCTAAAGAGATAGTTATGAATGAGAGGAGGTATGTCACTTCAGCATCTATTCTTTCAACAGCATTGGCGCTCCTGTAAAAAAAAAACATTGAATGCCTGCATTTTTTCCCCTTGGACATCACTGATCCATTACTTCTTCTCCTTTCTTCATCTACAATAGCACCTTCACCAATAAGATCTAAAAAAATCTTAACAGGATTTACTTTTGTTCTCAAAATATATTTCGCAAGCTGTTCTCTCACAAATATCAAACACAATTGTACCGTTTGAGATGAGACATTTTTCTTTAAATGCCAAACTTTAGTGAAGCATTAAGAAATTATATTTTATCATATCTGCCATCATATCTGTTTTCAGTAATACTGTAATACACAGATAGATAGATAGATATAGATATAGATTAGATAGATATAGATTAGATATAGATATAGATTAGATATAGATTAGTATAGATACATATAGATAGATAGATATAGATATTTGACTAGAATTTGGTGAATGTGTTGAAGATGGGCCTCAATCAGTGTAACATATTTCTACAGAATGCTTGAAGGAAACAGGCTGCAAAAACTCTGATTTCCAAAACGTCTGTAATTCATTCTAGAGACGTATATCTACATGTTTAGTGATTGTTTTGGTTTGTTGACACATACCACAGAAATGGGTAATGAATAGTATGCTGTGGAAAGGACACAAATGGATTCCCTGGAGAAACAATAGCTAACTGGTAAATGCAGTAAATTAAGAACAACCAGTGCTTAGGTGAAGAGTTGCTCATTATGAGGAAGATTAACCCTCTGTCCCTTGGCTTGATTTCAGAACTGCACCACAGAAATTTATAGGAGAATCTGTGTACATGGCCAAAGAGGGTCCTGCACTCCAAAGGTCTTATCCCCAGACTGTGATGAAGAGGAAACACAATTAGTGAAATCTAGAGAGCTCTGGTTGATGAGGAAAACATCCCTGCAGCCCAGGCAAAGGTGGAAGAACCACAATGCCCCCACTGAAGAGCAGGTCCTCAGCCCTGTTGCCCAATCTACAAAGCACTCAGAGGGCTGGTCCGACACAGCCTGCTTTACTGAACTTCTTGGTACCACAGGCCAGTGAAAGGAGAAGAGGATGGAGGAGAGGAGCTGAGTCTTGGTTTAGCTGCTCTGACTGCTCTTGAGTCTTGAAAGATGAAAATTTTTTTTCTTACTGATTTTTAAAAATTATCTCAAAAACTTCCTTGACAGGTTAATTTTCTGAAAGTTACAACTGAAAGTGCTTTTGAAAGGAACACAAAAAGCCAAGAAATATAAATTTTTTGCAATACATTTTGGTTAAAAAAAGTACATTTTGCCTTATTTGTATTGCTTTGTTTTTTCTTTTTTGACCAGATGAATCCAGCTCTATATGAGACACAATCCCACTTGTCCCATTTTCTCACAGCTCTGTTTTGACAAGTGTCAAAACAGTTCTGTCCATCCTTTCCTAATGACACAACACAGCACAAGGTATAGGTTTCAAGTTAAACAGTTAAACGTAAAATAAGTCAACATAAAGATTGCCAGAAAAATATTATGCAGCTAGCACTGCAATTACAAACATATCTGTTTTCATAAGCACAGTTCCCTAGCCTTGGAAGGGTTAAAATACTGGCATGGATTCATAAACTAAATCTAGAAAGTTATTTCAAAGGAGCTGGAAGTGAATAAAGCTTTTAAAATACCCAGGTTATTAATAAATATGCTACATTATTATTATTGTTGTTGTTGTTATTATTATCTCTGTGAGACAATATTTTCCAGCCTGGGGCCCACAGTGATAAAAGACATAGCAAGAAGAATTGCCAGCTTCCGTTTTGCATTGCTCTACTTTTTCAACATCTCTTGATCATGACATATTTAAAGGCTCAAAACCAGCCCCTCAGTGTGTGATGGGGTCTAGAAGGGGACACAAGGAGTCAAGGAGTCAGGATGGGTCAGTCAGGAAGACATTACAAGACATTGAGAAGACTAGTTTTACTGCACACCACATTCCATGAACAGCTGCAACCTCTGAAGCAACCCAGACCTAGGTGTGTGGGTTGTTTAACGCTCCAGAATCCCTCTTGGTGAAAGGTTGTACATTTTGTTCTGTACCTGTTAATCTGAACTAGAGTAGTCTTACTGAACCATCCCGCCATCTGAATATGTAATGTATACTTCTGAGGGAGTATTCCCATTATAATTACATATTCTGCAGCAAAAAAATAAATGAAGAAGCAATATAATTTTAATAATCTTACATATAACTATTTTAGATTGCAGGAAAATACTATCCTGATACTCAGAAAATGTTTCAAAAATAGTGCTGTATGTTTATCTTCAAAGAGATAATTTTCTGGGCTTTTTTACTGTTTTACAATGGTTATTTCTTTAAATGTTTCAATCAATTTCTATTTTACAAAATAGAAGAAAATTAATTGCACTGTAATTTAAACGAAAATGTCTCTAGGTGCTGCTTCTGTGCCCCTTCTCTTGAGAGAAGTCTTTAAGTCCCAGAAAATGCTCATTTGCTACAACTGTCTATAATTAAAATATAAAAATAGCTAAAAACACCCCATTACCACAAAAACAAGGAAGCATTGAGTTTCAGACACTGAACAGCATGGATGAGTAGACAAAAATATGGTATAAGTTTTTAATCTAGTCTCAGTAAATCTCATGTGTTTTGTAGAAGTGTTAAAATGGATTAGTAGTATATTAATTTTTTAAAAAATATTCAATAACAATTATTCAAATTCTTTCTGCTCCTATAAAAATAAAGCTACAAAAATATCACAAACTGTGTTTCTGGTGTCAGCAATTATTATACTAAAAATCAAGAAATTATGATAATATAGTATAAAATATAATAAAATATTTATAAATTTTATACGATATAGAAGTAAGAGATATTTTTATATAGCTTATAAAACCCCAGAAATATAACATAGCTGCACATTCTCTGTTTAGTGAAAATTTTGTCCTTACACCCCTAAAAAAACCACTAGATATGTTTACCTAAACAGGAAGAATACAGACAATTTTTGTGATAAAGGATTTATTCCTCAGCAAATACTATACGTATGTGTACATGAATCATTCCTAACAATATATGAATATCTTTTCGAGCCTTAGCTGGATATCATCTGCTCATTAATTCAGATTAATAAATGGGAGTTCATGGCATTATGTTTGAGGGTGACATATCTGGGACATTTTTGAAAACCATAGTATTACCAATAGTGTAGACATATGTTAAGTGCTAAGAAGGCTGAACTTCCCATTTCAGGGATAGCATAGGTCATAAATCTGCCTAGATAAAAACTGAAAAGTAAGATTTTTTTCTGGATTTGTACACTTCTTTTTGTTGTCTTTCTTCCAGCACAGAATATGGAAGTATTTGATAACAACAGACAAAAGACTCAAATTTCATGTAATCTGGTAACAAAACTTCTCTTGACTTTATTTGGGCTGGTTTCTGCAAAAAATATAATAAATTAACGTAATGTATAATATAACTTATTACAAAGATTATACTGCAGCTGCATCAAGTACATTAAAATATATCCACAATACCCTTTCTGTTTCTTGGTCTTAGTCTAGGTTTTAGATGCATTCTGAAATGTTAAAATGCAGTTGTTATTTTCCTCACTATAGCAGTAGGTGCCTTTCAGACATCTTGCAGCCCACCGCATCCATATTCCTGAGGAAACAGCCTTGGTTTCTGATGCAGTTTCTGGGGAAGGTCAACTAACTTGAAACAGAAGGAACAAAGGCCAGTCTCTTTACCCACATAGTGACGTGTTGTGGGCAAATATCTGTAAAAAGAGGAAAACCCTAAACAAAGTTAAAAACCAGGTTAACAAATAGATACATAAGAAAACTGGATATCTGTAAGTCCATGGGCCTGGACGGATGCATCCACAAGGGCTGAGGGAGCTGGCTGATGTCATTTAATGGCTGCTTTCAATTAGCTTTGAATGATCATGGTGGATGGGAGAGGTTCCTAGTAAATCCAGGCTCGAGGATATTATTTGAGTTTTTATACGCCTAACAAATACCTATATTGGTTTGTCCAGTGTGCTTTCTTAAGCACACTTAACAATATATGAGATCTTGTTTATGCTGTCATTCTAGGTAGGGTTTTTTAATGTAAACTTACAGCTTAGATAGGCTGGAATGGGATCTCTAATTTTAACTTGTTGCTGAAGAACCTCAGATCCTGAAGCAAGTGTGGATTTCATAAAGCCATGCAAATTCATACCAGCTAAGACAATAGCCTGTTGGCACTAAACCCCTGCTTTCCTCATGTTTCCATATCCTGCCAAGTGAAGAAGGTTAACTTGTCATTGTCTGGATCATTAACTTTTCGGAGAGAGATTTTTGAATGCTCTCATACATAAATTTACATGGCAAGATGAGCTTCTTAACTCTGTAACTAGACATTTCAGAATGTCCCAAAGATAGCATTCAGAAATCAGCATTTTGATTAGTAGATATTTTTTCTAAATGGCACTGGAATACCATTACTGAGGTACAGGGATGATGGATGCACAAGGTAAATAGAGAAGGAAAAGTTCTCTGTTTTCTTCATGAAAAGGTTAACATTCCCTGAAGACAAATTTGTTTAACATATGTGGAGCGACAATTTGATAAGATGGCTAACAGGCTGCTAGTAACTTCCTATTGTTTTCTAGTCATTTTTGAAAGACAAGTGTAATGAAGAGAAGAATAAAGTCCTACCACGTCGGCTTTGTATTCAAATGTTACCGAAACTCTATGCAGCTGCATACCGTCATAAATCTTCCACAGGTATCGGGCATTTCACCTACTTCACCCTACTGTTGTCTGCTGTCTTGTAAACAGTAACAGCGCTATGCCTCCTCGTCTACACACACCAGCTTTTTGACAACAATTAAAATTGGCATGTAGAAGCATTCTGAGATGAAATCTTGTAATTGACAGACTGAGACACTAGCCAAAGGGGTATACATTTGGGTAATCCCTGGGCTGAAACACTGCTGGTCTGTCAGCCTCTGAAATTATTGGCAATCTCATAGTCCCTGTCTCGCAGCTGAGAAGAAGCGGTGCCAACCTGTGGCAGGCTTCAATAGGTTTAGAAAAGCCGTCAGTTTAATTGTCATCTTTAACACTGAAAAGTGCTTAGATGTCATTGTGGTAAGTGCGATAGAAACTGTCTAAATAGAAAAGAGCCAGCAGAGTCTTGGAAAAGGCTTTCTGCATTTACTACCCGCCCCCGCCCCCCGCTCTGAACTGCCTGCAAACAGAAAGTTTAAAACAACAGATAAGTAACGCACCTCACCAAGTCCAAAATGTTATGAGAATGACTTCGATGAATTGGTGTGATTCCTTGCGCTGCATCGCACTGTGTAACAGGGAGGAGGCCAAGAGATGGCAGAAGTTTCCTGGGTCAGATGGCTGCAGCACAGGACTGTATCCCTCTCCCTGACACTGGGAAAGCCACAAAGCAAAAGGGACAGATAAACACTTATTAGAGTGTTTTGTGCTATTGGTATCTTTCTGTATTCTGGGGAGGACAAACCCCCTCATATTCTCAATGTTTTAGGTACTTCAGTACAAAGTCCTTCAAACTAGCACAGAAGTATTAAAGATATTCAAGTCAAGCTGCACAGTGTGAGGCTGGTAAGATTTTTTAGTTTCTTGGGTTTTAACAACAAACAGAAAAACCAAACAACCAGACACCTATGTGGCTTTTTCATTGTACCAAGATGGTTGTGTGTTGATAGATCACCCATCACCCAAAAGTCTGTAAGTGCTAAAGCATGATATATTAGAAAAAGTCTGGATAATTATGAGCTCATTTCATTGTTCAGTGCCATAGTACAAAATAAAATAAATACAAGAGAGAACTGTGTGAAAGGTTTTCTGTAGTAAAGTATCTCAAAGAAATTGTCCTTGTATATTAGCTATTTATTTAAAACAACCAAACTGGAAACACAGGAAAGAGGACTAATTCTGAGTTATTGATAAAGTAATTGCTTTCTTGCTTTTTCCAAATGATATGACACACACTCTTGTGCTGACACAGAGGAATACTTATTACCTGTCAAACAGAATTATGCATAATGCTTGTCTGTCTTGTTTGCCCTAGCGCTTTACGTGCAGAGGCAAACTCAGTTGGGTTGCATGGGATGTCATTTTAGGAAAAATATTTTTACTTGTTTGGTTTATAGTGTGGGGATTTTTTCAAGCTGAGAGATGAGTTTCATTTACTGTATATAACATAATGGTCAGCACAAGTATGCTAAATGCAATTGAATTAAGATTTTTTTAAAAAAATTTTTTAAAGCAGCACCTAGAGATCACTGAAAATAAAATTTCAGGGGAATTTTATATGCATTCTCCTTAGTATACATTTTAACTAAGGAGTTTGGGCCCATATCAATAAAGATAATTAGGTGCCTGATATGATACTGTTGGTCCGAATGTACCCAGTCCTCATTCAAGTGTTGCACATCTGTTGCTCACCTAACCTTGAAAAGCATTTGAGTCTCCTGCATGACATTTCCTGAGGTACCTGCCACTCTGTTTCCAGGCAAGCTTGGCATTTGTATCTCAGGCTCAGGAGGGGGTTTGTTCCTACAACTGGGTCCACTCATGTCTGCTGAGTCTGGCTCTACCCAAATTGCAGCAGGAGCTTATACTTCCTCTCACAGAGACCTGCTCAAAGAGCCGTGGTTGAGTGGAAGAGGACAGTGTTTAAAGTCTGTTCAGCCCAGCTGGGGAAAGAGCTGTGCTGAATTTGCTGCTCAGGGAGTTCAAATAGCCTCTAGAAAAGTGTCACAAACATCAAGGCAAAGGCACCTAATCAGCTGGAAAAACAGTCCTCAGATGCAAATTAGGTGTTTCCATGAAATGATGTTAGAGATTCTTTGGAGCAGAATGAGAACAAGGCAAGGGTGATCCGCCCACCTTGAGGTGAGAATCCTCTGTCTGAGGAGCTACAGAGGCTGTGTTTGTGTTGCAGCACTACAAAACTAGCCAGCTGCAACAAGGCTTTCCCACACAAGGTTCATAATAGGCGGGGTTTAGGAGGAGCTTTAGGCGGAGTCTCCTAGAATTGTCCTTTTGGGGAGACTTTTGGGTCGTCCTTCTATTCTTTGCTGGAGCTTGTAAAACTTCCTGACTCATGGCCTTCTCATCTCCTTCAAATGTCCACCTTATCTTTATTTATGACTACTAGATTGCTCAGAGTACATTCCTCCTATCTCTTACTTAGTACCGTCAGCGGAACAGAACTGGCCACACCATCTCTGTTACAAACAGCATCACCCAGAGCATGGTACTAAACCCATCCTGACTAATCCTCTAAGACCTTGCTCTGTTTCACAGCCAGCTGTTTGTGTGGACCCTGCTCTGCCATGCCTTATGCCGGCACCTTGCTTCCCACACCCCTGTGTGAGAGCCTGCCAGTGTGGTTCAGGTGATGGCACAGCTTGACTTGAGATAGGGCTGGCAAGTACTTTCTTCTCATGGAGTCAGGGAAGTCCAACCAGCATTTAAGAAAAATAGCAAAGAAAAGCACATTTTCTTATTGGTTTCCTCTACAGGCATCTGTCTTCATTAAAATACTTAATAAATTATTTGTAAAGTCACATTATTAAATTAAAATTAAAATTAAAAAAAAACGTTTTCTGCTCTGCTATGAGAAGGTTGAATAATGCGCACTTGAAGCACAGGCATGACTTCAGCACAGGGCATATACTCTGAACTGTTACTAAGATTGCAGGTAGCAGCAGGGTCTTTTTAGATCTGGTTGGTAAGAAGAATGAAGATTTTCCTTTGAACACATAATGTTCTGCCATGTATTTACATAATAAATCAAGATGATCAATATATTATTAAAACACCTTATTTGTAACATAATTCAGAAGCATCTGCTTACATATCCTCATTTAGTAAACATGATGCACTTTGGTTACCTGTAGAGAAACAGCACATGTGAAATAGCACCAGTGGTGTTCCCATATTTTACTGATTTACATAAAAGGATATAATTTGTTGCTGCAGAACACTAAAATCATTCTAATGCAACCTCAAGTAAATATGTTCCTTTCTGAGTTACTCTAAGATCATACTTACTTTACACTTCATGCAAATAAGGCTAATGAGGTTCACTAGTTTAGTAACGTCTTTTTCTAATTTCAGAAGTAATTGCCAAAAACCACTTAGTATAGTTTGGTCATTTGGTGTATATTTGATGAAAAAAAGAGTTTATGCTGATCATGGTGTTTTTCATTTGTATTCAGTTATAAAAGGTACCCAAAATGTTTAGTGCTTGCTTGTATCAAACAAAGAAAATAGCTGAAGATTAAACCAACCACAGGAAAAGACTTTTACAAAAATAATCCCACCAGTTGCACCACACTACTCCTGGCCAGTCTTGGAGCACTGCTGCTTTTGGTTCGCTGCCGTTGCTCAAGTTAAATAGCACTGTTTTGCCATGGAATGTATTCAGTGAAAAGCCAGAAAATGAGTCTACTGTTTGAAATTTTTATTCAGCACTAGTGGTACAAGGTTGATCACTTATATGCTCAAAGGAACAAAACCTGAATGATTTTGTGGCAGGTGAAGATTCACTAATAGACTATGATCCAAACTCCGTTAGCTAACAATTTTCGTACCTCACTATAATGTTTTTTTCTCCAAAAATAGTTGTTCTTAGGTATTTTTCAATGGTACAGACAAGCCCTATCCAAAATTCTATAGAATTATATGGACAATGTTTTCTGAAAAAGATCTGAAAAGCTAAAAAAGTGCCATAGAAAGAATGTAATTTTTTAGTACATTTTATCATAATTGTCTACCACATTTCTCCCTCTTTATTAAATTTTCCTAGACTTTTTATGATGGAGGATTGAGTCCTTTCCCTCATGTAACTCTCTCAAGGAAAAGAATCCCCAAATATATTTTCAATATTAATATAAAAATCAATAATAATAATAATACTGGTCTTATTGCTCTTCTGGGAATCTCCAAATGCTTC
The DNA here is from genome assembly GCA_035590275.1 of Ibycter americanus. Taxonomy (NCBI): domain Eukaryota; kingdom Metazoa; phylum Chordata; class Aves; order Falconiformes; family Falconidae; genus Ibycter; species Ibycter americanus. Next base: position 63,255,234 of record JAVJGI010000040.1, read on the forward strand.
TCATCCTTTCAAATGGAAATCTAAACTTCCTCCATTACTTTAGTAGAAATCTGCAACCACATATGTATGAGGGAACAGCTTAATATCCTATACTATTATAGATGTAAAATGGTACTTGCCTTTCTACAGTTCTGTTAACTACTAGCATTTCATTTGAAATTATAAAGCAAAAACACTGAAAATGCATATAAATGCACTTGAGCGGTTAGTATTGTTCATGGGTAAAGTTCTCAGGTTTATGAGGAGTGCGAAAGAGTAAATTTTAGGAGGATTCTGAAGATTGTCTTCAATAAAACTATTTTTAAAAAAATCAACTCTAAAAACATAAAATGTCATCTTCATTGGGAAGCCTTAGCTCCTTGGACATTTCACTGGTTTTCCACTTTTGAAACATACCTCTACAGTGTCTTCAAAATTCTTGTTCCATCCCTAAATTCATTGCTGAATTTCTGTTCTGGTGAAATTCTTACTAGCATCAGTCTTTTCAGTCACTGAGGAAAACCTTTGCCTGTTCACAGTTGTCTTCACTAGACTACCAGCAGCACAACGAAGCATGTGTCCTTGTGTGTCCTGAATGGTGGAATAAACTTCCTTTCTTCACAAACAAAAGAAAAGTATATCACAAATGGATAAAATGCCCTGGATTAGAAAGGTCAGTGATCTCCTGTGAATTCCTAATATCTAAATCCTGCTTGTTATCTTTTTTTTTTGTTTGTTTTGTTTTGTTTTGTATACTATAACACATATAAACAGTCTTGAAAGAGTATATCCGACTACCTGTGCCCAAGGAGTGTAGAGAAGGACTGGCTCAGCTGGTTTTGTTTTTTGTTTGGTTTTTTTTGTTTGTTTGTTTTTCCAGTTAGATGTTTTTGAGAAGTGGCTGTTAAGGATTTCTCTTTGTAAGATATGCCTTCATGTAAGTAAATGGGTGGATTAAACATATGTCGAAACCCCAGACTTTTCTCAGATGTACTCTCAGGGTGATACTAAGCAGTTCCCCTTGCAAACTGAAAAAAGATACTAAGGGAAAAATATTTATAACAATTACGTAATCAGAAAGTATGCAAAACAACATCAGCAAGAAAAAAGGTTAGCCTTTCCTGGAATTCAGTTTGTTTTGTAAACCCTGCTGAGCTTCTTGCTGGGTAGAAAGAGATGGGTAAAATAACCTAGAAGAGTTAGATGACTCAACATGGCTCAGTATTTAATAAGACAAAAATAAAACAAATACATATGAAAAGAAAATTGAAATCAATTTTTTGTGAGCAATAAATGGCAATGTTTTTTTGAAGTACAAACTCAGAAAAGAAAGAATAATAACAAAAGCATCTAGATTAATAAGAACAGTGATAAACCAAGATGATTAGAATATTTTGAAAATTGGTTTCCAGCACTTTCTTCCCTTTATGTGTTATAATAAAAACCTATAATTTTTTGCCAATAGACTGGAAAACAACAATTTTCAGACATTTGACACTAGACTGCTTGATAAAAAGAACAAAATCATTCTGATTGAGGATGAGAAGATACATAACTGCATTTTATAACGTTGGGGTCATTCAGTGAACATATGCATGTACCACATGTAATTGGGTGCAAAAAAATTACTATGTACACAGAGCATACTGTTAAAATGTTCTTATTACTGTTATAATTATTTTCCAAAGAAACTGATGAAAAGTTACTAAACTCTACAAAATGCTTTGAATAAATCTTTGTTGAATGTTGACCTATGCTGGATCTTTTTTTTTTCTTTCTTTTTTTTTTCTTTCCAATACAATGCAATCAGACAGTCCAGATACCAATAGACCTGATTAATGAGCATTTTTCTTCTAATCTTTGTGTCAATTAATGACTATAGCCCTCACTTCAGTAAAACTGGAAATGTGATTAACTTTGTTAAAATGGAAACCTATGATGAAAGTAAAGGAATATGAGTTCTGTTAAATCATGAAATTGCTGAATCTCTTTTCCTAGGGTTCATCTGCACTGTAAAGTATGTCTGTTTTGAAGTTATTAAATCTGATTTCACCCACAAGTCATGACTCCATATCAGCTGAAAGGATAAGTATGTATCATTCCTAAATTTCTTTGCTATTAATTCCATTCCCATACAAATAAAACATAGTTTAGACTTCTTGTGATGACCTATCAGTTTTCTGATGTGTAAATGAAGAATTTGGGCTTTCTTGTGATATGCCAAGTAGAGTAGTATAGTTACAGCTGTAGAAATTCAACCAGGTAAATCATATGAATCGAGCAATCTGCCTGATATTTTGGGGGGTAATGAACTATTGTAAACATAATTTAATTTGAACTGATTTTTTTTCCTATCTGAAGTTTCAGGAAGACTCTAGTGTGGACAATAACTCATCTTGTAGTTCTCTTATTACCCTCATTCAGGTTGCTTTTTTATGTATATTTGCTTTGTTCTCCTATGATTATTACATATTGGCTACCTTAATCACATAGGTTAGAATTAATCTTTCTTAAATTTAGTTACCCCAAATTTTATTTTGAAGAATACCATAGTGAGCTGCTGACTTAAATAAATACATTGTTCTGCATTTGCATCATTCAGGGTGAAAAAGACTTCTATAAAAAAGTGAGAAGATAGACCAGCTGAATGCATAGGGTCCTTTTAAAAAAAATTTAATAGAAATAAACAGTTTATTTTAGTTTTATTTGTTCAATTAACATACTTTTTATGAACACCTGATGGTCCTGCAAAATTCACAGTGTCTGTTGAGACTTTGGCAAGAACACTATCTTTGGGCAAGGGTGGTGGGGAGGGAAGGCGAGAAGGACAGACTGCTGAGCTGACTCCTACATTTCACACATACAGTCCCAGGGCCTCACATGTCTGCAGGAGGCTGCAGAGGGTTCTCAAACACCTTGTACTGTAGAAGAAGGATATGTGCAGCTACTGTATCAAAAGTCACTTTGTAAGTCTAGAGAAAGTCTGGTTGACTTGTAAATTTTCACAGGATGAACACTTAAGCCAGCCTTGGGGATATCTCATATGATAGGGTTTCCTTTTGTCAGAGCTATAATGCTCCAAGGTATTTCCCAGGTGCTAGCGTGTGGGGAAATCCCTACATTTTCATCCAGTAATGAAAGGAGTGTCAAATGAAGTGGTAGGCATATTCCAAGACTGGATCTTTATAGGGAAGACTGAGTTTGTTTCAGGTTCAGCTGGAAAGCCATTAGCTTCAAATTAACAAACTATCTAAAATTTTTAGATGAGAATGTCTTTTAGCTAAGAGATACTGCTTCAGCACATCTGAACTGAATGGAAGACACGTAGCCAACAGTCTTTGATTAGTTAAAAAATTACATGTTATTATCTTGATTTTTTGCTATCACAATGCAGATTTTAATGAAGGTGTGCAATGCACCTAAAAGGTTACTTTGCAAATATCATTATAGCATAAACATTTTAAATAGTTTGTTGAAGGTCACCAAAGAAGCCAGGGAGATCCAGAACCAAAAATCGAATCTGCTTACAAACGTGTGTTTCCTTTTCTAGGGGAAAAGATCTTCTTCTGATGTCTTTTCCTAGTAAAGTAGTATACTGCTCATTAATTTTAAATAAAAGATAAAACTCTATGTCCCTTCACACTGTGGTACAAAAGAAAACATTAATAAAATACAATCTGGAAAGAGAACATAACATTAGAAGTAATGCCTCAGCCACAGGGCCTTCCTTAAGCTGTAGCAAAATATTGAACAACATTAGATTACTGTTCCTTCTAATCTTTTAATTTCCTTTATTTTTTCCCCCCAGACTTTTTAAAATTCCAAATTCAAAGGGGCTGGGGACTTGGTCTCTTGAGTCCAACAAAGAGTTACATTCCTTTAATAATACTATGCCTCTAGCCTTCTACTCAAAAACAATTTTAGTTTACATTTAAGTGTTCCTACCAATAAATCACATCCATCTGATTCTCTCAGTTTTTATTCATTCACCATCTAGAAAAAGAACATAAGCATATGCTGAACTTTGAAATAAATTCAGTGTTTGGTTGCTTGTTCTGTTGTTTTTTTGAGTCTTTTTTGTCTGCTCCTTTCTGTTTCCTGTGAAACTGGTATCAGGGTGCTTTATTGGAATACAATCATAGACAAACAGCTACAATGGAAAGATAGAAGCTCCAATTAAAAAAATGTTAAAATAATTGTCTTATACCTAACTTTATTTAGAAAAAAAAGTCAATGAAAATTAAATGTAATGGAAAACCAGAAAAGATTGCATAATTACGACCTATTCAGCTGTATTTGCCTTCCTTATGGTCTCATTCTTCTATAGATTTTGAAATAGTCCCTTACGGATCAATAATTTGTTTCTGAAAGCCAGATCTATGTTACCTTCAAGACTGTGCTTGAGGTCGAATTTACACTTATCCACACTGGCTATACAAAATAAGTCTTAGGAGACAGACTTTGGGAAATCTTCCAACCACAGACTACAGAACATGGAATGGTAGCTTGTTGGGGTTTCTTAATATAAAACCAAACACAACTTATTTTTCAGTCTGGCTAAATGATCATCACCATAGTTCAGTCATTATGTACCTATTATGCTGTGCAACCTTATTACGTGACCAGCTTCAGGAAGGAGGATCCCATAAAATTCCAGTGTTTATGGGTCAAGACACTATAGATCATACATATGTGCAGTACATTATAGATTATGTTTACACCTCTGAGCTACAGGCAGCCTGATGCAGACACACAAATTGGAAGTCTCAGCGGAAATTCTGTCCTCACTTCTTGTCTAACTGCATTCAGGCTTGCAACCTATGCGTTAAAAGGCCTAGTTTCCAAACCTTATATCATTCTGGAGACATGAACAGGATTTTTTTCTTAACTAACAACTGATGACAGATCACCTTTTCTCCTAAAATCTGCGTTGACAAAGTTCTGAGGTGCTCTTACAAGGGTTGATGCTTTGCCATTTTTGTATGACTTGAAGAGTCTAAACAACACAGCATTTTAATAACAACATAAAGAATGAGAAAAAGGCAAAGCGGCATCTCTACAAAGAGACAGAATCTGTAAAATATTAGACAAAACTGTGGTAGTGTTGATGCATAATCTGACTCACAGAATAACCTCAATCAAAAAGACTAGATCACTTTGCCTGGCTCAAACTATTTTTTTTTAAACTGGGGACCAGAACTTGGATTAAGAAAAAAAAGTAGATACTAATTGCATACCATTTATATCTCTATCAGTTTGGAAATCTTGAGTTCTCATGTGTACTAGTCACACTGAAAGTCAAATTTTCTATTTTGTTTTGCAAACACAGCTTATTTTCATCAAGAAAGATGCCCATACTCCTCTTGTTCTTTAACAGTGCGCTACTATATAAAAAAGCCAGGAAGCAAACCTGTACTGCAAGATCATTAGCTCTCTCATTGCTCCTGTTTTGCACCATTTCAGTTGTCCTCAAAGTAAAATCTAAGCCTGAAACAGAGGACAAGACCACTCCTGACAGGAAATGTCACACAAGACTCAGAAGATAGATCCAGCATTTTATCTTCTTGTTTCCCTGAAGGCCTTGTATGTACATGGGCAATGTTTTGGATATTTTTGATGTTGTTAACATGTGAAGTCATTGAAGCAGATGTCATTTAGATCACAATTTCTTTACTACTAAGTGCAACAGGAACTCAGCCATGACTGGCCTAGGAGCTGTGATAATGTGTTTAAAAGTACATTTATAAAATGGAAATTTATCTCTGCACATGTATCATACAACTGTTGTTGTTGCTAAGAATACACTTAATTGCACATGAATTGAGAGCAGAATGTTGAAGGTAATGCCAAATGCAGATTAAACCCCACAGCTCTGCAAATGCAACACATCCTTTTTTCTTGAAAAGAAAAATAATTAGTATCTGTTCGAGTTTAATATGGTAGGTGCCAATTTGTTGGTTTTGCAAGTAAGAAGATAAACAGTTTTCCTAATTTTTTTCTTTTAAACTACAAAGACCACACCATCGTAATAAACACAATTTTAAAAATAAATAATAGAAAGTTAGAAATAGACTACCTGGGACAGGAATATCAAAAAAAAGAAGCAGCTTAAGCTGTGAGTGATGGAAATCTTTCTCATTCTCTCACCTAGTCTTGCAAATATGAACAGCAGAGAATCACAACATGAGGACTGAAAAAAAAGAAAAACTGAAGAAAAAAAAAAAGAGAAAATATTATTTCAATTAAACTGCATAATAAAAACATGGCCATAACATTAAAAACCAAAAAGCACAACAATTTTAAGACAAAAATGTTGAACATGCTGAAAACTGTAAACATAGGGTTTGTTTCATCACAAGCTAACCTCAGGTTTTGAAAGTCTGACTTAGTGGAGGAAATCAGTAGTAACTCAGAAAAGATAAACAGGTGAAAAAGAAGTATATTGAATAATCTCTTTGACCTCACTAGTTTGCAATAGTTGTTATTAGGTTTTTATGAGAGAGCTGTGCTCCCTCTCTAAACTGAATTCCTTATAATGAATAAAAGAAGCAAAAGCAGTGGGCAGAAAGCCTCCAGTCAGAGAGGTAAATACGCTACTGAAAATTTACTAATGAGAGAAAAAAGTAGGTTTTTCACATTTTGTGTAATTAGTTCTTGTATAACTACAGTGATGGTATAGAGAGCAAATTGTGGAGAGTGCAGCCTCTTTCACTCATATTAGAAACCATTTCAGACATTCATGAAGATCGAAGTGATAAGGACACTAAACACTGACAACAAAACTGACATTGTTGAGTTCCACATTTATTTTTTAGCTGTGATTTCTGCATTTGATTTCATCAGTGTCCTATTCAGAAGGCTTTTTATTTTTTTTGCCCCCCTCTAACCACCAGATACATATACACCACCACGCATATGAAATTCAAGCTGTGTATTCTCTAACTTCTAAAAAATTGCAAAGACCATGCAGTAAACACACAGCTGACAGTTTTGCCAACTATTATTCAAGCAGAACACAATAATAGTTTTTTATAACTATGTTACTTTTAAAGTTGATGCATAAAAAAGCCTTCTTTGCTTTAGAAAATAACATCTGTATCTAAAAACTGCTTAATCCAACAAAAAATGGAGGGAAGGAGAGGAAATAATACACAACAGTCTATTTTTCAAATAGTTCTATTATTAGCCATTACATGGTAATTTTAGAGTTGCCAATGAATATATCTTTAGCGTAATACCTATTACTGCTTGCAAGTGTCAGATGTTATTTATTGGAAGCCAGGAGAGAAAAAACAACAGCAACAAAACACACCCACCACACACACCCCCCCTGAAAAATACCCCTCTCTCTGCTCTCATTATTTGTGATGGTAGACAGGCAAAAAATGAAGGACTCCAAAATAGATAATTTTAATAGAAGCCAGTATTTGATATGAAAAGTGAACACTGACAAGCCTTCCATCAAGTTAATTATCTAAAATTTGTAAATAAATTACTGGAAATTGCCCAGCTTCTCTGTAGATTAATGAAGTCACTACTTGGTTCTCATGTTTAGAATTTGGTGCTAACGATTTACTGCTAAAATGAATTTGGAAGCTAGTCTATGAAATCAATGCCTTTATAAATGACTGGAAAGATATTTCATAGAATGCCAAGTTACAGCTAATTATTTTCCTTCATTGAAATCCCAGGTAATTTTCCAGAATTCTGTTAAACTTGGAATATGACACTTCTACAGTCTAGCAGCTACAGAAAAGTGTACTCTAAATGCACTAAAATTTTTATATTATGCACTAATCTAACATATTCTTGGGTCAAATTGTACAATAAATTAATTGATATAAGACTGATAAAGCTTTTCCACATGCCTAGATGTATCAGAAAAGATAAAAAAAAATTAAAAAAAGATTTTACAGATTACTTCTAATTCAGGAACCAACTTAAAATGAACTGATTCTGTTCCATACGAAGAAGCAAAATATCATTTAGTCTATTTTACAGATATGAAAGTAAATCAAGATTCTCTCAAAGTCATTAGTACTCCTTTAGAGGTTTGAAAGTTGATTGGTACGAGATGTTACTGTGAAAGTGGCATGTAAATACAGTAGAACGTAGAGCATAAATAAAAAGTTAAATCCTGGGAGAACTAATCATGAAACCATTTTCAGGCACATGAAGGACAAGAAGATGATTGAGAGTAGTCAGCAAGGATTCACAAAGGGGAAGCCCTGCTTGAGCAGCCTGATAACCTTCTACAGTGCACTGA
>JAVJGI010000040.1:63264799-63353991 GCA_035590275.1 Ibycter americanus
CATGTGGAAACACAGGAGGTTTCCTCTGAACATCAGGAAACACTTTCTTTACTGTGAGGGTGACCAAGCACTGGCACAGGTTGCCCAGAGAGGTTGTGGAAATAATCAAAAGCCGTCTGGACATGGTACAGGGCAAGCACCTCCAAGTGTCCCTGCCTGAGCAGGTATGTTGGACCGCATGACCTGCAGAGGTCCTTTCTGACTGCAACCATTCTGTGATTCTGTGGAAGTACAGCACTGTATGACAATCAGTTTCAAATACCTGTTTTGTGAAACAGAATGAGAGTGTTTTCAGCATTTCATGCAGATCTTTAAAGGTGGCTTCTGGAGAGCTGGCAGGGGAACCTAGAAGCTTTCCTCCCTGCCAGCACCAGATACGGCAGTGCAGGTCAAAAGCTAAATAATACAAATCTCATAAGGAGCACTGTATATAGAATTTTTTTTTCTGAAAGAAAAATATCTTTCGGATAAATAGTAGAAGAGTGAAAAATTATGAGTTAAATGTAAAAACAAATATTGCAAAATCTCAAAGTCAGAAAACCTATTAGTAAACTAAAGCAGAAGTTTCAGAGGGAAAAGAACAAAGAATAGATATTTTTTTCCTGGGGGAATTTTTTTCATTTCTAGCAATATTTTTCATGCTTTTCTTATCATAACATTTTTAAAAAACAACAGAAATACAAAAAATATTCAGTTCCATAGTTTAAAATTTTGAAATGTTTCTTTCATTGGTTCATCCTTAAAAAACTTTCTTTTAAATCTAAGTATTTAATATTTTTAAAAAATAAAAGTAGTTTACTGCTTTGACAGGTGCTTCCTACAGATGGATGTTATTATGTAACTGAACAAAATATTAATGTCTTTTAAAAGTAATGTCAATTGAAATAATAAAGACAGCAATCAAGGAGGAAGTTGATATTGAAGCCAACAGCAGAAAGCTTAGAAAGAGTAGAAGAGAAACACACCAAAACAGCCATTAACATAGACTAAGACTGGCTTGCTCTTCTCTGGGCTCATGCTGTAAGACCATCGTACCTGACAAACTCAGATGAATGTCATGTCATTGTCTCAAATTTTCATTAGGAAGACATATACCTATTTTTATATATATATATATATGAAGCTGATATAATACCTGTAAAACATCTCACTCCAGAAACCTCTACTAAGAACATGAATAAAAAGAAGAGTCATTTCAATGAAACTGAATGAGTGAGTGCCATCAGCTGTGATAGCTGGTGATAAAAATCCTGTCACATACTGAACAACCCGAATTTGTCATTCTTACTTGATGCCAACTATCTGTGCTGGGATATCAGCCAAGCAACCTGATGGACTCAATGGACCCTTCATGTACAATTCTGTAAAACAGGTTAAGGGGAAAGGATGCCAACTGCATGTGAGCCTTTATCAGAATTGCCTTACATGGCATTTGGGAATATTTGGGAATTCTTTTATACCTCTTACACAGACAGTACATGCAAAGTTCATCCTGCTTTAGGGAAGTTCAGTCTAGAGCCATGTTCCTTCTGGCTACCAGTTTAACTTTTTCAGTAGTAAATTTGGCTTTTTTAGAGCAATCATCAAGCCTAACTCACTGTCAGCCAAGCAAACCAGCAGCTAGGCAGTGAGATTTATTTAGAAAATCAAGTAGTCTTCAGACAGCCTGAGGTCACTGGGTTAAACAGTCCCTGCTTTTCCTCTCTAGCCTTTTTTAGTGGGCAAGACACTGAATGTAAAAAGAACAAATCTCTTTCTATTTAGGAAAAAGTCCAAAACTTGTTCCTGTAGTGTTAGAAAACACAAACAAGGTTTTTCATATAGAACACAGATGTAGAAATTTACCCCCATCACGCAGAAAGTGGGCTTCTCCTCCCTTGCCCTCCCCACAAACAAGCACCCTTAATTTATGAAGTCTATCACTTTGTAGGATGAGTCTGGTAGCGAGTTGCCTCTGTATATGCCTCTTAGTGCTCTGGGAACGTGCACCTGCAATCACTATGGATGACGCTGCTCAGAGCAAGGCCTTTTGCTTAAGCTTTGACCCCATTACCCAGGAGGAGGGTGAGATGGGTGCTTCTTGACATTCCTAAGGTCTGCCTCCTTTAGGGGGAAGCTGGCTTTTTCATTCACAATTCACTTCCTCTGGCCTCTGGCTCTCCTACAGAAACCACTTCAGCCCCCAAACAGCAGGAGACCCACCATGGTAGAGAAACAAGGAAAGCTTAGTCCATAACCCCTTTCATTCTCTCCTGGGGTTGTTTTTGGGGTTTGTTTGGTTTTGTGGTTGGGGGGGGGGGGTTGGTTTTGTTATAAGAATCCTTCCCTTTTTATTTTCCTTAGAGATGTTTTAAAATAATGCTCTCTCTTTGTTTGATTTCTCAGTTTGTGCAGTATTTCAAGGCTCTTCATTTATACCAATAACATTTCTCCATTGGCTGGGATCACTTATTCTTCATTATTTTTATTTATAACAAGAATAATGACAAAACAAAACAAGCATCTGCCTGACTGCAGTAAATTATCTGGCTTTCCATGCTTTGTGCAGAGTAAAGATAGCTGAAGTTTATTTCATAAGGTGAATGTTTTCAGGCTATAGTCTGCCCAACATGAGTACTGCTCAAAGGCAAAATTTAACCTTTGTTCTTTCATGGCTGGTTTGAAGTGCTCAACTGGTCTCCAGTAGTTTTCAGTAATTCCCAGCCTTGAGTTTCTATAAGTCTTATATGACCAATTAATTAGAAAACAGCACCACTTGAAGGAAGAAGTGATTTATAATGGAAGGTTCACTTCTGCAATTTGCAGTGTTATTGGACCCTGTTAAAGTAGTTAAATCACAAAACACTAATGCCTGTTCCCCTGAGAAGCAGCTCTTTTGAATTTGACCTCTAATAGTATAATAATCCTCACAGAAGTCTGGGCTAGGCTAATACCAGGGCACCTCTCCGCAGAGAGGTGCAGGCAGGCAGGTGTAGATATGTCAAGGCAGCTACATGTAAGCCAGTTATGACCCTGAAGCTGCATACTGGGGCTGGGTTTAGACCAATTTAGCTTACTTTCTTCCTAATAATGGTTTATTTCTGTGCTTGAATGGTAATATGGTTCCTATATCTACAGCTGGCTGGCATCTGGACAGCTCAGGGGATGGTGGGAATATTCAAATGATGCTCTGCACCTATTTATTTATTTGTACATACATACACATGAACAAGGGTGACAGGAGCGGAACATCTCCTGTGCAGACTACAACCTGTTCCACGCTTTTGTTGCCATCTTCCCAGTAGCGCCTCCTACAGCAGAGCATACTACAAGACTCGTTACGCTGCACTGGGTATCACTCTGCACAGCATCAAGTCTTCCCAGTCCCTTGCACAGAAGCCCTTATTGTCTATGTATGCAGTAAAGTGAATAATTTTCAGCTGTTCAGGCTGTGGATCATACCCAAACAAACAATTTATGGGTTTTTTTACAGTTAACTTCACTATGACTACTTTTAGTAATTGGATATAAAAGCAGCTCATGAGGCAGAGAGATGTTGCACTTACAGTTGGATAGATGGGTCGGGGGGGTAGGGGTGGGGGGGAAGAGGAAGCGAGTTTGAATAAACTATAATCTAACTGAATTGATGGGCACTACCGAGAAAAAATAACACAGCTACACAGAACAACCTTGGATTATATAGGCCTTAAGAGCTCTACAATGGATCCGTAACTGTTTCAAGAAGAATATCACTGTAAAGTATCAAATACTTTAGCCTATCATAGACAGAATAGTAATAAAAATAATAAAAAAGAAAAATAAAATCACTGTCTCATAACCAGAAAGCAGTCACCGTTTATAGACTTCATGCCTCAGGCTGCTGTTGGGTGATGACTGGTCAGCTTGGGATTCAAAAGTCAACCCTTAGAACTGTATGGGTGGACATTTTCTGAGCATGATTGTTTTGGTTTTTTTCTCTAATGTCCCAGAGTCAATAACAGACTTTAAACCAATTATTTCCCAAAACTGTGACAAGACCTTCAGTATCTTTTAGGTCTTTGTTATTTATGATTTTTCTTCTCTCCTCCACCAGCTGAACCCATATAGGTAAGCCACAAACAAGCCTGACATTTAACAGCGGATGCTGCCTTAACAGTTGTGCATGATTCAACAGAAAAATCACTTGGAAAGGAAAATAACTGAGATATTAAAGTTTGAAAGCCTTGCGCAAGTCTATTTTGAAATTAATCCTTTAAGAAAGAATAAGAATTATTTGAAGAATTGGTTTATGAGAAGGTGAAAAAAAAGAAGTGGATGCAGAATAAAGACATTTCATAAGAGAATAGTGCGTTTCTAACCAAAGCGTTCAGCTGATAACTGACATAAACTTATTAAACCTAGAATTAAAAATCCCATCCTGCTGCCACTGAAAAGTTAATCACAATGTGAAGCTAATCCTGGATATCAGGATTTTTCTACCAATAAGCTCTGTGATATATAAAGTAGACCCTACAGTAGCACATCTATGCTTTACATGCTAAGACTTGAACCCATATGAACCATCTTCAGGATTTAAAAAAAAAAAAAAAGAAGAAAAAAAAAAGAAAAAGAAAGAAAGAAAATGAAAAAAGAACCGCAATAATCAGCATTTAGTTAATATAGGAGCATGAAAGGATGTATATAATCATCTACTTAGTGGAAGCTGCTTGTGCAGTAATTCTCAGTGAGCACTGGCTCTTCAGGTCCCTTGTAAAGCAATAAAAATTCACTTCTTAAACTGAGGAAAAACTCTTTTCTGCAATCAGCAGGAAAAAAAATAAATAAATAAGGTCAGCAGACCTAGCTATAGCTCATTAGGATTGTTTCACTAACTTTGCAAAATAAATTCAGTTGATGAGAGCTTTCAACACTGCACACAGCGTATTGTAATAGTGAAGACATATTAGAGTAGTGGTTCAAAAACCAAGGGCTTAGTCCTATCACTTCACTCTGATGTTATGCAATGAGGTGCAGAAACCTAACAGACAACTGACAAGGTTCTTAATAAAGTTTTTTAAGTTAGTCTAGCAATGCAGAATAACACTAATATAAAAGTGTTGGGCAAACATTTTCAGAATTGTTTCAGCAGTATAACAGTCTATAAAACTGCTCAGTGGTAAAGCATGTAAGTATAGTCTTAATGAACCCGTGTGCTTCTACACACACTCAGAATTTCCAGCAGTGCAACTGTGTAGTGATTTTTTTTCCCGTCCATTAGTCTAAGCAAACCTGCACGAAGCATTACCACCAGTAAATAGCTCTATACTTTCACCATAAATATCCCCACAATAACATTATTTTAAGGACTTTTCTAATGTGATTTCTCATTGTATGGATGATTGATTGCTCCGAGCTGAGAATCTTGTCTCAGTAAAAAGAAAAATGCCTTCTAAGAAAATCAGTAGGCACTTTTTTATTTTCTACTTGTTTTACATAGGATAGGGTTAAGTTCGTACTGGGACTTCAGCATATCAGTTACAGGTGGTAGGGATTTAGAGCACGTGTTGTAAATTGATTAATTAGCTTTTTTGATGAGGAAACATACACAGTAAAGAAAGGCAGCTGAGACAAGAAGAAGGAAGTTTTTGAAAGCTATAATGTTAGAGTGAGCTGGACTATTGCCTGGAATGTGCTCAAGGATTAACTTAAAAACCTGAAGTGTACATAGCATTGAAGTAAAGAGTCATTCTACCAGAATATTTTTTTTCTATATTTAAACTGTTGTCACATATGTGCTTTTGAAAGCTCAGAGGATGGATCAGAGGCATAGCTACATTTAAAAGTAATCACAGAGAAAAGAAAATAGATGTTTGTATCTAAGATTCATCTCTAAAGCTTACCTTTCAATGGTTTGTCAAGATCTGTGAAATTTTATGTTTGTTTCTTTGGTTTTAGTTTTTGTTGTTAAAGATGACTTGTGACTTAATTTCTAATTTTGGTTTTGAGTTGCATGACTTTTATTTTCTTCCTTGTCCTCCCACATTCTTCTCTAAGCTATAGGCTGTAGGGTTTTCCACAGCAGCTACTATGAGAGATAATAGTAAGGAGGTAGGAATACAAAGAGTCCTTCAGGCATACCTGGATCCAATTTACCTTTTTCTAGGGTATGCCAGCTTCTGAAAAATGGCAGGGAATATTACATTCCCAGGAAGTTATGCAGTTCTCATATGTTTTATTGCTTCTAACTGTGATGAAACAAAGAAATGAGCAAGAATTGTTGGGTTTAGGACAATGTTTTTTATCTAAGAAAACAGTTTGTATGCTTTACCTACATATACATATTACAGTGTTGGCAAAAATTTGCTTGCGCCTCTAAAATCATCAAAAAACCAAACAGAAAGCCTATAGTTTGAGCTCATCTGTGTATTAACAGCTTTTTAGATAAGCAGATGGTTATGCTACTTATTGTGTACCTTTCCTTTCTCCCAAGAAGAATACTTGTGGATGTAATTATTACATTTGGTGAAAATTATCCCTGAAGTTAAATTAGCTAACACGTTGTTTTCCCACCTGAGTTAGCTTAGCAAAAGAGGTGACAACGAGTCATGTTAGCATGTGGAACTCCACACTCAAACCGCTGCTACATCTTCCAGTATGCTAGTGGTATTTGGGCAGTGCTTGTTTTGGTTGTTGCTGGTTTTTTAATGAAAATCTTAACAAATGCATTCTATTATTCATACAAATAAGTGACCCTTGTCAGAGCAGAATAGCTACGAACAGTCACAGAGTAGCTTTTCCTTACAATTTCAGCACATTGCCACCTGTGCCTCTAGCTTCATTAGAAACCTTTTGAGGTCATCCTTACCCTTCAGTATATTGAATGTTCCTCCCAGTTTGGTGTTGCCCATGAACTTGCTGAAGGTGCACTCTCTACCATTCAATTCCCAGGGAATTGCTGAAGGTGGAAAGTAGTGTTAAGCTTAGTAACAACCCTAAGGAATGTCACTAGACTGGGCACCGCTGAAGTGCAGGCCACAACCCATTCAGCCCAGTGGTCTAGCCAGTTTCTTACCAATATTGTAGTCCACCCATCCAACCATACTGATCTTTTTCTACTTCAGGTAGCACACCTTCTAGGTGGTCCATGAGGTTAGTCCTGTAACTGGCCCACCCGATTCATGCATCAAACAGCTGTCATCTGTCATGCCAGAAAATCCTGGAGTGCTTGCACCCTACTTTGTTACTCTCCAAGAAGATGTTGAGGTGGTTGAGGTCCAATGGGGCTTCTGTTGTCTTCTTTTTTTTTTTTTTTTCTCTGCAGACTGGCATAAAGATTTTATTATCTTTTCCTTAAACAATTCCTGTAGACATAGAATATCTATTCTTGAACATTTTTAAACTGTCAGACTTCAACTGTCAAATTATTTAAAATAAAAATAGTAATAATAATAAAAAACTACAGGAATATCAGATCAGATCATCTGTATGTAACCATCCTGGTTATATCTACCTTAGAAACATCTTTCCCATTATCAGTTCCCTAGTAAGGGTTACAAAATGCTTCCCAGTACACTATCACAAGCTTAAGAGCTATAGTGAAATATCTGTAACATGCCACGCTAAAAGAACAGCATGAGGGAAAGCATCTCTGATGTCCCAGGTCTCTGCAACAGCGGGAATGTTGTTAGGTGTCTATAAGGGTATTTTGTGCCCTACAAAGGGAAAATAAAGCTTCAAATTCTTCTTTTATTACAGCTTAATTTGTAGAACTGCTGGTAAGATCCATTTCTGATTGCGTTTCAAACTGCATTCCACAGTGACATTTCTACTGCTTGGTGATTTTTTGGGTCCCTCCTGGTTTTCCTTTCCCCCCCCCCCCCCCCTTTTTTTTTTTTTTTTTTTTTTTTTTTAAGGCGCTCACAAAAAGGAACTTCAAGAAAATGCTTAGAGCAAAAAGTGCACACCTCTCAGAATCCTACAAGCCAATAAATCAAAAAGGAGGAGAAACCTGGAAAACTAAAATTGTTCCATACGATCTTTGGAGTAAACCAAAAAAGTGTGAACTTTACAAGGAATGTCAGGAACAGTTAATTTATGTGCTGGACACTGCAAAGAAAATTAGAAAGGGGGTACAAACTAGATGCAATTTTCAGTGTCCAGAAATATCATTCCTTTTCCTTTAACCTGTTGCTTAGGCCTAATCCATGATATCAACATTACTAACAGCCTGCAAAGATCTGCTTCATCCCCAAGAAATGAACTGGGGCTCCAGAGAGGTCTGCTACAACAGCTGTTTGGTGCACTTTAATTGTCCTCGCAGTGACTTGCATTACAAAGTTCTTTTCCTGGACATCAAAAGAAAAGCAAACAAGAAATCATTAGCCAAGTAGTTTTTTCTTTGAATTTCTACTGTTCCAAACTTTTGTAAGTTTATAGCAGAAGCATTCACTTTGTGAATGTTTTTTAAAAGATTTGCCCTCTAACCGTCACGTCCTCATTGTCTCTACTGCTCTCCAATAACAATAGAAAATAAATAATGCAGTTTTGTTGCAATAAGTATTGCACACTGCTTTTTTTTTGGTTTTTTGGTTGGTTAGGTGAGTGGGTGGGTGGGGTTTTTTTTAGTGAATCTGAACCATCTAGCACATAGAGGCAGTTATACAGCAGAAGAATGAGGAACTTTTCAGCTGAGGGCAAGGATCTGCAAACCAAAACATGCGGTGAACACTCAGGAATTTCATATTGCAAATATACCCTGAAGAAATAGCAAGGATGAAAACACAATTCTGGCAAAAGTTTACAAAATACGTTAGTTTTAATGTTGGTTACTTTTTCTCTGATAACTCAGACCAACAGAAAGGTCAGGGTTGTCCACTCCTTTTGGAGGTGATTACTCTTACAGAATAACTTGAAATTGTAGTAGACAGTTAATTCTTAGTTTTAGATTGTGATTTCCCTTTGGAAAACTTTCAGGGATTATACACTTGTAGGTAGTAAGTTGGAGGTGCCACTGTTTGTAAGAGTCCTAGCGTCAGGATAACACAGGCCTCAGGACCTGCCAACAATTCTCTGGATTTATTTTAGCCTGACTGGAGATATCTTTTGGCTTGTTTAACCATAAAAGAAATTACCTAACAATCAGGTGACTATCATCTAATTTATTTCAGCTTTGCTTAGCTTTGTATAATTGTGTGGTATAACTATATATATATATATATATATTGGGGGGGTGAAAATAGGCAATGAATTGGATTATATGATGTTAATTTTTATATAATATTGTACACTGTCACTTCTATATGTCCATTAGTGCACTGGGTGCCTTGCGAAGACCATCTCTAATATTTTGGATTTGGAGATCTGACCCTGACTCCCTTCTGATTGCCATACCAAAGGAGAATGACTGGTGAAACCAGACCAGTGCAGCCACGATAGAATCAGAACTGCCTTCAGCATGCAACAACCCAAACTCGAACCATCCTCTCTGCCTTGAAAGACTGTTGTAACAGATGAAGCCCAGCGTCATGGACTAAATTAACTCAATGGTCTTTAGAGGGATGGTCGATAGACTGAGGGAGTGATAATCTATGTATTTATATTAAAACTTATTTATATAAAAAAAGGTGATGATGCATTGGAAATGTAGCATGGCGTAAATGGTATGGAATAAGGGGTGGATACTGTCCTGGTTTCAGCTGGGATAGAGCTAATTTTCTTGTTAGTACCTGATGATGCAGTGTTGTGTTTTGGATTTGGTGTGGGAATGATGTTGATTGTGGACGTTTTAGTACTAAGTCACGGACTTCTCAGTTTCTCAGGCCCTGCCAGCGAGAGGGCTGGAGGCGCACAAGAATTTGGGAGGGGACACAGCCAGGACACCTGACCTGAACTGACCAAAGGGCTATTCCTTACCATAGGACATCATGCTCAGTATATAAACTGGGGGAGTTGGCCAGGAGGGGCCGATTATTGCTTAGGGACCAGCTGGATGTTGGTGAGCAGATAGTGAGCAATTTTATTGTTGTCTTTTCTCCTTTCCCTTTGGATTTTGTTCCTCTCCCCTCCTCCTTCCTTTTCATTATAATTACTGTTGCTATTATTATTATTATATCTTATTTCGATTATTAAATTTTTCTTATCTCAACCCTTGAGTTTTACATTCCTTCCCGATTCTCCTCCCTACCCCTCTTAGATGGGGGGGAAGTGAGCGAGCAGCTGTGTGGTACTTAGTTACCGGCTGGGTTTAAACCACGACAGAGCTTAGTATAAAATGCCGCTTAGAATTAGCTTAGAATAAAAGCACAGAATGAGAAGAGACCTGTAAAGCATTGGCACAGGATGCTGCCATTAGATAGGATGCTACAGGGTACAAACAGCTTACTAGTGCTTAACGTATGACCACCGAAGGGATGCAATACTAGGAGCTGGGTAAAATGAGCTTTAGAACAAAGTAGTATTCAGCCTATGTAAAACAAACCATATAAAGTATATTTAGACTTGTAGACCAGTGAAGAATGATTAAGGTGTAAAGAATGATTACAAACATATAAAAATGCCCCCAAGCAAATGTTGGAGCAAGGAGTAAGACATGATCAACATCAGTGTTGCACTCTTCCTGTCAAAGAACTAGTGATAATGATGACTTGTGGTAACATTCCTCCTGGTCCAGATTGAAACCTTAGGAGCATGAGCATAAAACCAGGAAAAAAAGGAGTAGAGAGGGAAAAGTTTGATTATATAGCACATTAACAGTATATAATTTGAACTATGAGATTTAACAACTAGACTAATAATAACTTTAATTAGACCAAGAGTAAATTCTTGCTTTTGAATATAACTGTTTCTTTATAACAAGATACTGTGTCTAACAAATTGGTGGGTGCAAGCAACCTACTCTGTAACTTGGCTACAGCTAGTTGGTATCAAGTCAATGGTGATTTCCTTAAACATTTCAACTCTCATCTCATTTCCTTTTGCTTCTCCACAATTAACTGTGAATCTTATTCATAGACTGTTATTTACAAAGTTCCTATACAAAAAGGAATATTGTGAGAGACCAGCACTTGCTAAGGCTTTCTGTTTCTTTTAAGGTACAACAAAGGCAGGTCTACATAAGTTATATATCAGGGAGAGAGCAAGACAAAGTGTTCCCCTGAGATGTACCCTTAACTCACTTTTTTTTTTTTTTTAAAGCCACTCATGCACTTACAGTCTAGCTTTCGTTGGGAAAAAGCATCATAAACAAGAAACTAGCAGTTGCATTACTTTCACCTGGTTTGACAATGGTCAGATGCAAAGAGTTGTTCAAAGTGACCTACAAAACAAGAACAGACCAACTCAGGTGAAAATAACATTTTTATTTTAAATTACTTTATTATTCACCAAGAAAGCACAGGTAGAGCTGCAAAAAAATTAACTGCAGCCCAGGGAGCTGAGCAGGGAACTGAATATTTCACGATCTACAGGTTGTTTCCAGCTCAGGACCTGACCAGTTACATGAATCATTTGACCTCCCTTGACATTGATTTCATGTCTCTTTCACTACATTTGCTGAAATTTGAGATTAAAAAATAGCGCTCTCCACAAGGAGCTGACTTGGAAACCTTTAGCTGTTAATAGAATGCTGTAAAGCAATAATAATCAAAGACTGACAGGAACTATTGTCAAATACAAATATTTATTAGTTTGTTTGGGGTTTTTCTTTTAAATAAACCCAAATGTATGTGAAGGTAAGAAGACAAAGCAGAATCCTTATACCTCTATCAGGTTGGGAAAAGTAGATGAAGCTTTGGGAGTCATTCATCAGTGGGTTAGAGTCCTCAATGACATGAAGGAGACATAGCAGCAGGAGTTTTTTGCTGTGGAAGGTCTGCCATGTCTAAGTCAGTCCCATAATGGGGGATGCCTCTCTCATTTTGCAGCCAAGGAGAGTGTCTAGTCTGCCCAGAACTTCTGGGCTGCCCAAGGGAGTGGCAACACAGGATGGAAAGTTGAATAACTTACCTTGGTTTTGTAGGTGGCTAAGGTTGGGTGAGATAAACTGCAGTGGATGCAAATGCTTTCAGAATCTAACTAGGATGTTTTTATACCCAGTGTTAGTAAAAGCAGGGTAAGATTTCTGTGAGAATATGCTGCTTTGACAACAAGAAGCTCCATAAAGTATTACTATAGTCATTATAATCTTTGAGAATTCTCATAAAATATTTGTAAAGTCTTTGCAATTGAATTCATAAGTGATGTAAGTAAATAGACGTTGAAACCAATGAAATGAGGTTCACCAAATATATAAATGAATGTGTGCATATTGAATTAGACTGTTGACATTATAAAAGGATATATATAAAATGATATGAAGGACAATTTCTTTTATCACATCTTTTACATCTGTTGAACACCTTGTCTGGCCTTGCCAGAAAGTTTGTACATAATAATAAATGATAAATTAGTAACAAGATCTTTTCCTATGAAAATCCTTTAATAATAATTAATATTGGAACTACCTTTGGGTTATTGCTTAAATGAATGTGTGACTTTCAGAAACAGTATTAGTGTGGCTCGTCAGAGTCTAACAAAAGAGAACAAGTTGTCCAGTAAATAAACAGGTAATTTCATCTAATCTCAATCTAATTTCATGGTCCACATTTTCTTTTGTCTATTGCATTGTCTAGTATAGCTTTGGTTCATATTTGATTTTGCGGGGGACTCTTCTAGGCTGAATCTTGTTGGCAGTTCATAGTTATTTTAGCAGCTAAAATATACTTGTCCTTTTAATTACTTTACTGGACAAGTGCCCAGTATAATACCAGATATTTTTTTTTAGGAACTATTTCCAGAGTGGGTGATCTTTATTTTTTCTGTTACATTTTAATCATTTTCTATTCTCCAGTCTTCAAGGATATCCAGTTCTTGCTTATATCTCAGGTATCTACACTATTAATAATGGAGGACATTTTTGACATTTTTAAGTCCAACGTACAGAATCAGTACTCAAAAAATTCTTGTTCCAGCTTCTAAGCTACTAAAACAATTCTCCATGATATCCCTTGTAAAGTCCCTTTACAGAGGAATCTGTGATGACAGAGATTAATTTACTCATAAAAATGTCAGAAGGGAAGCATCACATATCTGTGGGTAGGTTTAGATCTTCTTAAGCTTTAATTCAAAAACTTGTATCCTTTTGGTCACATACATTTATGCAGATGTTGATGTTTTGCTACAAACAAATCCTGCTTGAACATCCACATGTGGAGTACTGTTTACATTATAAACCTTAACATTATTAAAGACTGGAGGGTAGCCAATGTGATGGCCATCTACAAGAAGGGCCAGAAGGCAGATCCAGGGAACTACAGGCCTGTCAGCCTCTCTTCGGTGTCAGGGAAGGTTATGGAGCATATCATCTCGAGTGCCATCATGTGGCATGTACAGGAAAACCAGGTCAACAGGCCCAGCCAGCATGGGTTTATGAAAGACAGGTGTTACTTGATGAACCTGATCTCCTTCTATGACAAGATGACCTGCCTAGTGGATGAGGGAAAGGCTGTGGATATTGTCTACCTGGACTTCAGTAAGGCATTTGACAGCATCTCCCACAGTATTCTCTTGGAGAAACTGGCTGTTCATGGCTTGGATGGGTGTACTCTACACTGCGTGAAAATCTGTCCAGATGGCTAAGCCCAAAAAGTGGTGGTGAGTGGAGTTCCATCCAGCTGGCAGCTGGTCACAGGTGGTGTTCCCCAGGGCTCAGTGTTGGGGCCAGTTCTGTTTAATATCTGTATTGATGATCTGGACAGGGGGATTGAGTGCACCCCCCATACGTCTGCAGATGACACTAAGTTGGGTAGGACTGTTGATCTGCTTGAGGGCAGGAAGGCTCTGCAGAGGGATCTGGACAGGATGGATTGGTGGGTCAAGGCCAGCTGTATGAGCTTCAACAAGAACTGTCAGGTCCTATGCTTGGGTCACAACAACCCCATGCAGCGCTACAGGCTTGGGGAAGAGTGGCTGGAAAGCTGCCTGGCAGAAAAGGACCTGGGGTGCTGGTGGACAGCTGGCTGAACATGAGCCAGCAGTGTGCCCAGGTGGCCAAGAAGGCCAACAGCATCCTGGCTTGTATCAGAAACAGTGTGGCCAGCAGGACAAGGGAAGTGATTGCCCCCCTGCACTCAGTACTGGTGAGGCTGCACCTTGAATACTGTGTTCAGTTTTGGCCCCTCACTACAAGAGGGACATTGAGATGCTGGAGCGTGTCCAGAGAAGGGTAATGAAGGTGGGGAAGGGTCTGGAGCACAAATCTTATGAGAAGCGGCTGATGGAACTGGGGTTGTTTAGTTTGGAGAAAAGGAGGCTCAGGGGGGACCTTATTGCTCTCTAAGACTGCTGAATAAATATAAGAGCATCAGAATTACTATTTTAAAATGTGTCAAACTTTTTCATAAACATTAATCCACTCTATTTTTCTCTATAAAATATAGGTCTACCAATTTTCTGGTAGAGAAATCTTACAGACTTTGGTATTAGCTACTGATTCTTTTCATATCACTTCTATTTTATTTGTTCATATTCTGGATCAAGGGTAAAATGTGTTCTTTGCCAGAATGTAAAAATATATAATATCCTTCAACTCCTACTCCTTAGAGAGCATGTATTAGATCTGACTTTGAAGCATAAAATGCACACTGTTTTTTCAAAAATATTTTACTCTCATCTGACAGAGTTACCCCATACAGTTAAGAATGAGTGTTAAAACAACCACATTTCCAATGCAAATGTTAAAAGCAAAGCTAGGAGCATACTGACAGTATCTGTGAGAAAATGTGGTAGGAAAATTATGTGAATTAAAGAGTAAGATTATCCTCAGTGGCAAGCAGGATTGTTTCTTAGAGTTATGATAATAAAAAAAAATACATCATGATGTAGAAAACGAAAATCAAAAGAAAACATTTTATTTTGGGTGAACTGATAAACAAAATACCGTTTTCAATCACAACGAGTGTGAAGCCACAATGTGCTATCAAGTGATTTTGTTCATTCCCTTGTTTCTTAAATAATAAAACCAACACCACAACATTTTGAATCCCTGTGAGCGAAGACTCAAATAGGAAGCCAATCTTCTCTGAGGTATTTCACCAGTTCTTAACCTGTCTCATTACCATATTACAGAACAGAAATATACAGGAACATCTCTTCAAAGCATTCACACAGAAAAGCAGTGTGTATGACCATACTTCCTTTGACCAGTCAATGTCTTCCTTACATTCCCTCAGGCAGGTCATGAACAGCTGAATATATATTTACCACCTGGTACCATACTTGTACTCTTCAGTTCAGCTACTAACATAGCTAATTCTAGCTACTAATGAATTTTAAAAGATAAAGGTAATGGAGGATTCTTTTGGGAAAACCATTCCATAGTTTAATAGATTTCCTCAGCAGGAACTCTGCTTTATAATTTATCCTTTCTTTATTTCATACTATCAATTATTGTGATATCTCTTATGTGTTTAATTTTGGCTTCCTCAGAATGTTTACTTCCTTGAAATAAGGAGACACTTCTACAAAACCTTTTTGCAGACATTGTTCAGCTAAATTCAGTATGGTATATTAAAAGAAGTGTGAAGTTACTAGGTCAGTTCAGTGATTCTTTTCTCACATGTGGAAATAAATGGACAGGTTAGACTTAGTTTGAAAAATGGGAACCTAGTAATATGTGACCCAGTAACAGCTAGGAATAACTTCTATTTCAGAGCAAAACACTTCATTTCTCTGCTGTGCAAACACGATCCTATGCCTTTTCAGCTAAAGACCATTTAAGATCCATTGTAGGCCATTATTGTCTGTCATACAGAAGTTACTGAAAATGGCATACGTTGATTAAAAAAATTATATGACAGTGGTATGCACTGGTTGCAAAAATTATTTATTGTTTAAGTTCCTTACATTAAAAACAGGAAATTATAATGTGAGTGGAAATATGGTTGAGTGCTCAAAGCTATTTCCCCACATAAATGAGCAAAATCTCTGGATTGAGAAAGGAGCAGACACTGCTATCCTTTTTGTGCTAAATACAACCTGAAAGCACGAGGAATTCTATTAATGCCACTGGCACCATTGGTGGAATAGGAATTTGTTTAGGCTATAACTGACATAAACCTCTAGACTTCATCTTAAAAATGCGCTTTTCACCACACACCACATCTACTGCAACCAGCCCATGCATAGTTGTTCTCTCCCTATTCCTCTCCATGGAGCAAATACTAATAGGTACAAGATTATCTCAAAAATTATTTTGCCATATCTATTTGAGAGCCACTGAACATAAACATTAGTCATTAATACAATGTTTTTACTTGTGCATCTTTTAAAGCTGTTTTGTAGGTGCTCAGTCATACTGGTGTCCTAGTGTGAGACTGACAAGAAGCAGTTTTTCCTTATGAAGCAGGTGCTGGTTCATCTGCACCTGGTTGGATGACACCAATCCTGTATTTTCCCAGCTATGAATATCATGAATAATGTTTCTGCCCTTAGCAGATCTCAAACTCCTCCACATGTTTTATTTTTAGCTAACAGGAATTTAAACTCTGCTCTGGCACCTTTCCACTTAGTTTTCTTCAATCATCAGCAATTGTAGCAAACATCGCAGAAGCTTGTATGTTACATGCCTTTTTCTGTTGTGTTTTTTCATTTGTTCTTTCTTTTTCTTTGCATAAGCTTTGCCTGGCTCTCTGTAATTCTCTGCAATTACTTAAAATCTTATTTTAAAAAAAACAGAAGGAAAGAGGGGAAAAAAAGAAGCATGTTGCATAATTTTCTTTATCCTGATGCCAGCTTTTACTTGTGGAAATGTATCAGTTGATTACACCATGTAATTTCTGCAAAATAAGTACCTCATGGAAGAAAGATGAATAAAAAACAGGTGGGTTGCTCCTTCCAGACAGACCATTTTGAACATTTTCATGACCCTCAGATCCAAAATTGCTGCTGGGAAGTGGTATAAGTAAGAGTAAAACAATATTCTGAGACAGATTCATATTCATTATTGAATATTTGGAAAAAATACAGTAGGAAATTAATTTTGACTGACTTGTCTTGCAGAATGATTCGGAACCATTTTCAGAAGTGGATTAACATTAAAGCATTTTATTATCTTATTATCTAATGTTATACATAAAGTTTTATAACCATCATCTTAGCATTTTAAAGATTCTTAATATTGTTATAATACAACTGACTGCTGCAGATGATTTTATATTCCATAATAAAAAAATAAATCTGTACTGGTAATTCAGTAATCCTTTAAACTCTTAATAAAAGGAAAAATGCCTGTGTTTCTATAGCATTTTGTTCTAAGTATAGTAATATATAATGTGGTCGATTGCAGTGTTTATGTTGAATATTGATTCTAACTTGAACTGATTTCTTTTTCTCTATCTTATTTGCTAAATTAAGTATTGGTTTATACATTTTCCAATAGTTCCATTAAAAACTAAAATGGCAGCAAATACTTGCTGATGTTGTAATAGGTCTTTATTTTTACACTGATAGGAAAAGACATTTGTTTTAGTTTTATCATCCTAAGAACAATAAATAGATGATTCTGTGAGTGCTTCTGACAATTGTATTAGGATATGTAAGGTCTACTTTTTCACACAACTATATTTATATAATGAAGCATTATACAAATATGCATGTTTAACTTTGGTTAATGAATATATTCAACTGCAACAGCAAAAGTCTGTCTTAACTTTGGAAACAGTTTAAAGCTTAAGGATGACAAAATATTTACAATATCCATTTATGGCTTCTCCTTCTCCTTTTGTACTTGCAGGACCCAGGTTTTCAGTATCCAGAAGGGGGCCTAGATATCCAAAGCAGCACGGTTTGCATTTGGGCACCTAAATAACCACAAGATTTTCAAACGGAAATCTCCACCCCCTCACCTCATTACATACCTGGTGTGGTTTTTCAAAAGTCCTTTACATCCAAGACTTTCCAGAAAAAAAAAATAAAAAATTGGGCTTTTAATTTGCATGCTTAAATGTGGAATGATCACCTTTTAAAAAATCCACAGTTGTTTTTGATGGCCAAGATTTGGGAAAATAAAACAACAAACCAAAGAATAACTAATCCCCAGCACTTCTGCTGGAAGTGTACATGCCTGCAAGCTGTTTAAAGTGAGGTCCCCAGTTTGTAAGATAGTCATAACTCTGATCCTCATCTGACATATTTGAACCTAAAGAGCTGAGGGATCCTGCCAAAGAACCAGTCCCCTCAAATGCATAGCACTGAAGTGAGTCATATGGAGGAGCACTAGGGTCTGTATTCGCTTCTTCAAGCTTTTCTGAAATGAATTGCCTGAATATTGCACTGTCGGGGCCAACCTGCAGAGATTGTCTGTAGAGGCTGTGGATCTCTGTGGTGACCTTCTTCCGAGGTTTGTGCATTCGCATGACGGTGCGGGTCCTCAGTGCTGAAATATCAAAGGCTTCTGTGTCCTCCTCGCCACCTCCTTCATCATCATACCTGACAATATTTTCTCTGAATTCTTCTGTTTTCTCTGAAAAAGGAGACTTCTTCCTCTGCTGCCTTATGGCTATGATTGCCAAAAAGAACACTGACAAAAAAAACCAAAACCAAAACGAAAACCAAGCCAAAACAAAAAAAACAACCCAAAAGCCACAAACCACATAGACAGAAAAGGACAAAAAAAGAAAAAAAAAAAAAAAAAAAAGACACAAACAAGGGAAAAAATAAACAGAACCAGACACTTTGAATGTGATTGGAAAGACTTAAAAAATGGTAATGTTTCTTAATATCAATGCTATTGCAAAGTGAAGCTATCTCAAAAAAATTACAGAGCTGTAATTTTTATGGGGTTTATGGTTTTGAGATGAGCATAGCATGTGGTGGGAAAATGGCTACAAAGGGACTTATAAAATAGGTGAATGAAATGGAGCAGTTCTTTTGGTAGATGGGAGTTTGAAACTGATGGAAACACAGGTTGTGCTTTTTGAAACTGCTTTGATTTATCACATATCAATTTCAGATTCAGAAATTAAATTCTTAATCTCTCACTTTCTCTCAGAACAAAGCCCCAGGAAGATCAAACGAAAAATGAGGCAATAAGCAAGATATTTTCCTCAGCTGGTTGAATCATTCAGTTCCATAGACTATGCAGATTGTGGTTCAATTATTTCTGTTATGTTGGTTTGGAAATTTGAAGCTTATCACCAAATTTTGCATGATGTTGTAGCAGTAGTTACTACCAAGGCCTGTGTATCAGAGCACCTTATTTCTCTCATATATGAAACTTTTTTTAAATTTTATTTTAAAGCATTATTTTTTAATCATAACTAATTTCATTTTCAGCTGAATAATCGCTTTGAAAGTCTATAACTTCACAGAGGTTAATGATTTCAGTTTTTACCTAAATCTTACTGCAGTTCTATTTAGTAAGGAAGTAGTTTGTGGGCTTCACTTTTTTACTCAACAACTACCAACAATGACAGGATTATATCTCACTTAGGGATATGAAGGACCTGAAGTAGTTCTTTATTTCTACATATTTACTTTATACTATTTCATTTGATTGGGAGACACCAACACCAAACTTGAAAGTGTTGCAAATAAGAATTTCTACAATGTTATTAGGTATTTTAAATACCCAGATTGTTTCAACTCTCCAAATCCTTTGCATGATGAACTCTTCCAATGGTACACGCGATGATACAGAAAAATGGAAAAAAATTAAACTTTAGGTTTCAGATATGTGCCAAACACATTATGCATAGAAACTTTTATCATTTCATTTTAAATAATCAAAAAAATACATTTGAAGATTTAATATATTTAAAATATGTGTGTCTGTAACGTATTTATCTATATCCCTGCTTTGGCTTTTGTGATATGCATAGGAGCAGTAGACACCAAGGACTTATTCCATCTGGAGAGAGGACCTCTCTGCAAGCAACCAAGAAGCCCTTGATGAATAATTTCACTGATGGCTTGGATAATGCAGTGATATAGTTTATCTGACCCTCAGTCCCTTAAGTGCATAACACAAAATGACCCAGTTCAGATATCCTGCAACAATCAAAGAAAACCTGAAATGGATGCTGCAAGTTCACTGCAAGGTTTAAAGCAGGGACTGCTATCAGGAGGACTGCTTTCGAGGCCACTACTGAAGATTGCCTGAGACAAGGAAAGCTCAGATTTAAATAAGGTGACTCTGGAAGTGCAGACCAGTCTAGAAGCCACAAATTCAATTGTATGTTCCTGTTTTCACTGTTGGAAAACAAAAGATGGAACTAAGGGAACTAGCGTATCCCTGGAGTTTGCTATGGAGTCCAGAAATGGCTAGTGTCTGGCCAAAAGTGCTCCCATCTAGACACAATAACTATGAGCTACCCTTCCATTGTTTTCATCCTTGCCCTATCTATCCAATGTGTTTGTAAGGATAAATAAAAACATATATTATTTTTGTAGGCCATTCTCTTTCTGCAGTTTCCTGCATGTCACCTAATCTTGAGACTTCAAAGCCATATGAAGATGCTGACTCATAATTGACAGGTACGCATGCTGCTTCTGGGCAATTCATTTAACTGTGGAACTAAATTATAGCCAGTTTTTATTCCTTATGCTAAGGAAAATAAGCCATGACCTTGTGGACATAATGCAGAATATGGGTGAATTTTAACTTGTTAAATTTCTTTTTTCACTGGTGTAAACTCAAAATAATTCCATTAGCTTTACTGGACTTGTCTTTCTTGTCTTCTGTTGCTACTATGGCAGATAAAACTGCCGCATCAGAATAATGCTGCAAGCCTTCATTTTCTAGCCTCAACTTTCATGTAGTTAATGATGGTATGCTTGGTGTTGTATGCTGTTATTTATAGGCTAGTAGAGGTCAGATTGTATAACAAGGGTAGAAAGAATGTTCTTTACCTAAATAACCTTCATATGGGGGAAAAAAGTAAGAAGTGTTTACTTAAAACTATGTGTATTTCTTTCAATGACACAGAACTTTAAAAATATTACTATTGTATTTGCTGTGATTGACAAATACATTAAGACAACAGTTTTCACGAAAGTTTTTGTTTCTTAAGGCAGTGTAATTTCTGTTATTATTACTTCTTTGTGGATATGATATTTGTGTACTAGTTATTATGCTGCAGTTTTCTTGTTTTAATTCTGGTCATATTTTGCCTTTTTAAAAAATTTTATTCAAAAAAAATTTATGCTAGGTTTGCCCAATTTAAAATGATTATATGATATCACATTGTTTAGTGAAATCCTGATTCTATTGTCATTTTCTTTGGCGTTGTTTGCAGTTTCACTGATGGAAGACTGGTTTTACTAACATAATCCATCGACCGTTTTGTGGTATTTTTGTATATGGCACTTTATGAAACATACTGCTATATGGCATAATACAGATATGCCATATTATTGCACATTATTGCATATTATTTGTGCTGGAAAAAGACAAATGCACTGTAGCAGGGATAGCTGCATGTTTCGCCAGGTAAAGAAGCTCTTTCCCTGTGTGCTGTCACTTCAATATGCCTTGCAGCAGCCACGGCCCCATGCAGAGCAGGAACAGCCAGCCTTGGGTAGTTGGTCTGGTTCTGAGTGTCGTTTCCCAGCTATGTATGACCCTTTGCAGCAGTACAAGCGCAACTCTTGTGTGTTTAAAATGCTCTCAAACCCATTTTTTCACACCCACAAGCTCGCAACTTTAGTGGAGGTTAATCTGGTGTCTGCTGAAAGGTAAAAGGGGATGTCCAACATTTGGAGAAAAGGCTGCCTAGAGATACAGCCTTATGAATTAACAGAGAAACTCCCCGTTTGTTTCTGGAGTTTCTTTCTGAGAGTATCAGATTCTCTTTTTCTTTCATTATTTTATATTGATCTTAGCTCTACATTTGTCATACCTAAGGCAGAATGAGTAAGGTGTTGCTCCTTTTCATATATTCTTATACTAGCCAATTTTCTTGTGTAACCTGGTCTTCAGCTTTACCTGGACTAAAACCAGACTTTGGACTCCCAAATCTTTATTATTATAGAGCTGGAGGAGTAAGTAGGACCATGATTCAACTAGAGCCAACTTTTCGAACATTGTGTTAGAATTCAAATTTTACTGAAAACTGGAATTGTGGGGGGTGAATTATAATTAAGAAAACAGAAAAATGGAACATTTGTCTTATTGCAAGTTTTCTGAATAACGCAGTACTTCCAGTCTTCCAGTCAAGGGAACATCTTTGTCACTCAACCAAGCCCACTGTAGAAAGAAACAAAGCAATTTCTCGTTCTCATACTTACCGAGGAGTATTAGTATGCAAGCCAAAACAGCTACTAAAGCTTCTGTGCTGAGACCCATGGAATACATGAAAGCCCCGTATCGACAGTAGAAGGCATTAACTTCAGTGTCACAGTCGCAGACAGTGATGGTGAGAGTATTTGTGCTTGACAGTGGTGGAGTTCCATTATCCAGAATTAAGATTGGCAAGTAGAAATAAAACTGCTCTTGCCTCCTGAAGCCGCTTTTTGCTGTGAAAATTCCAGCTGTATTATCTAGAAGATAAATTATTATGCATGATACACATTTATCACTTTTTAACAACAATAAAACTCTAGTGGAATCTGACCTATTTAAAAACAATACTACTGTGCAAAGCTACATATTAAAAAACTTAAAAAAGTATAAGCAGACACTGGCACGTGGTGTGGTTTTTGTGTAAATTGTGAATAAATTGCATTTATTTTTGACATATGTATTCCAGGGGCAATAATAAAATTTGACCTAGGAGCTTTGGTTTTAATGTTCAGAGATAAAAAAGATCCCACTGTGTTCAGTACCTGAAACCTGCTCAGACTAATTAATAGGTTCTTAAAATGGTTCCATATAACCAGCTGCTAGCAATCCAGCAGTTCACAGATGAAATATAGACAGTTTACCAATCAAAAGGCTTCAAAAGTGTATCTGGCAGCATACAGAGAAAGCAGGTGGCAAGAGAAAGGAGAGAAAGCAAGAAAAAAGCCCAAGGAAGTAGTCTTTTATTTATTTCCCTGAGTCAAAAACTGGAGCTGTCTGAGCTCCTATCTAATTTAGCAACAAGTTGCTACGGGGTCTCACCTTGCTTTGTATTTAACTATTACTGTTTAGAAACCAGTTCTGTACCAAACCCAGTAAACAGCTTAAATTCAGCTCCTGCTGCATATCAACTAATCCAAATCTGAAACAGCTAGTTGCAAAACAAATTAGCCCTGCCTAAATCTGTGTATAATGGAAAGAAGAAAAATCTATAAACATTTACATGTCAGAATTTTTCATTGTGACAGAGTGAACTGCTGCATGTATGCATACATATATGTAGAAAAAAAAAGTGTTTCTACCATTATCTGTATAATACATCTAATCAAAGCCTATTGAAGTTAGCTGCCTCACATTTAAGTTCTTCTACGTTTCTGTCATAGTTCAGAAAGTAACTCTGAGATAAAATACTCCAGAACTGTAGAGTCACTTCCGCTTTTACATAGAACTATCCCAGTTCACCCAGCCATTTCTATGAAATGCAGCAGAAAGAGAGACTGAGCTGATAGTACCATATTTTAAAAGATTTTTTCCCCCTCCATCAATAATCACCAAAAGGAACTGGACGTATTGCCTTGTGTGTGGCTTTGCTTAGGCTTTGCAGAATGAGCAAAAGTGGGAAAGGCTCATGGCTTGTACACAATTTGACCTCAACGTAACAACTTATCTCTTCCTGGCACTGAGTGAGATGTTAATAACCTGGGAGCTGAAATACATATTAATACATTGACTACCTTTAGAGGTATTGAGAGAAGTAGTTTGCTTTTTAACATCGTCTGAACATTCCAAAACTTATTTCCATTAATTTATTCACCTAGGCAGAACATTCAAATAATCAGAAAAATCAATAAGAACAGTGTGTACTTTAGCTGAGTCTGAAGAAGCTCTTCTTTGTAGTCTCAGCAGAGTGACTACGAGCGGTCATCTTCCCTGAAATTCCATCAGATATTGTATTGATGTTTTCACAGCAGACTGGTTTTGCTTGATATCTCTTTATATCATTCTTTTAATATGACTCTCAATCAATATAATTTCTGAATACATTATAATATATATAGAAGACATTTGTATGATGTCATCAGTAATCAGTGTATGCAGTTTAAAAAGTATTAAGAAATAAGACTGCATTCCTATTTTTCTTTTCTGTGTTTATAATTTTGGTCTTGAAGTGATGACGTAACGGACTTATATTAACAGCAATCTTCTCTTTCTGGTGATCTTGTTTCTTAGACAAAGAGATAATTTTAACAAGAGTGTTCGTATTTCTCACCATATCCTACATTAAGTAAAGAAATTTTAAGGAATACCAGTGTATTTTTCATCTCAGTATTTTTTTCTTTCCTTGAAATAAAACTGTCTTTCGCTGTTTGTGTTATTTGGCTGAAAAAGGAAAATAAACTCTTTGGTATAATTGAAATGCATGTTCGTATCTTATAATGACAATTTCTATTTAAGTGGAAATTTTTACAGAATTAGTGATGTGAGGACCACTAGAAGCATGCAAATTTGATTAGGAAGGTCTTAAAGAGCTACATGAATGACACTACCTTGATTATCTTTGACAGTAAAATGTGAATCGTTTGTGGCCTCCTGAGCCAAGGAGAAGTAAAAATGGTGACCATTTGCTGAGTCATCTTGATCCACTGCACTGATGCTTTGGATTAGCTGGAAACACAGACAAACAGAATTGTTTAAGAATAAAAGTATTTACTTGTTCTTTAAAAGAATAAAACAACATCTCAGGCATGTTGAACTGTTGATGTTAGAGATGTGATCTGTGAATACATATTGAGTGCATGTTAAAGCATTCACAAATATATACCTTCTATCCCAAAACAGGCTTATTGAGACTGATATTCTGCAAATTCTCTGCTTTGATTTTTCATCTATTTGAGAGAGGCAGGCATTAAAATCTTGAGAAAATATAAAAGATTTACTGGATCAAAAGACCAGGGGTAAATGAAGTTTCCATAACTAAAAAAAGTAATCATATATATATAGTGTTTTGTCCTTTTTTTTCAAGGTGAAAATTTGAACAGATCCTTCTATACAAAACCCATTTCCTTCCAGCCCACAAACACATTGACATCATTCAACTGATATATTGTAGCTCCAGTAAGTGATATATGGTGACAAGTTCATGTGTTGAATTGTTGAAACTGGATATTATAATGGATTGATTATGGAACTTCTTGGCTGCTTTTTCTGAAGAAAGCAAAACGGCCTTCATTTACAAATATGTCAAACTAGATAGTCATTGCAAGATAAAAAGTAACAGTTATCATGCAAAAGAATATCTTTCAACTCTGCAAGTAAACAACCATGTTACAGTTAACATAACCAGCAATATTTATGCTTTAAAAGAGCTTATTTTTGTTACTTTTATCAGTAAATATTTAATGACCTGAGCATCAGCATTATTAGTAAGTGATCAGGAGGAAAGCAAACTGATGCTAGCCCACCCACTTTCAGAAAAGATAGTGCCCAATTTGAACTTGGGTTCTATTTTATCAGTCATCTCATGTCTTGTAGAGATTTGTACCCAAGAGACTTGAAGCCTCAACTTTCCCCAAACCAGAAAACACCTGAATGCTACAAGTGGTGCTCTAAAAGCAAAGCAGTACATCAATGGAAGTGACTACAGCTTTCCATCAAAGTGCCTTTGAAAATTCTTTCTCGATTAAACCATCTTTCAGTCAAAGATCTCAGACCTCAACACACAGTCTTTTTCTTTTCAAGAAGCTAAGTTTGATGAAATCATCACAGCAGAGTATAAAATGAGGCTTCCACCCCAGAAGCTAGCACTGTTGTTTTCGTATCTGAAATTAATTGCAAATCTATATTTTCACTCTATTGAAAAATGAGTACCCTTGAGATATTTTTATAGCCACTAACGAGAGGAGTGATTGTTCAGTGGTGTACTTTGTGACAGTGTACAAAGGATGAAGCTTCATGAGGGAATTTTTTCCCTTTCCTCAGAGCAAACAAAACAGCTAAGGTAATGCAAAGAGAGATATAGGCATGCAGGTCAAGAAATCAGTGAAGAACAATAACGGTTCACTAATATTACCTTGATAATAAACCATAGGCTTCAGTTTTATAAGGGTATACCATTCCCAGAATTTGCCTAATATGAACAGCCATAAAGAACAAAACCATATACCCAGTCTAAAACATGAGTAATGGCACATTTTCATGATAATATTCTACCATATACCTCAAAAAATTTAAAAAGGCTATACTTTGCTGCTAACATCTCCATGGCTGCCACTGAGGAAAAGATTTGTATGGATATATGTCTGCCTGTACAATTCAGGGTCTATCAGGCTAGAATAGACTGAATATGAAAAGTAATACTGTAGTCTACAAAGACATCTTAGCCACATCTAATTTGTATTTTTTTGGTGTGGTTTTTTTTAATTTTAGTTACATGCCAGAGAACAATTACCTACATACAAAGAAGAAAAAAGAAAAAAAAAAAGAAAAGCATTAATTATATATGTAATTTTTATACTTTCACTTTTCATTCTGATTAATAGTTATTTAACCAGGTATTAGCAATGTGTTGGGAAAGTATATGTTTAGGAGTCTATCATGTTTGAAAATCATAAAAGTATTGCAGTAGCGAGTTAGATACTGTTTTGCTATTTCATTGTTAACTTCTGTTATTCTACATACAGAATGTATTGGCCCCAATCAATTTGTTTTATATCTGATCCAATCAATAAATTCCTGAGGGGTATGCGGCTAGCTGAAAAAAAACTCACCTTCCCTTGTTTTGATCTGTACTGTGCTGTTCTCTACAAACCTGAGACTGCTATGGTTATTCTAGACATATGAATATACCTTTAAGGATTCACCTTAGAATTTGGCGAGTATTTGGAACATAAGGACAGGGCAAACCCTTATTGTTTATTTCTTTCTTACTGTACCACTTCCACTAAGATTCAGCAAAACTCAGATGAGTCTATAAAATATTCAGAGAGCAATAGGCAGCTCTGATTTTGCTGACTCTAAAGGAAAAATCACCCAGAGAGAAGGAAACTGGTTTTTTTCTGGTTTCCTAGGCCTTTGTACATCTAACCTAGGAGAGTCTAGCCTTTCACCAGGGAGACTGTTATCACAGACTGAAAAACTGCACTTCTTGCTACTGAGTCAAGGTTTAAAAAACCACTACATTTTAGTGTGTAAACAAAGAGATTAGACTGAATGATTTGTTGCTTCTGCAAGGTTATATCAGTTGTTATATTGAATAGGCTGAAATTTAATTGCTGTAAAATTCCTTATATCAGGTCTCACGCATTTAGAAGCTGTAATAATCCAGCAGTCCATTTGAAAATGTACATTTCTTTAAAACTGAGATTAAGTCACTTTATTTTTCTTGAAAACTGATTTAAGTTCATGCTGAGTGGGCCTCATTTACTCTTTCCAAACACACTGAGATCACTGCTGGGAACCGCAGGGGGTCCTTTGACCAAAGGTCACAAAAAGATGTGGCCTGTTATATTCAGCTTCCCCTTTCATCTGATTAGTGGGCACTTTCAACTAATAAATGGCATTAGTGAGAGAGTCTAGGATATTAGTAACAGCTCTGATCTCTCATTGACTAATTATTTTGTGTAGAAGATACTTTTTTGTAAACCCTTCTGTACTGAACACCTAGCTGGGTGTTGTCTGTCTTGCAAATAACAAGTTTGGAGTATGGAGTAGTTGACTGCCCAGTAGTCTTGATGAAAATTCGTTGAAAATTTATTTCCTCAACCCCAGGTGGTCTCACTGAACTGGCATTATGGAGATGCCCAGAAGGAAGAAGAAAGCTTCTCTCTTACAATCCTTTTTGCTTCTAAGGGTTTTCTTTCCACCAGATTCAACTTAAGGCTTAAACTATCCAACTGAACAATCACAAGTACCATTAATTTTTATGCTAGAGTACTCTGAGTGTATAATTTTGAGTCCTTTGTGCATGCTTCCATACCCAGCTATAGTCTTACCATTCCCATCAGACAGATGGAAGCAAGTAGGCACAGATTTGCCACCTCTCCCTTCTTATTTTAGTTTCTTTTGTTTTGTTTTCTGCACAACATCCTTCAATAGTAACTGCTATGGTTTGTAGGATGTAAGAGATCAGATCACCCACCTGTTTGGGGAGTATAGAGCTGGTTTTGTTCAAATTGACTAGTAGGATCTTTCTCATTGCTTAATGATATTTGATCACCATCAAAGTTTAGTGTAGGTAGATGACGTCAACACTTGCACTTTCCAGATAGACCTTCTAACTCAAGACTAAGGTTCTCCTTTTTACTGCTCCTATTTCATTTTTGAAAACAAATTTGCACAATATTGATCTGATTTCACTGGATCTACTGTAAGATGTTTCTTCTTAGCTATAAATAAAATGGTGTACATCTCAGCAAAGGAATAACAATGACAAAGCTCATGCCATGACACTTAGGTGCATTTTTGGTTGTTTGTATATGCTGAAAAACTATTCTTACCTGTTCCATTCTGCTATGAGATAATGTTGTTGAATCATGGTCTGTATAAAACAGAAAAAGGAATTTTCCACGGGCCAATGTGCCCACTGTTGCAAAATGTCACAAATTACAATCTGTGCATCTGCAGGTGTAGCTTAGAGTAAGGGACTGCTAGGATATATGGTGCTTTCATAGCTTCACCATGTTTTTATACTCTAAGTGATGCCCTCATTACTTTTTCTCTTTTTAACAATTTATTTTCTTATCACTACTGCTCAGATGTTTTTTGTAAATGATGAAGAGAACCTATCAAGGTGAAATAACAAACATTGGCTTACTAATGTATCACTTTCACTTCTCTGCTATCAAAAATCATTTTACACCATGGTTTGTTAGAAAGGATCTGTTTTAGTAAACTGCTCATTTATGACATTAATCATATACCCCTAGAAGTCGGTTAAAGATTTCCTCTTTTCTTCTGTCAATATTTCATTATGTAGCAAAGTAATATCAAATGAGTACTCTATTTTCACTGTAACGCTGTAATGAATGATTATTTTATGCTAACTACTGAGTAAATAAATTTGTTGGGTTTTTTTGTTGTCTCTAACTCAAAGTGCTCTGCATACATAGTCACTTCTTTAGATCTAATGAAAATTACTAAGCAAGCTGCAACATCAAAGTCACTTCATATGTGTCCCCCAGATTACAAGAACTCAGAATAACCAGAAGAAATACACATTAGAGAAAACAGCATTTATTCAGAATGTAGGTGTGTTCAGTGTAGCTTGTCTTTAGCTGAAATCTGTTTCCTGCATGATATGAAGAAAGACCAATATCCACAAGAGGGCTGAAATTACCATGCATACAAATAGGTACATTCTAGATGGTCAGCTTGCTTACACATAATGTAAGACATTTGATACAGCTTACATCAAACTTTCAAACTGCAGTTTCAGGCTCAGTTAATTTATTAATGCCTTGGGAATTAAGCTTTCTGGGTAAAATTCATTCTTATTGAGATGTCTCTAGTGTTACCTTTGAGACAGATTTGTCACATGTCTTCATGTTCTGATTATTTTTATAGAATATTTCCTCTAGAATTCAACAGTTTGTAGTTACTGTACAAACACGTAAAGGGTAAATATAAAGAATTAATATCACATTGGGGTCATCATTTACCTGTCTATGTACAGTTATAAAGTCAAAAGGCCTGATCAAAAGGGAATCATAGGTTTGGATGCCTTATTAATACTGTTCCATTTGATCTGATGCTAGCTATAGCTGTAGTAGGATAGAAGTTTATTTTGCATAGCAACTTCCATGTTCGAGTAATTTTGAAAATAACGTATTTAATACTGGTGGTGCAGTGAAAGTGTTTTTTCAGTGTGCAAAAGAAAATTTTAGTTCTCGTTAATATACAGATAACTTTTGGATTATAGGACAGTATAGAACTATGACATGAAATGAATAGTGAAAAATCCACTGATATGAAAAATGTCTAAGAAAGATGATGAATGGATTTAGAAGATACCAAAAAACACCTATCTACATTCTTTGCATCTATTTTTATTGTCAGATTTCAGATTATATTCTCACAGACCAAAACATAATCCTTTTGTCTGAATGTCTTTCAGAGGTTAAGCTAAGTATGTCTGTAACTCACAAAACCACTATACAGGGACATGAAGATCAACACTCCTTCAAAAAAGGTAGACAAAGAATTTTTTATAATCTTGCAGAAGATTCAAAACTTCAAAACAAGCCTTCTTCTCTAGAATGAAGCTACCATTAACTGCCTCTGAGTTTGGATAATTAGACCAACAATTAGTTTGATTAATTAACTATTCTATTCTACACATTCTTTATCATAACGTAGTATACACTAAGGCTATGTAAACTTATTTGCCACATGACTCAGCGCTGATTTTTTTGTAAAAAAAGCAGACACCAAGAAAAAGTCACCCAAATAAGACAATTTTTTGACAGTATCTTTCCCTCTGAGGTGACTTTCCTTCCTTTCCCCCAAACACTGTAAGTTGGAGGATGCAAATATATTTTGCAGTACCCATGAAACCAGAAAGAACTCAGCTGAGATCAGGGAAGGAAGTGAATTCTAGAAGTGGAGAACAACCCTGAGAACATCTCTCAGCATATCATTTCCAGCTAAATGGATAGCGATAGCTGTTTTAGAAATTGAAATGCAATAGAGTATCTATACAACTTTGATCTCCACTTATAACATGTAAGCAGATTCCTGAGTTGTTTGGAATTGATTGCAGATATATGCCTAAGATAACAAGGTATGTAATGTCCTGATCAAGCCCTTCAACTGCTTTAAGAGATTCTTCTGAAATGTAAAGTGTGTTATGCAGTGGACAGCCAGGCTATCAATAAAATCAATTTTGAACCTTTTGGCTTCTTGCTGATGAAAATAAAGAACCATTTTTCTGTGAGTAAAAAGTATTAAAAAAAAAAAGAAAAAAAAAAGAATAATAACACTAAAGGAGACACATCAGGTATCAATTCTTTTTTAAATCATAAACATTGAATAAAAGATCATAAGCTCTAACTGTGATAATTATGCACTTCAATTGCAATTTCCTTTTGTTCTTCCTAAGGTCATTTGTTAATGAGAAGATTATTTAACATTACTGTCATGGTCTCCAAAGGCTAAACTAAAGATGCTGTGACTCTCAAAAGCCTATAGCAATGAAAAAAGAAAAAAAAGAGGAAAAAAAATCTAGAGAAACATTTTGCCTGTCTGTAAAATGGGAAAAATATCATGCTCATCCTTCATTCAGCTATTACAGTGATAAACAGGAATAATTCTGGATTCTGTGCTTAAACAGTTTATTATTATTGTTACTATTACTATTCTTTACAGTGCCATTTTCACCAGTGATTCTCAAAATAGTTAATACATATATCCTTAATTGTTATTGAAATGTAGCCATTAATGGGTTAGCATACAGATGTTGTTTTTCAGTAGGTAATTATGGAATAATGAAAACCCTGGGAAATAAATCACCTAGGTTTTTATATTGTAGGCAACTCCAAAACATGGATTGCAAATATCCACTCTATAATCCTCCATATTCAATTCACAGTGTCTTGAAGGCAAGAAACATGAAGTGGCATTTGTTTTAATGCCTGTACTGCCCTGATCTGTCAGTGAGTTACCCAAAACCCAAAAGAAATGGCTTGCTGCAAGTACCTCTGAACCAAAGGTAGCCTTTGCAGAGTGGAAAATTACCAAACGCAGAACAAACCAACCAACTGCTGATAAAGAGACACATAAATGGATGAAAGCTGTAAAGAAATTACTTTAGCAACAGGGAAAGCTTTATTTCACTGCAGACTAATCCAGGTCAAAGTGAACCAAGCTGGTGTAAAAAGAGAGGCTCTGTGGTTCAGAAATCAAAACACAGCAAAATGCTTGAACAGAACTATCACAGATATCCCAAAGGTCCTTTTCATATGTCCGAATAATGCTTTAAAGTCTTGAAAAAACATATAGATTTTTCGGTCTATAGCTTTTTGTTGTTGCTTTTTTTTGTTGTTCATTTTGTACTTCTTCTTTTTTTTTTTTTTTTTTGGTTTGTTTTTAAGCTTTGAACAGCCTATTTTTCTTTTTGCAGGAGGAAAACAGAGAGTCAGCAGTGTTACTTGGGGGGTTGGGACTGCTGACTGATGTTGCCCCATTCACCTGGGAAAGGAGTAGGAAATGGAAAAAAATCCTCCAGGGAAGAATACTTAATTCAACAATCCCTTAAGCTGCCAGCTAGAGAAGGTATTGCAAGGGCTGTGACTTAAGCATCTTCATACTTCCACTGACCTAGACAGGGTTTGAATTCAGTTCGCAATAAATGATTTCTCACCAAAGGAAACAATTAATCTTGTTTGAATTAGGTCTAAGTCTGGTTCTTCCAGGCTACATTATGCTGTTGCTGAAATCACCATGCCTAGGTTTTACATCTGTGACATGAACATGAAACAAATCTGTGCCTTACGTTTTTTCCAGAAGTTTCTGTCTGTGCTTGTCTGTTACCTGTTTTTACAGACAAATGAGTTGTTTTAAAGGAGGAAAAATGCACATCAGTCTTCCAAAATGTAAATCTAAAACTATACATATATCAACAGAACTAATTTTGGAAATAGACAAAATACAGCCTGTGCTCACAGTACTGAAATAATCAATAGTAAAGGGAATAGTAACATCTCAGGCTAAATCTTCATTGTAATGAGAAAATGGGTGGCTAACTCCTTCACCTTACCTGGCCAGAAACCGCATTTTCACAAACAAATGTTTCATAGTATTTAGGGAATTCTGGTGCATGATCATTAACATCGAGAACTTGGATATACACATTTGCTTCTGAAATTTTTTCAGGATTTCCTAATGGTTAAAAAAAGACAGGAATCAAAAGTTATAAATAATCTACTACATATTTTGAAGTAATGTAGACATTAGAAAATTGTAAGTATATTCTACAGAGAAGAAAATAGTCACTGAGACCTACAGGCAAATTTTATACTGAATCTTTTTAATGAGTTCAAATACATCCAATATATATAAAAAAATGGCATTCTCTTTCTTTACTGGGTTTCTGTTTAAAAAAGGTGGTGGGGTTTTGTGTTTGTTTTCTTCACCAATCCATCATGTTAAATTATAATAGTATATCTTGAAATATATAAGGATATTTCATGTAAAATTTTGGATTTGTTTAGTCTTTCACTTACCAAGTCAGAAACTGATCTAAATGTAAAAAAATAAAATCTGATCTGGAGAAATTAAATGAGGTTTTGTTCATGCAGAACAATTTACTGTATTGCAGAACAATACTAGTCATGTGGAAGGTTATGTGGAAGGAGGGTGTCTGCACCTCTAGCGGTATCTGGTCAAGGACCTTACTCAATGCAACAAGCGTTAATAAGAAAAGGAGGAAGCCATAAACAAGAATATACAGGGACACAAACCTGGGGGAAAAATTATAAAGGAGGGGGTAATGAGAACCAAACCTGGTAAAACACACTAATTGATGGGGGCAAGTGAGAGTGTAAAAATGCTTATCCCTGCAAGGTTATCAGATTGGGGACCTTGTCAGCTGGGAAACCAAGGGAGAAAAAAGGGAAAACAGACACAAAATATACCAAGATACAGACCTAACAAAGCAAACGGAGACTATGACAAGAAACAAACCTCATGATAATTGATGGGCTATTCAGAAACCACAGGGCAACAGTTCCAGGTAGATCAACCTGGACTTTTCAGCTGATAAGACTGTAAACCAGAGGGACCTCAGACCCGGAAGGACACGGGAATCAATGGAGTTGTAAAGAGACATGGGAAACATGCAGGGAGGAACAGAGAGGGACATACAGAAAGGGGTATAAAAGGGGCTGGTTACATGTAAAATGGGACCAGTCTGTATACTTGTCTGGCTAAGGCCTGCACCTAATCACCAGTCAGTCCTAATGTCTTATACCTTCTTACTAAATTTTTTCTTGGCTATCTCTCTGCATAATCTCACTCTACCACTGTGTGCATACGTGCACTGCAGGGACTAAGTGCCAGCTACTGATGACACCTGCATAAGAGTGAGTGAAAATTGGTGCCAGCATCTGCAGTCAGATGGGGATGTGGATGCCCCTGGCCCATGGTGTCAGCTACTGGAGTGACTGGCGGGTGCAGGCGATGAATGTCTGTATCTTCCCCAAACACAGTGTGCATGGAGTATGTGTGCGGTTTTGCTAGCAAACTTTAAGCTGGACTCAACAGTGGGTAGTGGGTCCTTGGGTCCAGGCCAGGTGCTCAGAGGGGTCCATGCTGGTATGCTCATGGGGGATTTGTGAATGTGGGGTGCATGAGAGACAAGTGTGTGAGTGCTGTAGGTTTGCAAGCAAGCGTCAAGCATGCACTAGTTGGTGAGCTGGGGACCCACAAAGCTGATAAGAGGACCTGGGATCTGGGCAGGGGTGCTGAGCAGATAGAGGGTCCACACAGGTACTGAAGGGTGTGTGTGTCCTTGTGAACCTGGAGAGTGGTGTGTGTTCCTGTGCCAGTCCTGCACTTGGGTCACAACAACCCCATGCAAAGCTACAGGCTTGGGGAAGAGTGGCTGGAAAGCTGCCCGACAGAAAAGGACCTCGGGGTGCTGGTGGACAGTTGGCTGAACATGAGCCAGCAGCGTCCCCAGGTGGCCAAGAAGGCCAACAGCACCCTGGCTTGTATCCAAAACAGCGTGGCCAGCAGGACAAGGGAAGTGATTGTCCCCCTGTACTCGGCACTGGTGAAGATACACCTCGAATACTATGTTCATTTTGGGCCCCTCACTACAAGAAAGACATTGAGGTGCTGGAACATGTCCAGAGGAGGGCAATGAAGCTGGTGAAGGGTCTGGAGCACAAGTCTTATGAGGAGCAGCTGAGGGAACTGGGGTTGTTTAGCCTGGAGAAAAAGAGGCTCAGGGAGACCTTATCACTCTCTACAACTACCTGTTGTAGGCAGGTGGGGGTGGGTCTCTTTCCCCATATAACGAGTGATGGGACTAGAGGAAACAGCCTCAAGTTGCACCAGGGGACATTTAGATTGGATATTAGGAAAAATTTCTTAATTTCTTCATTGAAGGAGTGGTGAAGCATTGGAACAGGCTTCCCAGGGAGGTGGTTGAGTCACCATCACTGAAGGTATTTAAAAAATGTGTAGATGTGGCACTTAAGGACATGGTTTAGTGGTGGATTTGGCAATGTTAGTTTTATGGTTGGACTTGATGATTTTAAAGGTCTTTTCCAATGTAGATGATTCTATAATTCTATACAGAATACCTCTTGGAAGTCCTTTGCCTGTCAGCGCATTGAATCCCCATTTACATAGCACAGCTCTGAGAAATGTCTGCCTTCCCCACAATGTAATTTATTAGTTTAGTAGGCAAGAAGTTTCACTGCAATAGTAACACTCACATTAACTTAGACATGTTGTTGGCTAAGGACCATAATGAAGGCACTTTTCCAGTTAATAAAATAATCTTAAGACGTTCCAGGAAAACTAAGTATCTATCAATTTAAATATCTATCAGTATCTCAATCTTCTCTGTCAAACCAGAAGTTTGTCAATCACAAGAATATTCATTATATTTAAAATATGCCTCATGATGGATGCTAGTGTCACTGCTTCTGACCTGTTTAGAAGTTTTTAAGGCATTTTCTTAAATTAGTCAAATGGACCTTTAAGAAGAAAACAAAATGCACTCCTTTCTGCCTCACTTCAAACTGTATGGGTTTGGTTGGTTATTACATTGCTTTTTTAATGTATAATTAACTAGTTGCTTGGAGCAAACATTTGTTTTCTTGGATCTTATGGAATCTGTGCTGATGGCTTTGAGTCTTTTGCCAAAGGAGATGGCAGCAAAAGCAACTCCTACGGAGATAAAGGGCTAGATACTCAGCAGTTTCACGTTTCTATTCCTCCTGTGAAATCATTAGAGATGTGCTAATTTACCAGAGCTTATGATCTTTCAGAGTCATCTCAAAAATACTCTTTTGTGAGACAACATTGCCCTTATTGAATCCCAACATCCATAATAATACAATAGGCAATGAAACGATGCTTGGCTTATTTTGTAAATACACATAAAAAGTAGCACACATCCCTTTTAGAAATAATACCAAGATTGTAGGACAGACTTATCCTCTTTTACTTAAGTCAGAACTGGATGTGTAGGGCAGATATCTGTCTGGATTGGCATTGAAAGGAAAACTTTATCACACTTACCAGGAGGCTGGAAGTACCCTTAGCGGCTTCAGTCATATACAAAGTGGCATAGGAAGGACCCAGATACTTTAGCTTACTCCTGACTTGCTTGTTCGTAAGATTCATGAATACTATATTGGCTTTAAAGCCTACCTTTTTGCTTGCACAAACTTTTAGATAGTACCTTTCACTAAATACCCCTTCTTTTTTGTTACTCTTGGAAGATACCAGTATGGAAGTTTCTAATTTTTGTGACATTACAGGTGGGTTTTTT
Source organism: Ibycter americanus (assembly GCA_035590275.1). Classification (NCBI taxonomy): domain Eukaryota; kingdom Metazoa; phylum Chordata; class Aves; order Falconiformes; family Falconidae; genus Ibycter; species Ibycter americanus. Next base: position 63,301,351 of record JAVJGI010000040.1, read on the forward strand.
AGGGAGGGAGCAACATATTACAAAGCCACTCTTGGAATCAGTGTGTGCTAAATATTTAATGAAGATTTTGGGTGAAGCAGAGTGACTCCTTTGGTTGCAATTGGGGAAGATGGTAGGCAACACTTATTTTGTCTTTTATCCCTTACACGGGAAAATAGTTGTCAGAATTTTAATATAGCTATTGTATTCATATCCTACATTAGGCTAAAGATCTTTCAATGAGCAGAAAATTTCTTTGTCATAATCTCCATGAGAGAGATCAGAACTTGAAAAACAAGGTCTGAGAGAACAGAATATCAAGTGCAATAGGCTGGATCAGTATGAAAATGAAGTTGATGCTTTAATTACTAGGGACAAAAATTAGTAACTTGCTCATTATGGAACTGGGTGAAAAGAAAAAAAGTGACCATCTCTAGGGACAAAGTAGAACTCAGTACTTGCATGGGATTAAAGAAAGCTTGGCACTGTCATCAGCCAGTAAAAGGAAACTTATAATAATAATAATAATAACAACAGTAATAATAATAATAATAATAATAATAGTAATAGTCATTGTTAATTATAAATTAGGCTAAAGAAAATTTATTTACTTCCTGAAGGAAATGGACACTATTTTTTTTCTTTTTTTAAAAGGACTAATCTAAAAAGTTCGAAGTCTGTCAACAAAAGTATGTATGACCAAAGTAGGGTAACAATTAAGCATTGAATTAATGATATGATCTTTATACTGATCCTTCAAACTGAAGGATCTTCGAACTGAAACCTTCAAAGAGCTGTAAGTTCTGTAGTCACATAGTAGGTCTGGAATCCACTGTGAAAGGACATCTGCAAGACCCAGTGGGAAAAATACTGTTCTCTTGCAGGTAAGTAAGTTTGCTTATGACTGATAGTACACTTTTCCAATGGGTGTACAGAGAAATGAGGATCAAAATAAGCTCAAGCTAGCTGCTGTCATGGGGAATTTTTGTTAGTCATCTATAGTTCAGTAGAGAGAAAACTGAAGCAGATATTATTCTTTTAAATTAATTAATTGTCAGTCAATTATCATCTGACTCAGTAAATCAGTGTTAAGTAAAGCTGATGACTTAAGGATTTCTTGCTCTCATGTATGGTTAGAATGCTGTTGTTTATGCTTCAGCCTTGTACAAAGCAGAAGCTGACTACAACCTAGTAAAAACTGATTAAAGGACCTTTGATTTCTCTTGAGCTAGAAACATCTTAGGCATAAAGTGGAATAAGACTCAACAGATTGCAGGTTCTGACTGCTTACATTTAAGGTCCAATGAATTAGACCTACTTCTGCATACCTTTAAAATATGCTATCTCAGTGTTGTGAGGATAGGATGGTTCACACCACAAGTCTGCAATAACAGAGGCAAGCTCTTCTTAGTAATTCCTGATCCCTGTCATTGCAATGGAGGCAAAAGTCTCAAGTCCTGTATGAATGTCAGGACATCAATAGGCCCCTGGGGAGGTTGCTGTTGTAATGCAGTTTCAGTATCTGTCTCAGCTGCAATGAATATCTTGTGTGGATGAACTCTAATGGCATTTTATTTGGCTTCAGTGGAGCCACAATGTCATCCACCAAATGTCTCATACACACAGTGTATATTATGATTATATTTGAAGGAATAAAATGCTACTAGTTCATGACATAAATAATTTCAGGTATGCTCAGACCAAGTGACCTAACTTCAATGCTTTTGAATACAGTGTTATAGACAGTGACCTTATCACCATTAAAGAAATAAAGAATAAGCCTATGAAGATCATTAAGGGCTCGGTTTCTCTACAATAACTTTCATTACCGTGAAAGACTCACTTCCTTTTGCTGCCAGAGACACTTATTCACTTATATCATTTGGTTCTTTCCTAATTTATTATTTAACTAAACAGAAAAGTCCAGACCAAAGTCATCCTGCTGTGTTTCCATAGCGCTATTCATGACATGACATGACAAAAGTATGCCAGAGATCAACACCTGCCAGCTGCCCAACAACATGAAAAGTAAAATACATTCATGTTTTAAAGGGCACAGAGAAGCTGAAAAGGAAGATAATGCTATCAATTCGCAAAGACAAATTAAAGACTTCAATGAAAATGGCTACTGACTATCCTGCATTAAACTTCTAACAGTAATATTCTACATATATAGAGGGAATGCTCCCTCTCTCCCTTTTGGGAACAGTGCAATTTATGAATATGCGTTTAAAGTAGACTTAGCAATAAATAACATTTAACTGAGATTCAGGATCCAAAAATATGCTAAAAATATTTGGCAAAACCTGTCTGATTTATTGATTGGACTCTAGTTTCATATGTTTTTTCTCATTCCTGAAGATGGATGTGATTAGTTTTTTAATAATATCCCAATAATCTTGTTAAACTACTTTATGAATCAGTAGCTGTTATTTTTCTAGAATGTTGTCCCAGAGTTAGGGCAACCAGATCACCAAAAGCACAAACAGAGGGAATTTGCATTTGACTTTCAAACAAAACTGACAGGTGAAATCTATACAAAGGATGCTTCACAGATTTAATTGTCACTGAAAAGAAGTCTATCTGATTTAGGCCTTACATTCACAATTAATTTGAGCCACAGGTTTCTGACTAGTGTTAAATTAGACCCTGGCTAATTTCACACTAGTCAAAAATCTGGTGTGAAATTAACCACAGTCTAATTTAACATAAGATCTTGCACTGCAGGAGCAATTCGTAAGCTTCTGTGTAACTTGAAAGCGTTACAGTCTCGATCCTATTACAGTTTCCTTTCTTTTTTATAAGGTCATCTTTTATGAAAAAGCACAGGACCTTGGAGCTCAAATACATTCCACTTCTGTTTTACTAATCATTTTAATAATGTTCCTTAACATAGCAAGCAACTGTAACATAATGAGAAAGAAGCATGTATTCTCCACTTAAAAGAAGTGTATTCAGAGGATAATTACAGTTCACAGTATATAAAACACAGCATTCCTTAAATTTCTTACTCACTTATTTCTGTGGCTGTAACAGTTATGTTGTGCCAAGAAGCTATCTCTCGGTCCAGAGGTTTAGTTGTAATGATTGTTCCATTGTGCTCATTGATGCTGAACAATCTCTTTAAATGCTTGACGTGGACAATAGAGTACCTGCACCAAAAAAAAAGTAAAGACATTCCCTAATACTGAAATGTTCCATCAAAGGCAAGGGCATAGAAAGCTATTGTCAGTTGAGAAAACAGAGCTGTGCATATATACATATAAATGCGTGCTCAGAAAACTCAGAAATCATGAAAAATGTACACTTATAAACATTTAAAATTCACTGCTGCCAAGATCAAAGCTCTTCTTTTTATAAAACTAAATATATCTCAGATCTATATTAATGTGAACTGAATCTGAAATGCATTATTCATTCTTACTTCTAAGTCAGGCTCACAGCAGGTGAATGACTTCGTTGAAAAGAAACAGCAAAAGTGCCACTTGTGGGATGAATAATAGTAACAGCTAAGTGGAGGTATAATGGCAAATCTATTTTATCATTGCTGACATGCTTTGATGCCAAGGGAACAGGCATTATAAAGAAAGACACACAACTATCTGTAATGAGGTGACACCTAGGCAGGGTACAAAATCCTAATGCAGGACATGATTGCAAACAAGTCCAGTGTTCCTGACTCTTCACTGAAAAGGCTCCGGATGCTATGTCCATACCTACATACATACCATTTAAATGGTTAAATTCTAACCACTGGTCACAGGCCAGAGACAGACTGAAAAAGACACCAACAATATTGGTTCAAATGGAAAGGGTATTTACTAATATTTTTCATGACATACAAAAGAAGACTGCATGTCACAGTTCCTAACAGAGTCTGTTTCCTGGAAGTAAAACCTGTTTGAAGAGTTGAAAGGTGCTTACCACTCCTGTTTGGAATTCCCACATGCAGCTATTCCCTCTTTTATTGTACCTTAAATTGTGCTTGACAAAGTCTTTTTATCTCCTGTTGGCACTTAGGACTCCTGATCAGAATACATGTCAAAAGTTGGATGACTCTCTAACTTGATATTTATAGTTACGTTTTGCCTGTTTTGAAAATCAGCAAGAAGATAAATCAAGAAGCCAGCACAACAGTCAGTGAAAGTTCTTCTCATGAGCCAAAGATCTGACGTTTATAAACCTCTATTTTAGGGATTTACAATTCAAGTACTTTATTTTATTTTTTTTAATGTGAGTATTCCTCATCCTCTGCATCCAAAGCTTGTTTAGGGTTTTCTGACATTGATGTTTTTTGTTTGGGGTGTATTTGGTATTCTGATTTTTGATAGATAATTTTCAAAAACTCCATGTTGGATATTTTTAGTTGTTTTTTATTATTGATGTAGTGAAGTTTTGTTCATGTCTTTTTTTACTTTGTTTGTTTGAAAATTGGCATCCACAAGGCAACACAGCTGGTTTTCTGTATTTCAAGTGACTGCTGTCATTTATGGTAGCAATGGTTTCAAAATGAGATTCATATGCATGGCACTTAGCCCAATAAATTTATCTTTACATTAGAAGTGACATACTCTATTTCTAAAAAACTCAGTGATGCAATATATGCACCACTCTTTTGGGACTATTAAGACATTCAGCAAGTTCCATCAAAACATTTCAAACTAAGAAGTCATATATATGCATTATGTTTAAATGTTTTGCAGGAGACATTGCAGTCCTCCAAATAAACCACAAAACAAGACCACCCCCACCATCATCCCTTTTTTTTTTGGAGAGGGGGAAGTACATATATATTTTTATTTATTTATTGTTTAATTTAACCTATGACTAGCTTACTAAATAAAAGAAAATGAATGTAAAATCATAACAAACTCCTTGCATTGACTAAACCTCTGAAGCTATAACTATAGGTAGGTAGGTAGATAGGTAGATAAACACACACATATATTTCTGCTATTCAGAATATACACGCCATAAATTATTTTGTGTCTCATCTATTTGTTCCTGTATCCTAGCTTGTCTAAATTGTACAGTGCACAGTGACGTCAAATAACTCGAGAAACCATTTTAATTATAAACCCTATGTTAAAGATTAATTACCTGTTTTTTCCCTTAAGAGACAGAAAAATTATTTTGCAAAATTGAAAGACTGAGGGACTTTTTTGAGAGAATATCTCTGTGGGGCAGTTGGGGTAGATGTAGGGAATTGGTAAATTTTTGGTCATGCTGAAATAAGCAAATGCCAGTGGAGCTGTTCTGTATCTCCCTCCCAGCAATGAATCTATCTCTCCATATCTCCAGAAGTTATTTGGAACAGACTGGAACACCTCCAGGCACTTACAGCTTTGGCTGTGGTACCCTAGCTCTGCTGCTATGCACAGCCTCTTCCAAGCCACTGATTAAAACATTACCCCATATCAAAATGATTGCAAAGGTGCACAAAAAAAAGCTCATTTATTGAGACTTTGGGCTAGGGGTCGGGATTTACTCTACTTATTGGTTTTGGCTGGGATAGAGTTAATTTTCTGCATAGTAGGTTGGATGAGGCTATGTTTTGGATTTGTGATGAAAACAATGTTGATAACACAGGGATGTTTTAGTTACTGTTGAGCAGTGCTTACACAGAGCCAGGGGCTTTTCTGCTCCTCACCCCACCTCGCCAGCGAGCATGCTGGGGGTGCACAGAACATTGGGAGCGAACACAGTCAGGACAGGTGACACCATCTGACCAAAGGGATGTCCCATACCATATGGCATCATGCTCAGCAGTAAAGCTGGGAGAGCCTGCTGTTCATCGGGGACAGGCTGGGTATCTGCTGGCTGACAGCGAGCAATTGTTTTGGGGGGTTTTGCATCACTTGTTTTTCTTGGGGTTTTGTTGTGGCTTGTGGTTTTTTTCCTTTGTTGTTTTCTTTGTTCTTTTTTTAATTGTTAAACTGTCTTTATCTCAGCACATGAGTTTTCACACTTTTATCTTCGTGATTCTCTCCTGCATCCCAATGGGTGAGGGAATGAGTGAGTGGCTGTGTGGTTCATAGCTGCCTACTGGTGTTAAACCACTAGACGTAGAATAACCTAGGCTATCACAATGAAAACATGGTTAACTGTAATCATAAGCCAAGGAAAGGAGCAGAAATACCCTTTGGAAATGTCAGCTACATTTATATTTGAGGTCTGTCCACATTTTAAGTTAAGTACCTGACTGGGCAGTCATCATCATCTGGATCTCTAGCAGTTACAACGCCCACCAGTGAGCCACTCACAGCCCCTTCAGTGATCTCCATCACATAGTTCTCCAAGGTGAAAACTGGAGGTTCATCAGCATCTTCCACAATGATTTTGACAATGGTTTTGTCTTCAAATGGTCCTTCTTTCAAAAAACGCTCATCAATGTACCTGTTTACAACTTTTGCTTGAATACTATATCTCCTCTTGCTCTCATAATCCACTCTCTGTTAAGAAAGAGAGATGTGGAATATTTCTTGTTTCATATTTGAATTAAATACAATTCAATAGGTAGTGTGAGATTAAAGATAAAACAGTGCTGCCCTTCTTTTGGGAATGTTTCAGAAATAGTTACTTCTAAAATTTCTTTTTTATGTTAAAAACACTTTAAAATTAAACTATGCTACACCACTGTTTGCTTTCACATGTAGACTGGCTTTAATGTTACAGTTAAATAACACTGCAAAGGAAGTCTTCCTGTAGAATGTCACCCCTAAGAAAAACAATTTCTTCTCTTAGTACTTTTATTTCCAGCATAGGTGTAAACTAATGAACACTATTCTTTACTCTTACATAAACAACGTGAATCAGTTAATCTGTAGGAGTTAAGCTGAGTATCTTAAAATTTAGTATCTAAAGGAAATACATTCCAGAAGGCAATAATGAATGTTTAATAAACACATATTTACATTACTATTTTAGATAGTAATTTTCTTCTGTAATTAAAAAAAAACCCACCTAAATAAATACCTTCCTGAATTGTAATAAATCCAAATAGAAAAACAAACAAACAAACAAACAAACAAAACAAAGCAAAAAAAACCCCAACCCAAACACAAAACCAAAACCCACCAAATCTATAGTGTTCAGTTCTTCAGGGTCCTGGATTTCACTAAAATATCATAACCTATTATCGGTTCAGATGATGACCTAGAAATCTTCCTATGTGATTCCAAAATAAATCACATAGTATCAAAGCCTCTTAAATATCTTAATTCATAAACTGGTATCTTTTTGAGTGTATTTAATGTCTTTTCAAAGCTATGTCATAACAAAAACTCCACTATCTATCTAGTACTTTAATATATTCTAACTTCAGTTAAGTTTAAAAGGAGGTGTTGGAAGTGAAGAAATATTGTGTACAATTTATTGATAAAGATTTTACAAAAGATGCACAGAAGAGATAGACCATTTTCTCACAATGGGATACACTGTGTTGCACAGCTAGGAATAACATAAAAATATTTTGACTGCTACTATTGTATTCAGCAGTAATAGGAATGAGTTAAAAAAAGTGAACAGAAAGAAAAGCATGTTTCATTTTATCCCCATAATATCCCAATCAAATCATAAAGACTGAAGAAAGAAAAAATAGTAGAATATGAAGCAATAAGCCTTTTTTAAACATCCAGGTTGCTTGAGGAAGTTCTTTCCAGTATTTAGAGATTCTTTAGAAGGTTTCTGAGATCTCACCTTTTTTAATAAGATAATTCCTTCTTGAGTGTCATTGTTAGTAATCATGTCAAAAACATCTGAGCTATCTCCTTCAATGAAATAGTTCATGGCTGCATTCTCCCCTATGTCGCTGTCTTCTGCGAAGACTTTGCCTACAGTAGTGCCCACAGGAGCCTCTTCAGAGACACTCATATAGTAGATTCCTAAAGAAACAAATACTGGCACAGTTTAATCATCTGCCATGGTTAACAGCTGCTGTAGCTATGATGGCCTGAGGCGCTCAGAAAGTTGGGAAAAGCTCCCAGCTTTTATTAGAGCAACGGATCTAATCCATCAATGGATAGATCTTGGAGGCAGAGGACAACAACCTTTGCACTCATGAGTCCTCCTCTCTCAGCCCACTTTAGTAGTAAATAAAGAGCTAGGACAAAGGGTAATGGTTTTAAACTAAAAGAGGGTAGATTTAGACTAGATATAAGGAAGACAATTTTTACTGCAGGGGCATTGGACTAGATGACCTTTAAAGGTCCCTTCCAAACCAAACTGTTCTGTGATTCTCTTCTCTGATTCTATGAACCAAGAGGGTGAAAAAACAGTGAAGGTCAGCACTTCCCAACTGCATTTCACTAGCTCTTCCTGACAGACCAGCTAGCAGCTCCCACATCTGCTAGAAACTCCCTGGACAGAGAAGGTCACATCATTTGCCAAAAAGTTTACAGTATCTGTAAGCAAAGAATGAAGAGAGGATAAAAAGAAAGAAGTTGAGTGAAAACGGTACTAAATATCCTGTTGTCCAGATTTTAGGCTTAGGTAGAGCAAACTACATGGAAACCAGTTTGGTAAGTCATTTCCTTCTGAAGCCTAGTTATAAACACACCAGGCTTGAGGTCTTTTGTAATGATAGGTTTTCTTTTCCTCTTTGTTTTTGAGATTTTGTGGGGGATTTTTTAAATTTAATTTGTATTTAAATCTATGTGATGAAGTCAAAGCACAGACCTGTCTTGAAAAGTGAACTTAACGGAGCTCCAGTAGATCTAAATTTCCTCAAAGCTTCAACTAGTGTAAGTAGCCTATACTCACGCTGTTGAAATTTAGGTGGATTGTCATTGATGTCAGAGAGATTGATGGTAACAGTGGCTGTTGCTGAAAATGCCCCTGCTTGCCCAACCATATCTTTGGCTTGGATGATGACCAAATACTGATCTTTTGTTTCTCTATCCATTTGGGAAGCCATTCTGATGACCCCTAAAAAGGAAAAGTGTAAATTAATAACATATAATAGTGCCATTTTTTCCAACATGTGACCATATAATATGGGTATAAAATGCATCATTGGCCACAGTTATGAATTTACATTCTAGACCATGCACAGCATAACTGTCCTAATAGTGGGAATTAGTACTCGTGGTAACATCTGTGTTGTATGACAGATCCATTATGCATATCTAGACTTCTGGGGAGCAGAACACACCATATATCTCCTCTCCCATATATAATCAGCTTTCTTCCCCAGAAATCAGGATTTTGGACAGATGTCACATATCTGTGGTTTCTCCAACATAGAGATAGTAATGTCACATAATGAGTCATAGAGCTGTTAACCCAGAAGTGTTCCCAGGTCCGTTTGTTGTATAGGGTAGTCAGAATCCAACTCTTCTCTTTAGCAAGATAATTTGCTAAATACATTGTTGATTCTCTAGAGATAAAGAATGTCAGCTTCCTATGGGAAAGAAAGTATTTTGTTTTAGCTCTAGGAACTATGCAAAGTTATACAAGTGTAGGGTGATATCAGTTGATCTTTGTGTTGAAATGAAGACAGACGTTTTTGCTTGCATCCATTTTATGTTACTTTAGAATGTTTTCAACTTACAAGATCATTTGTAGTACCTGTCTTTGGCTCCACAGAGAAATAAGGCTGTCCCTGAATGAGACTGTAAAGCAGACGGGCACTATTCCCATAAGAAGGATCATCGCCATCCGTAGCTGTTACCTGTGTAACTGACGTACCTCAAGGAAAAAATGAAATAGACTATGTTTATTTTCTTCTTGTATTAATTACCTGATAAAAACATAAACACTTAAAAAACCTTTTAATATACCAGTTATATTAGCAAACAGTCCTGAAAATTTACAGGAGCAGACAGCACCTTCTAATATTATCATTAAAAAGGGAAAATATTTCCTCAGTAACTCTTCTTGTTACATTCAGACTTTCAATTAAAATAAAAACAAATAGTGTAATACTTGTCAGAACTATACTTATAGTGTTTAAAATACTACATATCTGATGCCTTTTTCCCTAATTTCTGACACAAATGGAGTATAACAAATTTTTTCACCTCCCCTTTATATTCTTCAAAGTATTTTATGGAAGTTTCCCATGGGAATAAGAAAACATGGCCACTTTATCAGCAGTAGGCCCACTGGTGATAAAGAAATTAAATGTTAGCAAACAAAGGAGCCACGAAGCATAACAAGGCTCTGATAAAATTTTTTATCCTTGAGTCTTTAATGAGACTGTCCCAGTGCAAGAGTGATGGTAAAATCCCCAGTGCAAAGACACAGCAGAATCTATCTGCAGAGCTTGATTTCATTTCTGCCTGGAAGGTGGTTAGATCCTAGATACAAGATTGACAGCAATCTCATGGCACCATCAGTGATGATTGTCCTTTGAAAGAAAATATTGACAGTAGCATCACTTTGTAAGGTAATCATTATTTTTGTCTTTTTTCCTCACCTAGGTTCTGCATAAGAATACAAATACCACTTCTTGTGACGAGCAGCAGGAAATCAAACTACTTTCTAAAAGTTTCTGGCATACATTCACATGGTTGCACCTGCTTACCAATATAGCTGTATAGTTATGCTGGCGGAGAAAAGAAGAAGAAATGATGGAGTGCAAGGAGTTAGAACAGAAACACCTTTTTTATGACAAACTCAAAGTTGATAGTTATCCCCATTAAAACACACACATTAATTTCTGAGTTTTCTAGCAGGTCAATAATTTTATTTTTAAATAGAAATTAAGATGGCTTTCTCATATAAGGATATGCTGAATGAAATATTTTGATTATTTAAAAAATATTTTTTGCATTTTCTGTCAATTTATTCAGCAACACTTCAAGTGATTCCATAATGCATGTTATCTTCTCTCAGAGTGGAGGTACACTAAAATGTTATTAATTGCCACCAACCTTACAGTTATATGTCCTTCAAAACATACCCACAATACCAAACTTTTGACCTTTAGGTGTGTATTAGATGTGTGCATAGAAGTATACACATATATACTGCTCCCTATTCCTCTGGAGAAACATTAAAAATGAAATGACAGATTAATATTTAATCAGGGCACATATGTGCTTCAGAAATAAGTCTTTTTTAATAAGACTGAAGAGTAAAGGAAATCTTCAGCTACACAACTGTTAACTTCTTAGCTGCAATCTATGGAAGCTGTTCTAATACTGGAAATTCATCCTGTAAGACAATTTAGTGTGACCAGAATGCAGTTGTTTTGGGGGGTGGGGGTGGGGGTGGGGGAAGAGTCCTAGTTAGAAAGCGATCAAGAACTTTGATTAATCAATAGGTGCAGTCTGTTATGTCATTTTCTACTAAATAAACCCAAGTGCCCACAACTACATTTAGAAACTGACTCTTTTACAGCACCATATATAATAAATCAGGAATAAGATCCAACATATATGGGACTGCAAAGTTATCATTACAGCTTTTGTGCATCTCACTAATTTAAAGGTAGATTTATTTCCTGCAGTTTTTAACCATTAGAAGGAAATGTTGAACCTAAAGCAGCATTTGCTGCTTCTCTGTACCCCAGCCTACTTTTCTGCTCAACTGTTGGCTCTTCCAGAGTCTAGCAGAAGGCAGGACAGAAGCACGGAATTTGCCTAGTTGTGCTCAGTGAGACACAGCTGGTGGTTGCAATAGGAAGGTGAGCAGGCAAGACGCATCTGGTAAAGAGGGAGCTGACCTGGATGGAAACAGTAACCGATATCCTGCACTCTCAGGAGGAAGACTGTTTCTAAAGCGGGGTGGCAGGAGACCATGTAAAGAGAGGGCTATGGTTTTTCACATTTTTTTAGGACAAAGATTTCATGATCACTATATGAACCTCCACATTAAATATGGACTATGTAATAAACAGAAAAAAAATATCCTAGGTTTAGAATACTTTTTCCATTTTTCTTTTCACTGCCATGAAACCTGTATTCTTTATACATTTAACCTGCAGCAAAAAAAGCAAGCCATTTGCTGAATGGGATCATGTTTACCTAGACATTTGTGTTTGAGTAGGTAGAAATTACAATATTAATATTATGTACTCAGAAACTCCAAAAAGTCATTTTTGGTAATGCCATGTTTGGGAGAAGTATAGTTGATCAGATACAAATAATATATTTTAGAACAATCAATTAACACAGAACCACCATCCACAAGCAAACAAACAAAAGAAAAAAAAAGAGAAAAAAAAAGAAAAAAACTGCCAAACCCCCAACTCTTGACATTGCAGCCATGACATGATGTAGTTGACAGTCAAACTATGATATAGTTTCACAATATTTATGTGAAAATGGATATCATAGCAGAGGCAAATTAACTAAATATGCCTGTGAGCTTTCAAACATTCATTTTGAATACAGCAGTCTGTGTGATGTTGATATAAAGTTTAGCCTTAAATATATGTTTTATGTACACAGCAAAATCTGAAGCTGGATAGTAAACATGCTTACACATTTTTTGCATTTTATTAGTTTTATTTAAGGCAAACTACATTTTGCTGATTGCTGTATAAGATTTTTCTTTGTATTTCTGCAGCACTCATTTTACCCTTCCTGCGCAAAACATAGTGGTGCCATTTATACACTGCAGCCTACTAGGTAAACTGTAGGGCCCTCATATGGCAAATAGTTATTCATTTTTCTAACTAGAGCTTCAAATCTATAAAAACATTAAGTATGATACATTATTGCATCTAACTCTTAACCATTCAATCAGATATACTGTGTTTGTACAAGTTTAACAGCTATATGGAAAACACTTAATGTAAAATCGTACCAAATGCCTGAGGGAAAACCAGTCCTGTGTTCCCAGAAGAGAGACTATTCGCTGACAGGCTTTTCATTTACTGTGACACTTGCATATAAAATCCTAATAAAATTTAATAGTGAAGATAAAAGAGAGCTAAGAAAGAAGTAAAATATATTCTAATTTGTTGACACATTGGTGTGTATATATATATGTACTTAACTTTAGACAAAATTATCTGTGCTTATTTTCTGTTTTTGTGCAATTCTCTGAGGCAAGTGGCTGGCTACGAATTATTCTTTTATTGCTTTCTTAGGTCTACACCAAATGTTCACTAACAGCGAACTGTTTTCCCAAGTATTGAACATGTTTCCTGAGTGTGTTTTCTGTGACGAAATTACTAGGAGATCCCAGGTCTAGCATCAGTGAGCTGAACTGATGCTAGAGAACTCTGAAACAGAGCAAAGGGCAAGCCTCTCTATTGCACTGCATGACTGAAATGAATTCTGGTCTACATCCCTTATTATGCAAGAGGATGTTTTGTTTTACTGAGAGAAAAGCACTGATATAATGAACCATTATGGTATCAATGCTGCAAATTCAGTTGGTTACTGTTTCTACCTGCTGGGAAGTTAGAAATCTCCTTGTAAGGATAAATGCTTTACTATGCATGCTGAAACAGGTTTCACCTCAGAAGTACAGTCCTTATCCTTTGAGAAGCAGAGCAAGTAAGCCCAGAGGAGTGCTTATGGTGTGTGGCTCAGCTGTTTCATGAGTTGGAGTTGATCACTGTTGAGGTATATACTACTATACACCACTCCACTTACATGCTATATGAAAGACATGCACATTAGTGTGCCAGTAGTGTAGTAGTGTCTACGTGGAAGAAGTAAGTGAAAGAATGATCTCTGAAATAGCTGTGGTATTAGTGCTGGTGAGGTCAAACATAGAAGAAGCAGCGTAGAAAATATTTTAAGATCCATAGGACTGACTTAGATTCACATATCATACACTGGATGATTGCAGATCTGTGAGTTTACTATTTCAGGCAGTCTGTGTCTGACAGAGGAAGCACACAAGGATCTTGTTTTGTTTTTCACCCATTCTGACAAATGAGAGGTGATGTTACTTCTCATTTTTAGGGTTTTTTTCTTTTCATATATTTCTATATTTTAATGGAATATTTTTAATAATCTTACCAGATTATCACAAAATAAATTAATTTTTTTTCCAGTTTAATTAAACTTACGCTGGTGTGATACTGTATTTTAGGAATTTAAATATATAATAGATGACAGAGAAAACTGGATGAAGACTGCTGAACCTTTCAGTTTTAGGGTATCAATTTATAGCCGACTCAAGTCAATATCGATTGAAACTTCTCAACTGTCAACTGCTTGTTGATGGTTTCAGGCGAGAAACAGGTACATGGGAAAAGCTTACTACTCTTGGTTTTGGCCATAAGTACTGCCCTACTTAACTTTTTCCTTTTTTTCCATATAACCATCGTTAAGACAAGATCTCATCATTAAGACAGGAAGATAAAATAGAAGGAAAACATAAGTCAATTCTTGATATACTTCTGTGAGTAGTTACAGGTCTGCGTGAGTATAAATCAACCCATACTAAATAATCCGCTATTTTAAAACCATTTTTATGAGAGACCAAGTCCCTTGTAAGCAATGCTTTATCACAGGGGAAAAAAAGAAAGAAAAAAAAGAAAGAAAGAAAGAAGGAAAGAAAGAAAGAAAGAAAGAAAGAAAGAAAGAAAGAAAGAAAGAAAGGCAGGCATTGTAAATTCCTATATCTGCATAATCCCAGATAAAAATACCCAGATAATTCTAGACAATAAACTATGTCCATTATTACTGTGAGCACATTTTAAAAAAATGCAAAGGTCCTTGACAAGGCACCTGTCTTCTCTTCTCCAAACTTGAGTGAATGAGCAAGATGCAAAGGCTAGAAGTGCCATCTGAATGAGTGACTGATAATGTTAGAAAGACCAAGAGATAAGATGCAGAAGTCTTGAGAGAAATATGTCTGTCTGCATGGAAGAAAGTAACAGTGAAGAAAGAACCATACACCCAAAAGTGATTTCCCTGGTAGAAGGTGGTATAAGCAGGGCGACTAGGAAGTAAATTGATTAAATGGATGCCTTTTGTAGCTGTTGCAGGTAGTGATGTTGAGCTACTGCCTTCTGGCAGAAATTAGAATATTCACCCCACTTTTGATTAAACCCCAGGCATGAATGTCCTTTTCTTGCAACTGCTATCCAGGCTGTCAGAAGAAGATTAAGTTTACAGCTTCCTGTGAAAGATTCGCTGAATCTATCCTAAAAGTTGAATGGCTAATGCTCAACGAAACATAGTTTTTATTACTTTTTATGATCACTGATGCTATTACATTAATGACCTCATTAATTCATACAGTTTTAAGTAGTACAATATTTGGCTTTCTTTTCAATATTATTTGCTATAGAGACAGCCAAAAGAGATTGAGGTCTGAATTTAAAAGATTACTGGGATTCTTTCTGTAAGATTTAAAGAATTTGGTTTTCCTCTGATTTTGAAGATAGTTATTTGGAGATAGCACTATCTATAACATGCTCATTTATGTCAGCTGCATTCACACTTTGGGGTTTTTACAGGATTTAAATGTATGTGTATACACATTAGGTATACATATGTGCATGTACACATATATGTATATACCTATATTTGCCAGATGTTGACATTGCTTCATTTTTATTGTATTAAGTTTCCAGATACATGACAGATCCTAGTACAGGTCTGTTTGATAGTGTGGAGGTGGGAAAGAAGAGGTGCAGGAATTAAGTTGTTCCTCTTGACAGAAAAATTGCCTTTTACGTGCTTAGGAAATTGGAAGCCCACTTCACACAACCTAATCTAAACAAATAGAACCTGATTATTGGGAAGAGGCTTGGCAATGTAGATAGGCATGCAGTATACGTGGTGTTGGTGTGGTCATCGCATCAGCCCCACATCAGCTTCATACGACTGCTGCTCTGAACCCATTACTTATAGGAAGGAAATTAACCCTGTCTCAGGGGGTGAGTGGGTGGGGGTGGAATTGTGAGTGCCTGTCTTGTGAATGTGATTCTTTTCCGGTTACAGTACAACATGATTTATATTACATAGGGTATAATAAAGACATATTGTTTAATTGCTAAGTAGAATCACAGTAGACTGAAGGACACTGTTGAGTACTTTTCAGTTCAACCAAGCTTATATTTATGTCCTTAAAAGAGCCAGCTGAGGTCAGAGGATGTTAAAGTTTATGTGTATCCTACTCCTCTTTCAGATTGATAGAGGTTTGAAGAGCTGACAGACAGGTTGTAACAATAATCATAGACTGAAAAATTTTCTAGAGACTAGGGTGCTATACTGTTGTGGTTCAACTCCAGCCGGCAACAAAGTGCCGCTCAGCCACTCGCTCACTCCCCCTCACCCAGAGGGATGGGAAGGAGAATCAGAAAGGAATGTAAAACTCGAGAGTTGAGATAAGAACAATTTAATAACTAAAGCAAAACCCACATGCACAAGCACAGCCAAACAAGGAATTCATTCACTACTTCCCGTGGGCAGGCAGGTGTTCAGCCATCTCCAGGACAGCAGGGCACCATCAAAGCCTAACTGTTAATTGGGAAGACAAACACTGTAACTCCAAGCATCCCCCCCTTCCTCCTTCTTCCCTTAGCTTATATAGTCAGCATGACGTCATATGGTATGGAATAACCCTTTGGCTAGTTCGGGACAGCTGTCCCAGCTGTGTCCCCTCCCAGTTTCCTGTGCCCCTCCAGCCCTCTCGCTGGCAGGGCCCAAGGAACTAAAAAGTCCTTGATTTAGTATAAACATCACCCAGCAACAACCGAAAACATCAGTGTCCTATCAACATTGTTCTCACAACAAATCCAAAACACAGTGCTGCACGAGCTACTAAGAAGAAAATCAGCTCCATCCCAGCTGAAACCGGGACATATACTGATTGAAAAAGTAGTGGAATCTGTCAGTCCCAACTCTTCTTTGCAGCATCAACTGGCTATAGTTTCCACCTATCTTGAAAGGCAATGTTATATTTTTGAACAAGTACAAATTTCAAGGCTGAATCACTGATGGGAAAGACAACTCTCGATAGTCAATCCAAGCATGTACTCAGATTCTATAAAAGGACTTAGATACATGTAGGTGCCTAAATATTTAAAGTCAAGGATGTTCAGTAGAGGTATGCATAACCTTCAGTTTAAACATATACCTTTCCATATTTCCAAGCTTGTAAAATACTTTGCTTCCTTCTCACTGAAAAGCAGTCCATAAAATATGCTATTAAGATTTTATATCAACATAGCTATCTAGAAAAAGGTCAGGAAATAAAAGAGTTTAGTTCACGGCATGTCATACCTTCAGGTGACATCTCTGGAACAGTGGCCACATAAGGTCCATCCAAGAACTGTGGTTCATGATCATTGACATCTTGAACCTTGATAATAAATTCTGATTCAGGTTCAACAGGTAGTTGAGTACTCCTGTTAATTGCTTGTGCTCTTAGAGTGTAGAAGGATTTCTCTTCTCGATCAAGCTTTTGTATCACATAAATTGTGCCGTTATTTTCATCAATAATAAAAACGCTTCCAGCTCCCTCCCCAGTTAAAACGTATTTTAGCTTGCCATCTTGCTTGTCTAAATCTGATTTCAGCTGCAAGTAAAAAACAGAAAAATAAGCTGCATTATAAGAGGAATAAAGTTTTGGGATATTCATTTTAGGTTTTCTTTGTTTTCATTCTACAGTGAACCCTGTGATTAGTGAGCTTTCTTGGATACTAATATTTAAAAAAGGGTACTTTCACATTTTTAGCCAGTCATGGCTCAGCTTTAAAGTATTGATATAACAGACATATAAATGCATGGTAAACCTTAAAAATGATGCTTCAGCCACTTTGAAGTGAAGGGAATGACTGTAAGTACATACTTTAGATCATTGCTTTATCATCTTCCATAAAATTCTGCTGAAAATGATACAAAGGTCATTAAACATTATTTAAATTTTTTATTATTCTGAATGACAAGTGTACTTTGTAAGTTTTTTGTGTTTTTTTTTTTTGTACTCAGCAATACTAAGTGTAAATGAGAGACACTGGTGTTCTATTTCTGTTGAAATATTAAAGAGATGAAAAGCCATTCTATGGTATAAGCCTGTATTATTTATTCTGAAACAAACTGATAGACATTTTCCATTTCTTTCCAGGATGATCTGCATCCTCTGTTTTTTGCTAAGATGAACATGCTCTGATGAAGCTGAGCCCTGGACACCACTGAGGTCCAGCTGCATTTGTTTATGCCAACAAATTAGTTCTGTTAATGCTAACAATATGCAACAATACCTTTTTAATAGCAATAACTTAATTTCTTAACGTGTCAAGCATCCAAAGTTGAATTTTACGGGAACAGCAATTTCTATCATATCATTATGTATTTCTTTATTTTGGGTTTAGAACAAAATACACCAAAATCTCTAAGAGCCTGGATAATAATTGAAAAATCCAATGTAACAAAAAGAAAAAACCAAGTTATATTGAACCTGCTTCTCCTACAAAGCAGCAGGTTTTAAATTTAAATATGTCTAGCTTTTGACTTCAATAATCTCACTGTTTTTCTTTATGCTTATTGACCCCACAGCTCAGTGTAGGAAATAATGTCACAGAATGTGGAAGAAGTGACTATGAGGTGTAAAGGGCACATTTCCCTATTGGATCTATTCAACATATTTTGTAATAGCTTCTAAAGCTGCAAAAATAATTTTAACTTTTCTTTGGAACAATGCCTGTGCCTTTTGAAGATTTTCATAATGCATAATTTTCTGCATGCATTAAATGGATAGCTTATTCAGAAGGTGATGAGGACACTGCTCAGAGGTATGAGGAACAGTTTTGAGTTCCTGTTCTGAGTTCTGTCACAGTATTTAAGCCCTAGATTATACAGAGTTAATTCCTCTTGCCAGTACGAGAGAGAATTTTCAAGGCTAGGTAGTTTAGAACCATTTAAAACATGAGCAACTTAAAGTCAAATGTTTTCAACATAAGCAGTTGTGTGCAAAACATGGAGCAGGTTCACCCCTTTATGAGTGGTCTGGTGGAACTTAATTTTAACACCGTCCAAATTTGGCATCTGGATTAGGGACACCACAGATTCTTTTTGATCCATAAATCTTCGTTTCCTTGTCATGAACCCCAAGGCATGGAAAAGGTGTTGAATATCTACACCTCTAACCTAAGATGGGGTTCAGATGGGATCACAGAGTGTATCAAACCCTTAGAGACTGGAAGCATGCCTCAGACTGGCTGTTTATAGACTTAACTTGTGTTGGATCACTTCACTCAGAATCATTTCTCCCCAAAAGATTTGCATGACTTTGACCATGAGAAAGCATGCTGAAGGTTCTCAATTTACCTGTTTTAGTAAGCTAGACACGCAAAAAAATAAATGGTCTTCCCATTGTAAATGAGAATTGGAAACAAGAACGTATGCACTTGTCCTCACATATCTGCCATTGCAGTGCTGATGGATATACTTCTTTTTTCTTAAACATGATAGTGGGAAAGGATTTATGCATCTATTTTAAATGAAATTTGAAGATTGAGCTCTGAATCTGACTGTGAAAAGAAGTTGATATGGAATGGTGACTTAAAAACAGAGACTGTCTACCTTTGTATTTTTGTTGATACAGTTTCCTTCAGGGTCTTATTTACTAAAAATTCGTGGTTTGGTCATAATCTATCACTTCATTTCCTGAAAGCAAAGCATATTCTACTCAATAAAAAGACACAAGTAAATATGTCTGATTAGACAATGGTTAGACTGTAATAAATTAACCATAATCTTCAATAAAAATTCCCCATGGTTTACCTGTGAGAAATAGAAAGGCACCAGTATGAAATTTTTCTAAAGCTGTATGAAAATGCATGACATTTATGAAGTCTTTTTACAGGAAGTTGTTTTCCAGCTATGGGAAAAGTAATAATAATTTAAAAATGAGTATGTCTGTACTTGTTATTTCAGAAATGAGACATCACACTTCCATAGTAGTTAGTTTGAAGGGGCTGTGAAAAAGTAATTAATGAATTTTAAGCACTTTACCCTTTGGGCCAAATTAAATTTTAGTGCTAGTTAATTAGCAGTTAAACTTATTTTGGTTCATTCATCTAGAAAACGCCTTAAAGAAAAGAAACCTAGATCTCAAGATAACAATTCTAGCATACAAACATAAATAACAATCAATAACGATTAATAATAATAATAATAACAATAATAATAATAATAAGCAGAGAGAAGAAAGGCACAGCTAAAGCCTCATTAAGACAATTATCTTACAGCACAGTTTTAAAGGAGGGTGAAAAATAATTGCTCATTTTGCTAAACCTACATTAATCTAATGAACCATGCAGATTCCTGTAGTTTCTCAGTAGTAAAAGGATTTAGTATTAATCTGCTTCATTAAAAATTAATGAGGGGTAAATCAGCTGCTACTTAGTGTAATAGAAAATCATACTAAATACTGTTTGTAAACTACACTGCACTCGGTTTGGCTGCTTTAATGCTAAGTGCCAAAAATAGCACAAGCAAATTGCCAGATGTTGATAAATGAGTCCTTAACTTTCATTCAGAAGACAGAAAGGAACTTTCAGCTTGATATCTTTATCTGCTGTGTATGGAACTAGTTTTAGTAACACAGTGAATGCGGGGTTTCCTTAACAGCAGACCTAGGTGAAGGAAGGTCCTTGATACTGTCATAACCTCCATCTCTTGGAGTTCTCTGACCCTAAGTAAAGGTCACAGGACAGGAGAGATGTTATGCCCTGATTAAAACTCCCTGAGCTCCTCTTTCTACCTTTCTTGATACTTCCAGGTCACTGGAGATGTTTGGTCTTCCAAGTCAAGGCAGTAAACTGCTAATTGGCACAATAAATCTAACTTTGTACTGTCCTTGAATCATTACTTATCATACCTGTCCAACATACACAGGCACCATTGAAGTCTGCTCCTCAGTCACAAGAAGTAGCTCACTTTTCACCCAGCCACGTTTCACTCTTCGAACTGCTGTGAAAGGCTGATCTGTGCTTTGAGCGCTGCGGTTCTTTGTGCTTAGAGAACCAGGCCAGAGTTGAACCACCATTAGCATGAGAGATAGCAGTGCAGAGCAATTCATGCTGAAGCAGTCTTTCAATCAATTTTCATCTGTGGAAGAGGAGAAAAAGGAAAAAAAAAAAAACTTTGACAAAGCATCATTTTTGGCTTTCCACTTTTACATATTGATTCTGTGCAAATGTAAGAGCTGATCTGCAGTCTTGAAACTTCCTCCTCTCCATAAAAGGAAAGAGTTGAAATAAAGTCTGTTTCTGATTAAAACAGGGATTGTCTCAAACACTTTGGCGTGAAAGTCAAGTGTTCAACTTTCCTTTATGAACATCCTGCGTAGGGACCCTCTATGCAAAAAAGGAAAATCATCCTTCAATTAATTCATTTTCCAAATTAAGCTGGGTAATTGCATTGTGTAGCCTAGGAATAATTTGATTGGAATAATTGTATGTTTCTGCTTTCTGCTTAGACAGGGCTCATTTTAGCAGCAGCCACAGAACTGCCTGAAGGGTGCACATCAAGCCTTAGTGGCTCTGGTGAGTGACAGTTGAAATAAAGTGGTGTAGATATCTTTTTTTAACCTCTTCTTTCCCTCTTTCCCAGCTCAGCAAAATGCCTGTAAAAATGCCAAAGGTCGTAGGGTACTATGAAGAAACAGCAAAAATGTACAACTTTCTCCTTCATGGTCAAAAGAAATTCTCTTAACTGATTTTACCATGTCTGACATTCTTGTCTTCAATTAAACAGACAAAGGGCAAATGCATCTTGAAAGCTGTAGGTTTCTGCATCTAGTTTCATTGCCACAATGAAAGTATTCTTTCAGAAAATGAAGGCTTTGCACAAACTGTATGCTGTTATTGACTTTTCAGTGATGTAAATGAAACTCTAAATTTTAGATGAAATTTAATGCTCAATTAAGAATGGTCACCTTCTATAAGGCAAAAAGGAAAACTTTGAAAATCCTTATCACACACGTCAGGTCTTAAAACTTCACCTGAGAAAGGCATTAGCGATCTTTTTCCAGGCTTTAGCATTGAAGAATAACATCTCCTATGCAGAAGCAGTCTGTTTTATGAATTTATCACATGTCAGTCAATTTGTAAAACACACTGGAAAAAATATTTGGCTTCATTTACTTTAGGCCTGAAAAACCCATGAGCCTTTTACCTGTCCAGGATAAAATATGAATTTATGTATTTTAAGATCATGATTTTAAAAGTGATGTTTTTGATACCCATCCTTATTCAAAAGGAAATGCCATAATTGCTTAAAATGACAGACAGGTTGTATAGACAACTGTTTCTTTCCTTCCAGCAATTTTACATGGTGTTGAACGTTATTCTGTTAAAAAGTAATCTGCATATGCATATTTACTGAGAAAGATGAAGGAGTTCTAATAATAAGGCATATAGAATTGCCGGTGTTAAAATGCATGTTCCAATTTCTGATTTTCAACTGCAAAGCTGTAACGGTGCAAGACCACACTGGAATGGAAGGAATGTGACTTGGGTACTTTCTTATTTCAATTTTCTGTGGAAAATTGTGTATTTTCTTATAGCTGCAAGAATAATATTTGTGACATGGAACACAAGGCCAACAAAGATCAACTTGGCTCTCAAATAAAGCTTGAGTGATGTTTAAAAGGCTTAAAGGCCCTGGAAAGTCTCTCTGTACAACAGGTATATTTAATGCTAAACAGTAATTTGCACAGAAGCCAATCTTGAAAATGAACATTTTTATTGCAGTACCTACCAAAGGACAGACAACTCAAACAATGAAAGCTGAATAGTCAAAGAGACCTTTC
The DNA here is from genome assembly GCA_035590275.1 of Ibycter americanus. Taxonomy (NCBI): domain Eukaryota; kingdom Metazoa; phylum Chordata; class Aves; order Falconiformes; family Falconidae; genus Ibycter; species Ibycter americanus. The sequence continues at coordinate 63,324,007 of JAVJGI010000040.1, forward strand.
TGAGGTATCATAAATAAATTTATTTCAATCACTATTTTAAATGAGGGGACAGGTGTTCAGTCTGGGCCATAGCAAATGCTTCTGGCTACCCATTAGCTGGTGTTTTGGCTACTTGTTCAACAAATTATTTCAGGTTTGTGGCGCGGTATTTCATGCAGAGTGAATGCCAAACAGACACTCATTATCAAACTCATCTGCCAGACACCATGTATACATATCAACATAGGGAGCGTACAGAATATGGCTACCCTGGTCTATTGTTGGCCACCTTTTAGCAATACAGTCAGCAGTTAGCCATCAGCAATGAAGAGCTTAAAAAGCATAATTAATGTTTTGGTCAATTTCAGTGTCTCCTCTTTACTGATTTATATTAATAGCCTATGATACATGGATTCAAGTACACGTCTTAGACAAACTGGTGGGGAATAAGCATTTTTAGATTTTGACATGTTGCACACTATTATCTGTATAAAGACTTTAACTTGGAAAGTACAGATGGTAGGCAAAATATTGTAAAAAACCACAAAGCTATTAATGGACCTGAGAATTATATGTATTTCTGGTTTTCTCTTGTGTGCTGTATCAGACATACTCACTTTGCTTCTACTTTCAGGACCTTTCAAACCATATCTTCTTCCAATGTCTTCCTACTCATTTGGCCTTGAGACACTGCCTCCAGCCTCTGGTCAGCACATGTTGCCATTCCAATTATTCCCTTGTGAAACAATCACCTTCTTTCTATTCCACAGACTGTAACTCACCCTCAGAAGTAGGTCTTGTAAAATATCTAGAAACAGATTTCTTATTCCCTCCTCTATTTCTAGTCTTTCCTTAAAAAGTCTAAATTTCAGTGTTACATACTTAAAGGGAAAAAAGTGTTCGCAGTGTTTAAGGTAATTCTGTGCCGAGACTGCTGCCAATCACAGTGACTAGTATTGTCTCATTATTCTCTTGTACTCCTCTGTCTTCCCCTATCCATCAGTTGTCTCTTGTTTTACACTCAATTTGTAAGGTCTTTGTAAATGAAATGACCTTGTACTTTGTGTTATAATTATAATATGCAGCAGAAGGGAGGATTAGTAAAAGCACAGAGCTTTTAGGTGCTATAGTAATATGCACAAATAGATAATTTTTTAATACAATAATCTCTCTTTGAAAAAAAAGACAAATATATTTTCAGAGATGAGCAAATGAGCTATCACTAATAATTTCCCGAGGGAACGAGAGGAATGGGGACTATTGTTGTGTTCCTGTCTTATTCTTCAGGAAGTACATCTCTACTCTCTCTCACTTGCATTGGATTGCAATAATAAAGACTGATACTTTGAACAGAGTAATGAGAATATCAATTGTAGTTGTAATAAGCAGGCTACAGCTTTTAAAGTACTATCTTCCTTTTACACCCAATGAAAATCATGAGTTTCCTTTAGACTAAGAACAGATTTACCCTCTTGACACAAAGTTGCAGAGTCCTTTGTTAGGTTCATTCTAGAATCATCACCAAATGACATACTGTCACCATTTGAAACTGGATATTAGTTTTAGGTGTGCTGGTAGTCTGACTTCATTCTGAATTCCCTTTGTTTAAATAATAGTAATTAAATTTAAATTATGACCATGTCATTACATTACAAATCAATACCTGTTACTGCTTAGCATTGCAAGAATAACAATAGGAAGAATAAGAGATTTAAAAAAAAACGTCCTTTGGGATATAGTGATGTTGGTGGAAAAAGTAAAAGACAAAAAAACCGCCTTCTAAACCATTAAAAAAAAACCCAAACAAACAAGAGATTACAGTCAAGGTGAGGATAAATTCTGGTCCAGATATGTTAGCTGAAGAATAAGGAAAAAAACCAGGTTATTTTTATGACAAAACCCCCATAATTTGATATAAGTAAAGTGTTTTAATTAGGAGGTGATAAAATACTGGAACATGGTAACCAGGGTCATGGTAAATACTCCTTAACTAGACACCACTAGGACCATCTTGAATCTGCTTTACAACAGGGTTTTGAAACAGTGGCTCCTGAGAAAAACCAGTTTCTGTCCTTAAAAGTACTGATCAGAACCAAAAATGCCAGACTGAGAGACATTTTATGGAATTTGGTGGGGTTTGCTTGTTATAATAACATCAAGTAAACAACAACAACAAAGTGGAAAAATTCATGTAAGCCAATCTAATTCGTTAATATACAGCTTCTGAAACATATTTCTTATCTCAAGCAGTGGCTTACCATGACGTTGTTTCAGTTTCAAGTTCTGTTTTCTGCATCGGTGTTATTATAATTATAGTGAAAGTTGTCTCCCTTATATGGTGTTATCTTTAATTTTCACTTAATAGGATAAAGAAGAAAGGGTAGTTGTAACGAACATCTACACATTACTGTGTTAGGAAAGGCTTAAATGGATAGAAACCTTCATAGTTTCAACTATACATTTGTTCATTTGTACTATGTCTATTGGCTATTTGTCCTAGTTGCATTTTATATGGCTGACTGCTGACAATCCTAGTGTCAATTGTAGTGCTTCTGCTCTATTTACCTTTCAGAAAAGACTGCATAAAGACTTTATATGGATTCATTTTCATTAACTAGTTTAGGTTTCATACAATATGGTAGACACCTAGGCTATAATACTTATAGAATTCCTAAAGAATTAATCATATATATATATATATATATCAACTAGTTTAATTAATGCATATGTTTTGTGGTGTTTGTTCGTTGGTGTTGTGGCTGGGTTTTGTTGGTTTTTTTTGTCTGTATAGAACAATGACAAAATCTTCCAGAGTATGCAAAGTAGTGGATTTAATATTATTGCTGCTTCTTGCCATTGTTGAATTTCACAGAGAGGCAGATAGTATTTTTTACAAGTTTCATGTATTAGAAACTCTTCATTACCATTTTCATTGATTTTTAGCTGTGACTTGATCTTTTGCAATCAGTACCAAGATATTTTGTTAGGTAAGTTTTCCATTCTTCATGTATTTTAAGTATTTTATTTGGAGACAGTAGAAAAAGGCATACTAAACCCCTAAGGAATAAATGTGGCATATTTAGCTCCAACTGTGCTGGATTTGCCCTCTGGTTCCGTGGATACCTACCATCACAGATTGGCGCAGGAGAAATCACTATTTTGACAGTAATATTTAACAGAGTTGATAAAGAGCAACAGTGGGAATAAAAGACTAAAATTTGCCAGAATTTATTTTGCTATGTGAACTTAATTTTTTACGGAATATCATAGTTGTCATTTGTCCCCCATACATATCTGGCTCATTGGTTGATTGGTTGATTGATTGATATTTGTGAATGGGTAAATTTGATACCAATCCTAGTGTAGCTCAGGTCACCTTTTCTATAATGCCTCTTAGCTCATATTTATCTGCCTGATTTATTTTATTTATGATTAATTTAATGTTTAATAATGGTTTCGTTTTCCTTATTGTTTGTATTGACTCTAAATATTTTAATTTAGTCTTTTTTGACTTTGGTCTTTCACACACTTTTTTTTAATAAATCTGAACTGCTACAGCTAACAAGTATGCTGAATTTAATTTTACTGTGGTTATCAGAACTAACATCTAAAATGTAATAATGTCTTCTTCACTCAATTAATTATAGCTATATCAACAATAGTCTTGCTAGTCTGTTGCACAACCAGGTATTTTAAAAGCCACTACTTAATTTTGAGAAGTCTTCCTTAACTCATGTCTTGATGTGACGTTTGACCAAATTGTATTGACTGGTAGTGCATATTAATACAGTACACCTGCATGTATCTCCACTAGTCACCCAGCACTCCAATTACATGGAGACCAATTACTTAGATGTTATGAATGCAATATAAATTTCACTTCATTCTAATTGATACATTATTTTCTCTATTTTGTAAATACGCTATTGCACAATTAAGGAATACCTTCAAACTATTATAAAGAATTGCCAGAGTAATTATCTGTCAGTTATACATAGACAAAATAGCTTTAGAGAAATTATTTTTTAGTTGATTAGTGCCTTTAAGTCTGTGAATTTTTATCAGTGTAGAGCTGACTGACTAGAAATCCTATCATTCCTATTGTTTTTTAATGGTTTACTGATTATCTTTCCGGGTAGTATATTAACACATATTATCCAGCTCCAGTATTTTACCAGAATATCTGTGGCACTGTAGAAAAAACCCAGATGCTGTTTCAAATGACAACAGCCTGAGTCTTCAAAGCATGACAAGCAGTAGCCAGAAGTCTGTCCATACCAGAGATTGCAAACACCTTTTAGAGTATCAAACTGTGTTACTTATTTCTTCAAATCCTGTCTCCCATTAAAAAAACTATAGGAACTGTAGGGAAAGGTAAGATAATTGTTTTAAATGAAGGGAAAGGGGTCAAAGGTGAAGGATGAGATTTCCTGCAGTGACTTAAGTGCTAGAGCTGTTCCCTGTTCAGCCCACAAGCCAAATGAGATAGTATACAGGATGAGGCGACACATTCTGTTTTACAACCTCACACCACAGCATTTTTGGTCATTCTCATTCCTTAGTGAAGCTACATTAAATCATGAGTAAACCAACATGGAGAAATAGCCTTTTTCTGAGTTAAAGCCAGTGACTGTTGGTGCTATTCTATTCCATTTGAACTTAGTCACAGAATCACAGAATCACAGAATGGTCAGGGTTGGAAGGGACCTCTGGAGATCAGCTAGTCCAATCCCCCTGCTAAAGCAGGTTCACCTGGAGCAGGTTGCACAGAATTGCTTTCAGGCAGGTTTTGAATGCCTCCAGAGAAGGAGACTTTGAGAAAGACCTCTGTGGGCAGCCTGTTTCAGTGCTCTGTCACCCTCAAAGTAAAGAAGTTTCTCCTCATATTCAGATGGAACTTCCCGTGTTGCAGTTTGTGCCCGTTGCCCCTTGTCCTGTGACAGGGCACCACTGAAAAGAGCCTGGCCTTTTCTTATCACCCTTAAGATATTTGTATGCTTTGGAAAGATCCCCTCTCAGTCTTCTCTCTTCCAGGCCAAACAGGCCCAGCTCTCTCAGCCTTTCCTCACAAGGGAGATGCTCCAGTTCCCTCATCATCCCTGTAGGCCTCTGCTGGGCCCTCTCCAGTGGTTCACTGTCTCTCTTGAACTGGGGAGCCCAGCACTGGACACAGCACTCCAGGTGCAGCCTCACCAGGGCAGAGCAGAGGGGCAGGATCACCTCCCTCAATCTGCTGGCCACACTCCTCCTGATGTCCCCGCAGGATTCCATTGGCCTTCTTGGCCACCAGGGCACACTGCTGGATCATGGGCAACTTGCTGTCCATCAGGACAATGTGTATCATATGTCCATATGTCATATGTTCACCAGGACAACATATGTCATATAAACGTGGCCGCATAATAGTTATTTCCTAATGGATATGAGCATACATATGAGAGAGCCAGTCTCTTGTCTTTTTCAACCCTGTTCCACCAGTATTTTTAGAACTGAGCAATTGGTTGCTGATCTGCAGTTTGCTGGAGATATACGTAGCTGGGACCAGCTCAGTGTTTCTGGGCCTAGTCCAGCATTCCCGTGTTTGATTTCCCTTACATGTCTGCTGCCACTGCTGTGACTATGGACAAAGATTCTCATGATTTTGGAAACATGAAATCACTATTTCACTCACTGTGATGTGTCATATTACACAGAGCTGGTAGTGCAGCCTCAAACACTTCAGTCATGCCCAAGACAGAAGGAAACCTAAGTCTTCTCATTGCAATTCCTTTGAGCTTCTTTACAAACAGCCTGGTAAAGATGGCCCAATCCATCCTAAAAGTCTCTGGGTACAAAGAAAGAGTCATCCACACCATTCCCATCAACAGGATAAAGTGTGTGGGGAAGGATAACCTACTGGTGGGCAGGACTCTGCCAGACCGCCTTTGTCCTGCGGAGGTGACCTTTGAGAATGCTGGTTAAGGTAAGCACTGTGTATGGATGGAGCATGGTATTACAGTAAACTTTTCCTGTGAGTGCTTGTGTTATTGTTTTTTAGCTGGAACCAAGATAATATTCAAATTAAGTCTGGAACATCGGGAAGTAATAAAGAAAATTAAAGATTTCTTTCAGAGTCAACTGAAATCCCCCAAAGGGACTAGGAGGTATCACTGAGAATGTCACAGTGACACACACAGAGCTCCAGCAGATTCCCCAGAGGTAATTAAACCTTTAGGATTTTTCCCTGGTTGGTGTGGCACTTTCTCTTGTTTTGGAAGCATACGTTTTTCACATGTAATTAACTGAAGAATAGAAACTATTCGATGAATAGTTTCATTGACAAAGACACTGATATTCCTACTTCAGTTTCTTGTAAGGAAGAAAAAGAAAGGAAAACTTAACTAGGAATGTGTGTGTCTCCTGTCTAAACACTGGTAAATTAATGATTATGTTTAGTTATTTTTCACAGACTATTTTGCTATACATCTTACTTCAGTCCATGTGCTTCCTAGCTAAAGAAAAATTGAAATGCTTACCTGAGGACTTAACTTTATGAAAAATTGTGTTCATTTTCTGCAGTCATTCAATACCTTCAGCAATTTTATTCTGATGAAAAAATCAATTTAGTTAACAGAGGCTGAGATGCTAAAAGACTCAGTTATGCCAGTGGTTGTGGTACACTGCACTCTTTACACTAGAAATAAGTAAATGTTTAGTTTTAATTGTAGCTTTCCTTAGCTATGACTATTATTTATTTTTAAGAGTTTGCACTATAGAAAATTATGACTAAGCCCATGTCTTTTAGCATAAATATTTTGGTGATTAAAATGTCTAACACACATACACAGTAAAAACAGAAATTCTTGCCTTCTAGCATTTGCTTTTTGTTGTGGAGCAGTAGCAAATCCAATTACAAGATGTTTGATTCACTGGGCAGATCCTACTGGAACATTTTCGGCTCTGCAGGATACCACTCAGTACTGAAGAACTACTTGTCAACATAATGATGTAAAGGACCACATTCTGTGATTCACACTTGAATCTGTTTGCCAAATGATTTTCAGGAAGGCACCTTATAAAATGCTCCAAAACTCTCTTTAGCATTCAGATTCCTTTTTCTATTTTATTTCATAATTATTCTTTGCATACCTTAAAACTAATAGTGCGATGAATTCACCTTTCGCATGTGTTTTTTGAGGAGATTTCATTCCTCCAAACATGAAACACCCCAGGATAAAAAGAAGCTTCAATATTTCAGTTAAGCAGATGCTTTTTGCTATAATTTGACTTTTTGTTAAACTGATGGTTTTGGCTTCGGAGTCAATTTTCCTCATAAAATGAGGTAAATCAGAAACACCCTTAACTGAACTCATCCAGTCTATGTCAATGGGAAACTGGACTGAAATTGGATTCAAATGTTTACATTTGAGGAAACTTACCAGGAACCATTTGTAAAGTCAATAAATAATCACAAGAACAGTCCCTCGCGAGCACTTAAAGAAACCATACCCCCACATAGAAAAAAGTAAGGAAAGAAAAAGAGATTTTTTTTTTTTTAAATTTTCATTAACTCACTTTGTGTCTGTTTATTAATACAACACATTAAGGTAAATAAAGCAGGGAATAATTACTTTTAACAGTATTAAGAGTTTTTATTATAAGCTAAAAGATTTGCTCTGATATATAATAGAGTGTAGAGATAAAATTTCAATTCATGGACAGACATCTCTTGCATACATACATACATGCACTCTGTGCACCACCACGGAGGAAGTCAGTTGGAAAAATGCTGAAAGAATGCACCTCCCTCAGAAAGGTTGCAGTACTATCAGGCAGGAAAGGGTAGAATTTGCCTGCCATTAGATAGAGACAACAAACTGAAGAGCATTTGTAGTTTTCAGAACAGTGAGAAGTACGGATGGAAAAGACTTAATTGACAAACTTGCTAAAAATTTAATATTGTTTCTTGCCTTTTTATTCTCTTAGTCTAGTTCTCAGCTGATGAATCTTCCAGCACTTCCTGCAATAAGCAGGAATAATAAAAATAAAAAAAACTACCTCAGTTTCGGTTCTGCTTAGGTCTTAATGAGCAGAGGCTCATCTCTCCCTTATTCCTGTTTTTAATATTTCACTGTTCTGTTCTGCTACCAGGAACATATCTTGTCCTCTTTCTTCACTCATTCTATCAATTACATTAAAGGCTAATATCCTTTTTTTATCTGTCTTATATACCAAAGATATATTAATCAAATGCAGTTCCTATTTGATTTCATTAAACTTTGTAAGCATTTTCCAGTCACTGAAGTATTCAGAACAGGATAGGAACAGAGTATTAGGTCATCCAGGCCCAATAAAAGGTGTTGTATAATCAGTTTCATGTCAAATATTTTAAAAAGGGATTTCTTCTCTTTTCTGTTCTGTTTCAAGGTGTGGAATAAAATATTCCAGCTATAGTCCAACAAATCCCATCAGATTTGCAAAAGATGTGTATTTTAAAATTTCTTTTAATTGAATCATTTTATGACATTTATTTTAAAAAAATCTTTTAAACTGTTTCTAGCTGTTGCATCCTTCAACAATTCTTGTATTTAAAGGTATTTCTATAGGATCTGAGTTACTTAAGACCCTTCTGATATTTATATACTCTAACATAGCATCAAAGAATAGTTTCAGGTAAAAAAAAAAAAAAAAAAAGAGGAAATTAAAAAATCTAAGTTGCATAGTATCTGGGACCTAGATTTTGGCACTCTCCATAGTCAAGTTGCCTGTTCTTCCTGTGATATCTCAAAGCATAAATTTTGTCCATTACTTTCATGTTTATCCATAAAATGAAGTTCCATTTTTCTCCATTTCCAGGAGAAAATACTGTTTATACTTCCATTAGCATTCAACATAGTCCTTACCTCAAATCAAATTAAGATCTCTTGAGGCATTCTTATTAATTATAAGACTTCTGACTGAGAAATACATTAATCAGAAAGTCAGGAGCACCACCAGAATTTGTGTTAAAACTTGCCTTTCTAAAAGTCATTGTTCAGGTTATAGTGTGTTGTTGGGTGATTTTTAATGTATTATATCTATGTATGAAGTAGCCATTGAAATGTTCCTAGCTATTATTTCTGCCTTGAACATCCACAGATACTTCTGGCAGAATGCTGCCTTTTTAACACACATTTATCTCAGGTCCTTAAACTCTGGTCATTCTTCAAGTGCATTACATTAATTTAGAGGGGAAAAGAAAAAAAAAAAAAAAAAGGCAATGAGAGCAGTGGAAAATTGGATTAAAAATCCAACATGGTTAAAGACTTCAAGGTAACTCCCAAAATTCAGCTGATATTATTTCAGCTAATTGTTATTGTTAGTTGATAAGATTACTTATCTTTTGGACTAATACTCTTGATAGAAGAAAGCCAGACACACAGTTCTCTTTGAAGCTGACAAAATATTTTGGGTTTTCTCCATATTTTCTGTTCTGGTTTTTTTTTTATTTATTTATTTTATTACTTTATTTCCTTTTCCAACCAGTTTTTACCTTACTACAACATGATTCTTCCTCTTCCTAGCCTACACTGAATTCTCCTTTCTCACTGAGAAGCTGAGGCACTGTGGGCCCCTCCCCACTTTTTTCCCATTCTTAATTTTAAAAAAGGTTTAGCTTGCACCTAAGATTGATGAGCTACCTACTTACCCATCAGTTCTGTTCCCACTATTCTGACTCATCTGCAATAACAGTTTATTGCATCTTTATCCAAGTTTTTTACCTCTCTTTAATCTTCATCTGTCATTATCCCCTCGTTACCTGTGTGAGCCTTTGTTGCTTCTCTGTTCAATGGTATCTCTCAATCAGACCTCTCTGTACAGTTTTCGTTTGATATTTTGCTTCATAGAAACCTATTGTAAAAACATAAATTGTGCTGTATTATATTGTTGAGCCAGTGTCCCTGTGAGACATTCAGAGGGTAATTTTGCCTATTTCAAGAGCGCTTATGTGCTTAGAAGCCTTAGCTTTTGTATCTCCAACTGAGCAGGCATCCTCAGTACTTTATGAATTACCAGAGTGTCAAAATGCACAATCAAATCCAACATTTTTAAACTTCATCAACTACTTTTTTCTTTCACTCAAAGAAGCTTCTTAAGCCAAAAAGAAAGTGGAGGAAAGAGACAGAAATAGGAGTTCACACTAGGAGTAAATCCTGTCTAGAGTGACTTTAATAGGCTAGGAATCATGATGAGTGTTAAGTGACAAGAGGTGACAGGCTAGAAGAGCCTGGTGTTTAAAATGCACGACTAGATTTTCATGCACTCATTAGGAAAGAAAGAAGCTAGACATGGAGTCAGCCCTGAATTGGAAAGGAGCGCCAAGTGTGTTGTGCCAGGGGCCTTTCATTCCATGGGAGACATTCACAGGATTAATTGACTCCTGGTCTATGCACACTGCTGTAGAGCAGAGCCGGGGAAGCCAGCCAGCAGGTCCTTTGCACGTTTCGATTTTCTTCTCAACTTTAAAAGTCAGACTTACCTAATATCTATAGGTATAGCCAGTTTAGCCTAATTGAAATTACTCAGAAATATTACTTCTGGAATGGTTCTGTGTCCTTTCAAGCGAAATCTGTAGGAGCTGCAGAAATTCAATGCAAGAGCCCCATGTCTGGTAGAAAGCAGCAGAGCACTCTGTTTAGTATTAAGTACTCACCCAGTTATTTCCAAAGAATATAAAAAACACCAAAGGCTGGCATTGGTGCTGTGACATTAGTGCAGTGTGTTGCACGGTCAAAGTAGTTTCTCCAAAACAGAGGCAGCAAAATAATAGATTAAGAAAATTATAGAAGTTATTATCAGACCTTGATGGTGAAGTGGCACAACACATAATACCAAAAGAAGTTTTGCAGTCAAGAAAGGGGCAGATTTATGGAAGGCAGAAGTAGTCTGAGAAGATTTCAAAGATCTGTGAAGAACTGTGTTGCCAAGCAGGAAACAGAAAGCTTGAGAGTTGAACTAAGGAAGAAACATGAGGCCTTTGCAAATAACAAACTTATCCACAAATGATGCATGTTTGAAGAACTAACAGCTCCAGGAGTTCTGTGGGTTTTTTTTAGATAAGAATGTGTAAAGATGAAATATTAATTTCCTGACCAGATTTTCTGAATAAGGAAACAAAGTAACAAAGTGAAGAGTAAAAGAACTAAAACCAAAACCAAAACCAGTCAACACGAAACTAAATGAAATTTAAAAGTATATTATGAGTAAAATTTCCTTTCTACAACTAATTTCATACCATTATCTGTATTAATTTTCTTAAATAGAACCAACTATATAATAATCAATGTTTGAGTTTGGAAACTCACCTATAAAAATTAGAGACTTACAGTGTTTAGTTGGCAAAATATGACCAGGACTATTTCTTTCATCACCATTTCAGTACATTTTGATACTGTTTATCTCTGTAACTTTTATATATCTCTGTAAATTCAGATGGAAGCTTATGGACAACAGCAGGAAAAGCAAGCATGGATTGTATTCCTCATCCCTCACTGCATTAATTACTTTGTGAGAAGAGTCGGGGGCGAGTTTCCTCTATAAAGTAATATTTTAAGAAAACCCCAGGATAGGAGGTAGGCCTATTTTTTGTGAAATTGATGCGTAATACTTTGGGTACTTCTCCCAAAGTTCACCCCTTCACAGTGGCTCATGAAAATTTGTAATGAAGAAATAAGACTTCGAAGTCCATTGAAATGAGCAGATACTTTTCAAACTACTTGGCCTTGGATCTGGCCATCCACATACTTATTTTGTAGACATTTCTTTTCCTTCATCAGGCTTGAGAGCATTCTCTGGTTTCTATGCAGCTGAGTGGATAATTTCAATGCATACAAACATATGAATATGTATGAGCTCTCAGAGATGCCACGGTTCACTAAATCAGATTGCTTAAATTTGCCCCCACCACATAAGTTCTTCCAAAAGAAATTACTGAAATAGGTTTCTATGGATATCTCAGTTATTTAAAGCTCGTTTCATCCACATAATTCCCCTTTTTACAGGAGTCTCTGGGAGTTTCTGACTTTAATTCATTGAAAGCCAGCTGAAACTGGGAAGTCCATAAAGTTGCCATAGTAACTGAATGGACAAAGGCTTAATTCACTAGTTTATATAAGCCAGAACTCATATCCTGCAGACAGTAATGGTCTTAAATTATTTAGGTCTATAAAGTCCACTCTTAATGGATTATATATATATATTTAATAAATATGTGTCAGTTCCTTAGTTAGTGAAAAATGGTCTTTGATTGCCCCATGCTGTCTCAAAAGTAGTTGTATGTTGGATAGTAAGCCAAAGCCAATCAAAAAGTCAAGGGGAATGAAAAGGAACAAGAAACCAGCATATGGTAACATCTTTCTATCTTAAGAGAGGATATGAATTATGTTAATTTATTTAGAGGTTTTTTTAAAAAAATTCCCAACACTGAGCTGTTAAACTCCACAAAATCAATGTGGATTTAACAGTAACAGAGTACAGCACATTTTGAAATTTGCAATCCAGTGAAAACAACGGGACTGGACTCAATTGTTATTGCTCCCAGCCCATGGACAGAATTTGCAGTGACACTGCTCAGGTAACAAGATAAATGTGGAAAAACAAGACTCAGGGAGAAATCTCTTGAAGAACGTGTTATGAATCACATCATTTTGTCATCGGCAGCATGATTTATTTAGGGGCACTGCATTCTTTTGGATTAAAGAGTGTGACATAGCCAACAGTTATGCTGGGTGGTGTCAAGATGGATGCCACAAAATTAAGCAATAAATATATATATATATATATTGCTTAGTTCAGACAGTTCCCCACTTCTCAACTTCTTGATCATGAACCGAAAGTCTTTTACTTTGAACTGATTTGAGATTATCCACTAACTTTGAGAACAATAACAATAACTTTTTCTGTCTGCTTAACTTTGCCTTCCTTCCCCACACTTTCTGCTTTATGCAACATTTAGCAATTGGGCAGATTAAAATCATAAACCAGGCCTGCTGCACTGCAACTTTCCTAAATAGCATTGGTAAATATTATAAACATTCTTTGGGAACTTTGTACTAGTAAATGGATTGGGACATTTTAATCATCAAATCTACCTATAATTTTAATGTCTTAGAGAATCAATTCTATATAATTTAATTCCCTAGATTAATGAATTCTGTAGCTCTTTTTCATGAGATTCCTGAGTACATCAGTTATTCATTTTAATCCTGCAAGCGTGAAAAGAACAGCCCAGGTGGGAATTGCCACTACAGCTTTATTGTATTTTATGTTGCTTTATTTCATTCTTTTCTTGCATTTCAATTCTACTGTCAGTTTTCAGCAGGATGTTGAAACTGAAAGTTTCCCCTGCACATTTAATTCAAAGAGCAGACTGACACCTATATTTCTCCCTGAGTGGAATTCCACTGCTCATCATGCGATCAGACTTTACCACTAGATTTACATTTTGTGTCATGCCAGCCATCTCCTATCATACCAGGTGGTTTTGGTTCTTTTATAGGTTCTTGCCCAGGACTTATAAATACTGGATAAGTGGCATGAGGCAATAGGATGTGGAAAACTATTCAGAGAAATAAAAAGAAGATTGTTAACAAAAGTGAAAGAAAACAAGGAATAGTTAGATGCGCCACTATCATAAATTTATTTTGTTGTCCCATACAACAATAGAAGGGTTGGGGTGTTTTGTGATTTTAGGTAAATTTTGCTTTGTCCAGGAGCCTCTCATGAGCTGTGAGATAGCATAGGCCGCTGCCTTAATGATAGGTTTCCTCTCATCTCCCTTCTCCAACCTCCTCTACTGTTCAGCACATTTTGACTTTTTAGAGATCTCTTATGGAAAATGCTTTTTTATTAGAAGATGTCCTATAATTCAGAACTTACGACATAAAACTTACTTGTATTGGGGGTTTTCAGTTAAGTTGCCCCCCCCCCCCCCCAAAGGCTGTTACACAGCATACGAAATTTGTATTGTGTGGGCTATGACCTATTTAGCTTTCAACAATAAATGTTAACTTTAAAGAACATATCTGTCTGAAAATCAGTGCTTAAATCAGAGAAATGTATTTAACTGCTTTTACAAAGGACATCATCTGCCAGTGTGATGAACGGAAGGGTATTTTCTTATGCAAGTTATTTGGAAAATACAGAGATGTTCTCAATTACCTTGGGTTGAAACTTCATTCAGTAGTGCATCATAATTTCACTAGTGCTTTGCTTCGCTAGTGCTTTATTTAAAAAAAAAAAAAAAAAAAAAAAAGAAACAAAGCCTAAGAGTAAAGAATTAATCCAACTGGCTGAAAATTTGTGTAGAGACAAACTGGGATCACTCTGTGGTCTCATGGTTTTGCCATAGAGAAAGGTACAAAAGAGCACTAAAAATATTTTATTCTTGAGTTCTTGCTGTTATTACCAACAACTGTCAGCTAGGAAAGTAAATTCTGTACATTTCCCTTCTTATTTTCCTTCAAATTACTTTTGTGACCTCTCTGCCCTTAACTGAAATATGACTCAAAATGTATGTTGCTAATGCTGATTATGTTATTGCACTATTACACCCTTGCAGCCATGCAGGAACAAAGGAGTAGAAACAGGGATACAGTATTGGCATGGTGCAATGGAATCCTAAGCACGGCACAGAAATCCCCCTCTCTGGGAAGGGGCCAAGGCTGTTATCCATGCTAAGAGCAGTGGCATAGCAATGTGAAAACAAAACAAAAAATCCCCACTGGATAGGAAGTATGATTTCCCTAACAAATAAATACAAGTGTTTCAAGCTTTCTTAGTAGAACATGAAAATAAGCTCTACCCTGTAGAGTAACCAATAAATCTAATGTGCTGACTGTACTCACTGCTGAAGTAGTCCCAAGAAAAATTAGGTAAAACTGAAGGAAACAAATGTATGAAACATTCACGCACAACCTTCAAAAGAAAAGAGATGATATGTCAGCTGGAACAGGGAGTAGATAAGGGATTTTAGATCTTCTGAATTTGTGTTTTGGGATGTCTTGCCATTTTCTCCGCCTGGTATCAGGTGAGTTTTGCAGAATACACACTGTAATATTTAAAATAAATAAAATATAAAAAAAACCCAACTGCAAGTGTCTTGGGAAAAAAAAAAAAATTACCTTGAAGAAACAGTTGAACTCTGAGATGTTTCAAAGTTGAAAAATTCCAAGCTGATCAAATTCTCTGAAATGCTTCAAAGGAGTATCTTTCTCTGTTAAAGAGAATCAGAAGGAAAAAAACCAGTTATCTCATACAAATCCAATTAGTTCATACAAAAAGGAAAAGCAGGCATTTTTATCTGTGGATCACACCACTTGATGTTGTTTTTTGAATATTGATATCAAACTGAATGCTGAAATATTTGCAGCTAGGACAAATAGAGACCAATCAGGCTTTGTGAAAAGGCAATCTTAATGCAAAATATGATCTATTATGAGGATCCTTGCAATTCGGTCCATTTGGATTTACAACACCATCTTTGTAGAAACAGCAACTGATTCAGTATACAGGCCACATAATTCATCTACAAAGAAAGCACTTCACCTTGAAGAGCACTTCTTCCTTCGGCACTTCTTAGGATGTTCTGTATAAAAAAATCAGTTCTTTTTGTGCTAAATGGTAAGTGAATTGTAAAAAGTCCCCTTTTTACCCCCTCAGAGGCGTATCTTGCTCTTCTGCCATCCTCTTACAGGATAGTTTGTAGTTTATAGCTTATAGTTTAACATAAGCTTTTCCAGTAACACCATGACTTTAGGCTGCCTTTTTTTCTCTCTTCTGACACCAGCCACTTTTGTTGCCCCTGGTCAGCCCATGTTGTTGTTTGTTGTTTGAACACAGAAATCGCGTGCTATGAACTGAACAAAGTGGGGTGGGGTGGGGGGGTAGGGGTAGAGGGGGTAGGGGGTGGTGCAAAGGGGGAGGAAAGAAGAGGTTTTTGCCAGGTTATTTACTACTTGTACAATAGAGAAGAAGGTTTGAAGGGAGAAAATGCCTGATCGGTAGGAGAGTGACTGGGATGCTTACAGCATGTTTATGACTTCAGCTCCTTAGTAAAGATGGTACTGTTTCTTTTCAAGGCTAGGCTAATCTCTCCATGTTGCAGGGGTTTTTTTCTTGTATAGTGTTCAGTCTGTTGAGCATCTTAATACAATATCAAAGAACTACTTCCAACCTCACTACATCTAAATCCACTGGCTTGTTCCTCTTTAGAATGCTTAGACAATATCCCCAAAACAATGGGGTTTTTCTATGTAGGAAGCAGAGGGATGACAAGAAGTGAAAGAAAATTAGCATTTCAAGATAATGCCTTTGGTTAAGATTTTAGCACAATTTTGTAACTGATACATAAATATCACAAAGATTTGCTCAATACAAGAACCAGTGCAAAACAGAAAGGGCTTGGAGCTTAATCACTTTATCCATCTGAAAATCAAGATTCTTCCTTGCTTTCTCACTCTTTATAGAAAGAGGTCTTTGATTGGGTTGAGCTTAATGGAGTAAATTGAACTTTATAGATTTTGCCGAAGGTTATCAGCAAATGGCAAATTAATCTCAAAATGTGGTAAAAGATTCCCCTGATGTAATTGTAACCTGCAAGAAGGTTACAACAGAAAGACATTATAATTATTTTTGTTTCTTTATTACAGATTTAGAAATGAGAGAGTTAGAGGGCATTATGAATACTGGAAAACAAAACATAAATGAAATACATATATAGTTACTGCATTTTTAGAAGTATTACAGAAGTTCAAAGTGTAAAGTAATTTCCAGCACTAAAAAGGATGGGGTTTTAGCACTCCATTAGTATCACTAGTGGACTATTTCTGTACAGCCAGGTTGTGGCCTTGTACATGATCAAAAAACAACCCCAACTCATGTTTGCAAATTAAGGAGCTTATATGAGATTTAATAAACATGCTATCAAATAATTTCCTTTTTTTATACACACAGTTTATTTTTTAAATAAATTGTCATTAGTGGTAAATGCACAGACCTTCATGTAAACTTACCAATATATATCTATACCTAGCTATCAAATGGAGAAGTCCTGAACTACTAAAGCAACTGATCTTGAGGTATGCCCACTAAAAATCTTTATGTCATTGTGACTTCAGTGCAAGATATATGAATGAAACTTTTTTTAAAAAAAAATTCATTTCTGTGGCATTTTATCACCATTGTTTATGAATATGTTGGTGTTTAAAAATTAAAAAGGTGGATTTTGCATGTGCAAACCATACAGTTTAGCATTTCAGTCTTTCAAAACTTGAAAAGTATTGGTTTTTTTCTTTAAATCATTTCCTGTCTTGAAAGAGGTATGTGAGAATATATAATTTTAAATTGGAAATTTTTAATTTATTTTTAACTAATTGTGAACATAATACAGGGCAAGACCGAGCAGGTTACAACTAATAAGGCTCCTGTGATTTGTCAGCAGTGCAGGTGTAACCTGCACACCTGAGCTTGGTGGTGTGACTGGCAGCAGGCTGGGCTGGCTCAGCATCCGCCGGTTATCTCCTTCCCCCAGCTGCGGGAGGCAGCAAGCCATCAACATTGCTGAGGCTGTCACCTCCCTTGCATCGAGCAATCGATGTGTCTGATGGGCAAATACCTTACATTGTGTTTTACACAGATGAACTTGCCACCACTTGACAGACTTCCAACCTTTTAGACCTGTTAAGGGAGGAAACAATAATGCCGTCCCCTTTTCTCTAGGGTTTTCTGTATGCTACCTCTGACTGTGTCCTAAATTAATCAAGAAATCAATTTGCAGCCTCTCTGCTCAGTTAAATCAAACTTATACACAGTTTCTGCTGAGTAAAAAACATCCAGGGCTTCTGCACAGGTACCTCCTGTCACTTCGACAAGATGTATCAGAGCCTTGGACAAAGTTACAATGTCCAAAATGTTTATTTTTCCCTTTTTTTTGTTTTTCCCTTCCTTTTTTAGCTTTAGTTGTTGCTTTTTCACTATTTTAATACATTAACTTTACTAATACTATTTGTGTGAATTAATCTATTCCTAGAATCATTGCCTGTTAAATACAACTGCTAAATGAGTTAGAAAAATTAATTTTATTACCAGAAGAACAGAACATAATACAGTATAAAGTTCCTTTTTATTGAAAAATCTTGACTACAACATGAAATATTACAGTGTTTATTAGGGACTTGTAGATATTATAGGCCTGCTAATAACCTAAGAGTTTATCTAATTTTTTCCATGCCTGTGAATGATTATTCTTCATGGCATAGATAGCATTTTTGTTTTAATAGTACAAAGCCTGAGGCTCACATGTTTTCTTAAAGCTGCAGTTATTAATTAAAGCATCTGAAAGTTAAAGTCCTAGTGTAATGTGCCTGTGCAGGCCTCTTTCAATCGATGGAAAGAGAAAAGCATCTGAGTTTTACTGCATTGTAAGAAACATAACTAACATATGAAGTCTAAATCACCCTCTTTCTGTCCAGAGAGGATCTGGACAATTAACCTAAGCTAATAAACCGGTCACATGAACTGCATTCTTAATCTTATTGCCATCCCCACAGAAATACCTTATTTTTGAGCAAGTTCTTTCACTTTTGAGTTCATATTAATATTAGTGAAGATCAAGATACGTCTTATTAAATATGTTAGCACTAATTTACATTTAGGTGTATAGCTCACAGTTCCTCTGTTAGATATATTTTTCATTTTAAGTAGAGATAGATGATACCAGTAAAGAAAATTAGACTGAAACAAAGATGTTTCATAGATTAACTATCTTAAAGTAATGTTTGAAATTCTTATAAAACACACTATATATCTCCATGGTACTATTTTGAATTATAATATAAGTACTTTTTAGAAACCATTTGTCTCTAGGTTGGACTAGAAGAATAACATTATCTAATGGAGTTGACATTTCTTCACGTTTTCCAGTATATTAAAAAAAATAAATAAATCTTTAGGAAACTTTTTCTCACACATTTTGAATCCCTACTTAACACAGCTGATTACCAGAATCCTTTTCCTCCATATGATTACTATGATCAATATGATCATGATGTCATACTACTATGGTATACTATCATATGCAAATAACTATGGCGTAGTGTAGAAAGAAACATGTTTCTTTTGGATGAGAAAGAACATCAAAGCAAAACTAAGTTTTATTTCCTCAATTTATAGTTTTCTGTGATTTTGTTGCATACATATTAAAACTCACATTTTTCATGCATTACACAGGTGAACATAATTTCAGTCTTTTACTGACATCAATTCACTCTGCAGTGGGTTCTGCTATGTGAGCCTGTAGGCTCATCTCACTTCCCCGGTTTAGGTATAATGAACATTGCTCCAACATACCCAGATTTAAAAACAGAAAGCCTACACACAACAGTTACAAATTCCTAGAAATCTAAAATTGCTATCAGTCAGTAGGAAGGCCACTGAAATTGTTCCATCAGAGTTTATCTTCAGAATTCCTCCTGAAATAGTATACTTTTTACTATTTCTCTGATATTTATGGTTAATAATACTCAGGAATACAGTCTATCATTTTTATGATGCAGCACTTTTTGCTGTGCTGCCTTGTTTTCACTTGAAACAAAATGGACTAAATCAGTTTATGGTAGCTCAGACTTAAATGGTATTTCTCCACTTGCAAATCAGCTTTTATTCTGGAGAGGTTACCTATCAGGGGAAAAAAAAGAAGAGAGAAAAAAAAAAAAGGTAAACCACAAAAAACCCCAATGGATAGAAAAGTAAAAATTCATGATTTATGACAACTTACCAGTTATTCACATTTTTAAATTATTTATATTTCCAGTTTCTATAATATATGTAGAAAATGTCATTATAAATTCGTATTTCAGACTTCCTTTGAATGCTTCATATGTGCAACAAACATGCTATTATACACTATATTTGGGGGTAAGTTCTTGCTTTAAATTTTCTTCTGAGCCAATCGCTTTGTTTGTGGGAAATAACCATTACCTACTTAGAAAAGCTTTTTTTTTTTAATGTAGCTTAATTTTTAGGTTTGGTTTTAAGGACTCAGTGTAATAGGAACTTTTTGTTTGGTTTCGTTAATGATGGGCTGCTAAGAGCAGGCGGTTACTTGTCTGGGTTGTTCAGATGGTGGTGGAACTACCTACCTCTGCCCACCAAAAGAGGACGCTTCAGGATCTGGCCTTGCTTTAGCACCTGAAGGGAGGCTTAGGCTCCTTGTAGTGCTGCTCTGTGTTAGCTGCTGCTACTGATGTATCTCTTGAGAAACTTGCTACCTGTCCATATGTGCATGGTTGGGCCTGGCAGTGCTAGGATGTGAACCCCACTGCACAGGGGAGCGGCCCTGTCACCAGAAGAGCAAAGCACCTCAGCCACCATCAGCCTCCCCGTGGCTGCGGGAGCTGCCAGCAGAGGAGAAAAGCCCATAGGCGCTTGGCCACAGCCACAGCCATGTCCATGGGCTGGTGCAGGGTGCTGAGGGGATTTGGACACAGGATCCCAGTCAGATATTGCCTGTGGAACCAGTAACTGATGGGGTTGGGGTCACTCAGGGAGAGTCCCCAGAGGTACATGGAGGAGAGACTCCAGGGATATGTGAGGGGACAAACTATTTGGGTACATGTGGAAGGACTCTAAGAAGGAACCAGAGAGACCCTAGGGACCCCCATGGCCCCACCCCAGGCTGTGCACCCCATGGCGGGGACTGCTGTGCTGACCTGCCTGGTCTTCCTCCTGGAGGCCACCAAGTCTGTCTCCCCTGACAGATCAAGGGAGTAGTATCACTTGTGAAAATTTCATATAGCTGTGATTAAAATGCTCAGGTATCTGAGCCCATTCAGTCTCCACACTGTCAAATTGTCTTAAACTGTGACAGTCTTTGATTCTAGGCTCTGTTTTCCCACAATCTTTAAGTGGAAAAAAATATCTTCATAAGTTGATCACTTGAAAAAATAGCTGAGATAAAGAAATGAGTAGAATAATATTACATGTAAGGCACCAGAAAAAGGGTCTAATTTTGTAACATTTGCACACTCCTCAAAGCGCATATATGAAAAACTGAGCAATCAGCACAGTTTATCTCTATGTGACATTTCCAAATGCTATTTATACATTTCATGGGTCAGTCTTTTATGAAAATAGCAGTGTACGCCAGCTATCTAATGATCTGGCATTTGAAACCAATTCAATTTATATGTTAAAATTGATGTTAGGGGAAAACCAATACACTTACCACATTTTCATTCTGTAAGTCTAGTTGTCATCTTAATTTGTCTGGAAACGTCTTTTTATTTTCCAGGGGTACCTCACGGGATATAAAGTAGTATAAATCATTCTAGCTCCTCTACCACTGGAAATTACCATCAAGGGTAAATTTTGGTCCAGCCAATATATATCACAGTGACACATAAAAGCAGCACCAGCAATGCCCTTAATCTTCTCCGACGGCTGTCTGCATCTCATGGAGAAAAGCAGAGAGATCAGCTGTTTGAAGATGAACAGGGCAGTAATTGAAACTAATGCTGTTTCCAATTTGTTTGCAAAGATGCTGAAGGGTATAGTTGGCACTATATTGGCACATGTCCTCCTCTCCCTTCATTCTTTCCCTCGTTTTCTGCGAGCTCCATGGGAAGCTGAGGCACATGGGAAGGGTGTCATAAGCATGACCCATTGTTGTGGCTCATGAACCCTTAGACAATGGTGTCTTTTTGTGTTCTTCATCTGAAGGATGAAAAAGAGAAGGAATTTGCGCCGTTTAGAGAAAAATATCCCATTTCATATCACCTCAATTGTCATGGATAATCAAAAGGTAACCAAAGTTAGGACTGCTCCTAGTCTGTGTCCATCTTCTCAAAAATATGTGCAAATACATCGGGACGCCAGGAAGCTTCTGTAGCAGTTTGCACATTCATACTCCTCATGCCAGCATGTAACACAGCACGGTTTTGTGTATGGTCATGTGTACTTCTATGAATTTTTTCAATAAATTTCAAAAAATATGCAGAGAACATTTAGAGTATTTTGAATTATATAAATTCT
The DNA here is from genome assembly GCA_035590275.1 of Ibycter americanus. Lineage (NCBI taxonomy): Eukaryota > Metazoa > Chordata > Aves > Falconiformes > Falconidae > Ibycter > Ibycter americanus. The sequence goes on from JAVJGI010000040.1 coordinate 63,346,033, forward strand.
TACCTGTTGCTGTGCCATGATTTTCTCAGCTTTACTTATGTAGTTTGTTGTCAGTTGTTTGTTTTGTTGTTTTTTTTTTTAATTTCAGAGTGTTTCAAATCATCCAGAAATCACAGATTAATGATTTTACAAAGATTTATATATCCTTGGGGTTTGGCTCCTGTGTTTAGCCACCATGGATAAAACTCTTAGGAAGTGAGCTGTGTTCACTTGTGGCCACATCCAGTGAACCACAATCTGTTTACAAATCAATAAGACATAGCTCCTTGTTTCACCCCTTGATAAATTCTAGTTTGGATATTGAGATGTCATTTAACAATTTCACTTTGTTAAATAGACACTAAATAATACAGTTTTCCAGTTTTCTTTGCAAAGTCTTTTGATGCTGTTTTTTTCTGACCAGTTTTGACAGATGGCATTATCTCACTTCAACTTACGAACTGCAGGAGGGAAAAATTTACCATGTTGCCATGTAAATTGTTCCCCACATATTCACCATTCTGAAAAGCTTCTCTACAGGGAAAGGAGTGTGTAACTATAGTGTCTTCACCATTTTCCAAACATTGTCTGTTTAAATCTCTTTTAATTTTGGTAATCTCTGTATTTAAAGGTAAGTCATCAGTTTGGCTACACCGTCAGAATGTTAATAATGAGGAGCCACAAACCTTCTTTATGTTGCATAAGAATGAGGGTAAGGTATTTTAGACATTTATTAATATAACAACAAAATACAATATTGCTTAATGTAGTTGTAAAAGCAGTCTTAAACAGACAATTTTCAAAAAAAAATAAAACTTCAAGAACTTTAATTGCTATTTTATGCATCCATATTATTTTCTACTGACTGTCTTAAAGATCTATAAAATACTGAAAAAGAGTTTACTGTGCAGAGATTTTATCCTGGCTATGTTTGATTCAGAATAAATACATAAAGACAGTGCTCAGTCACAGTGAATTCAGTTATTCATTTTTTATTTATATTTTACAATTTGCTGTACTAGAATATGTTTTAGCTTCCAATATGTCATAATTCCATGCAAAAAGTAGAACAAGAAAATGTTAAGTGACAGCTTATACTTCCTCTAACGTTTAGTTAGCAATTGTAAGGTTGAAACAATTGTCACTCGTAAACTGGGAGGGGGGGGAAGTGCCAATGCAAAAAAAAAGTTTGTCCTCCACAAATCTAACATTGCATCAGAATATATAAACTTTGGAGTTCTCCCTTAAGATAATCTTCGTTCAGGTATTAATCATATTTTTAGTTCCAGTACTATATTTGCAGACCCAAAGTATTTTACTGAGGTTTTACTTCTTTTCTCTCTTTTTTTTTTTTCCCCCAGCTGAATATCCTTTATGTTGTTGTTTATTTGAATGTTTATAATGTTGTTGTCTCAATAGGAGTTTGATTTAACAGTTAGGTCAGTGGCCTGAAAATAAGGGATTTTAATTTAATATTACCTTCCATTTACAAGGTTTTCGCTGTTTGTGTCCCTGATAGAAAGCCTAGGAGTAATGTCCTTTTGCAAACATTGTTAACAGTTGCAGCCTCGTTAGCAGCATCAATTGCAATTCCTTTTATGCTACAGGCAATGCAGCTGTGGAGAGGAGACCTGGATCTCTGTATCCAAAGAACAATTATGTTTCCACGTGGTCTTGTTGACATTGCTCCATCCTCACTGACTTCCTCTGTAATGGATACGTACCTTGCCTAGTTAGCAGGGTCTAGAATGAAACCTCCCACAGTACTCAGGGTAGCTGAGGCCACCATACACACTCTCTGGCCTCTCGATTCATTCATCTTAAGAAACAAGTATTTTGCCGGGTTAAGAAGATTGGAAGGATGGATAAGGAAGACATTCTGTTACACATTTTTTCCTTCAGCATGTCGTCTCAAAAGGGAAGATAGTTGAAATGGAGAAAAAATTAAGGGACAATGCTGGAATGCATTTCTACTGTCTGTGGTAGAAATCAAGACTTTCTGTGACTTGTAAAGTAGAGTGAGAATAATGGTTTTCACCTACAAAAGAACTAATACTTTAATTCAGTATTATCTATTGTAGTATTAGGTCTGTTAGCAAAATTACCTTTTTTAAATTAAACTGATTTAAAAAATAGCCAAATCTTTCTGATTAAGCCAAATAAGAAGTTTCCAAGTATATTTATAGTAAACGTGATGCAAAGACTACACAATGGAAATTTCATCCCAAAGACTTATAAAGTATCAAAGCAAATAAAACAAAGAGCAATGGTGAAAAGGAGCAGATAGCTTGAACCATGGCATCATTAAAATCTGCCTGTATAGCATACCACATATTGCTTCCTGATTTCAGTATCAAAATGTTCTGATTATTTCTGATATTTACTTTGTGTTGGTAACTGTAAATCATTCTGAAACAGAGAGGCAACATGTTGAGTTCATTTTTAAAATATTCTACATTTTAGTAGTTCTGAAGGCAAAATGTGTACTATAATTTAATAAATTACCTAACACAAGGTTAAAATATTTAAGTTTTGTTCTAAAAATGCATGGCTTTCCATAGTAGATTTGTAGTTTTGTTCTTCAGTTTTAAGCTACTTTTCTTATTTTGTGGTCAAGTCCCTCTTTCTTCCTCTCTCCTTCTTCCTCCCTCCTTTACCAAAAAAATAATTCCAAGAATGCATTTTCATTGTCTGCTAGCTCTTACACCAATGCATTTTTCAGTTTAAAAGCGCAGAAAGTCTGAACTCCAGACACAGCCCTATATTTATTTTATATAAGTGCTTAGTTCAACACTTCTAACAGGAAAATGTTGAACATCGAAATGTATCATTGTGACTCCTAAACTTGAGTCCACAGACAGTTTTTGCACCTTACCACAAATTTTAATTGTATAAATTAAAAGCAGTTTATCTGGAGTGCTTTTTCAACCACAACCAATTCTAAATTACAATCTATTAAAAAATAATGACATAATCCAAAAGCCATGTAATTTCTACCAGTTTCATACTAAAATAATTTGTAGAAATGGACAAGCTGACAGACATTCAGCATTTTAATAACTAATCAAGAGCTACTAAATATCTTTGGGCTGTATTCTACTGGATGTTTCTTGACTGTAGTGTAATTGAGGAGTTTGAACATGAAAAATAAATTGTAGCTATACAACCCTAATAGAAGGTTTGTGACAGAAACATGCAATACAAATATTTTGATAGCATAAATACTGCATTGCTCTATGAAGATCTTATTTATTAACAAATCACCATTTTACACCGGAGATCCAATAAAAGTAGAAGCATCCTTTTTTTGTCATCTGAAAGATTTTGCAGTTGCTAGGTATGGGTTTATAAAGAGAAATGGCAGTAGAAATGTGAATGTAAAGTTAAGACAATTTTTTTTTTAGAGAGTATTATTGCTACAGCAGAATGGAGAGTTTCAAGTCAAGGAGTATTTCTAAGTGTTCCTGTGAAAAAAAGAGACTTTTCATTCTTCTTGACGTTGCCCTCAAAAACTATAAGCACATTTCAATGACAATCACTTGCAAGAGTGTAGATGAAGCAACCACAAGCAGTCTGTCAGAGGTGGGGGTCTTGCAAAAACAGATTCATAATCAGCATGAATATTTTAATGTGCAAGCTGAACACAAAACAGGCATAGCAAGTATGGTAAATCCTCTGGTAAATCCAACTGAGAAAGCTGAATTTCCACAGCTGTAAAAGTTAGTCATTGGACTTAGAGGAAATAACAAAGGCAGATTTCTCCTTCTAGAGATTTTAAGTGACTTCGGGGTTTGTCTTTGCCTGTTGTGGTTTTTGCACTGGAGACACCCAGCTAAATGTTTTAAATTTTATTTTAGAAGATAATAAAAAAAAAAAGATAGAGATCTTACCTGTGTAACCTCAGGGCCTTCTAGGTTTCAAGCAATGGGTATCGTAAAAGTTGAATTAAACATCTGATGCAAAGAAGTGAGCAGGTTTTTTGTACTTCACAGAACCTCCGAAAGCTTTAGGAGTTACAGCTTCCTCCCAGTATAAGTCACTTCTGCTTTTAGTTTTGAAAACTCACAGTATGACACTGCTTACTGCATGCTATTTTGGGTGCCCTGAGTAAAACTATGAACACAGGCACTTTTGTGCAAAACATCATAAGGCCTCTCTGATGTTCATTCAGAGTTCAGAATTAAAATGCGGGAGGCCCTAGCAAGCAAAATACAAGCTGATTTTCTTTTTCCTAGTGGAAAAATAAAGTACTCCCTGGCAAGTAACCAAGGTGGTGGGAAGGTAATTCATTTTGTGTGAGAGTATTTTGCAAGTGAAAGGGATATGCCCTCTGTTTAGAGATTAGTCAGGGAAACAAGTGATCAATTTAGAGTAGTTACAAAAGTTAGTCAAAGAAGAGAGTTTCTACAGTCTGGGTTTTGCCCTCCAGCCTTCCCCCCCACCCCCAATTTAGTTTCAAGAATCATAAAATCTTCATACTGAGGGGGAAAAAAAAACCCAACACATGCCCGAGATACCAGCTTCTGTCTTTACATATTTTGAGATACATGAAATAAATCCTTTACTTCTCTTGCAACTGTCTATAACAGTTAATTTTTGTCTACTAGCTAATATTTGAAAAATATAATAAACATATCATAAAAAACACCCAAACAAACAACCCTCTAAACCTTGTGGAAAAATTATGCAACAGGTTATAATTTTTTCATAGAAATGAAGTTTTATCTTAAGTCAATTTAGGAAATTTTGAACAATAATTCAATTATACATTGTCCATTCCTTGTGATTTCAAAAAGAAATAAGGATATATTGGGAATAAACAAGAACTGTGGGTTACAGCAACATTTCTGTAATTATTATGAAGACATATTTATGGTGAGATAATCTGGAGCTACATCAGTTTTAGCTCCAGGCCAAGAAGACTTCTGAGAAGTCCTAAGTGGTAAAACAGCAAACATGACATTTTGTCAGAGTTAACGTATCCTGTTAAGAATAAAACTAAAACAAACAAACAAACAACACCCAAAAAACTTCTAAAACCATTTTAGGTTTTCCACTATGAAATTAGTAGCTTAAGGAATAATTATGCCAGATTTTTTTCCTCCTAAAATTGCCTCTTTCAGACAGAAAATTTTGACATCTTGAGAAAAGTTACCTCTCCCTCTTTCTTCTTCCCCATCCAATCTAAGAAAATTTAGCAATTGTTTCTATGTAGAAATTGAAAAACTCTCATCTGTACTTTTATCATGTATTTTTAACATATTTTCTTCTGGAAAGGAAGGAAAGTAAATTGTGACCGGCCCTGCAGATCTTCCTCAGAAATTCAGGAATCTCATGGCCAGAAGGCAAAAGGTGGTGAATGTGATTCTTCGGTATACGTAATAATACAAGAAGACATGACTAGATAGTGCTGCCAAGTCAGAGAACAGCAGAGCAGAGCACTGTCTGCAAAAGAAACAGTTCTGATTGATGCATATGTGAGCTCTGGTACCTTGGCTAACACCAAATCACTGTTTACTCTATTCATGTCAAGATGTCAGGGGCAAATCAGCTGGTTCCAAATAAATACAAGCCCGTCTAATATCATAGACCTTGAAACTTGAAATGAATGGGCTTGAAGTGACACAAGGAAAACTGTCCGTCCATTATGTCCATCTTGACACAATCAGAAAGCTTACTCTGTAGAGTATTGTGTACACTACCTGAGCAGCTGGATTTTTGTGAGATTATTCAGAATTACTTCTCAGCCTTTTGAGGATGATCTCCTGATAACTTCTTGAGAACTATCTCCTTCTAACTACTTCAGTATAAGTAATACAGTTTCTGTATCAGGCTGGAAATGAACACACAGTTTATCAAATTATATACAGTCTCAGCATTAAGAAGTAGATAGACCAGCTAACAATATTCTCTCAAACCAGAGCAAACATCATAATATTATACAGCTTAAGGTTCTTTGATAAGACTATATTCTTAGTATTTATGAAATTAGATACCAAAAACAATCTGACAAAGATTTCTTTCTGGTGCTCTTACCTCAAGCATTTTTGCCTGTGCTGGGCAAAACTTGATTACTTTGTCTAAAGCTTGATTTTAGATTTGAGTGAAGGAATTAATATAAACTAAGCTCACTTCTTCATATCTTCTACAGTTTTTATCATGGTTGTTTGTTTAAGAAACAGGAATGTTTGGGGAGAGCTGCTCTTTAGTAAGAATGGTTGGATTCTACTTTTGGTTCATGGTCTGACGTGACCTCTGCACAGGGTGAGGTATAGCTGATGCAAAATAGAAAAATGGGAAGAGGGGAAAGATGCTTTCCTAAGATCTGTGGAAACTGAAAAAGTGTAATTGGAATTCAGTTATGTGTTACTATTTACCACTTGGAAAACCAGCTTTTTTGTCAATGCTGCTTCTCACTGTCTTTCTAGCAATACAGAAGAGGTGACATTTCATTCGCCAAGTCAGAGTTAACTAGACATAGGTGTAAGAAAAGGGTAAACCCATTTCTGACAGTTGGCAAACAAGATATGCTTATTCACTAAGAATGCTGAATCTTGTCACAAGATGAAATCTAAGATGTGCCATGTGAAGGGAACAGAAATGAGCAGTAGGGATCATATAAGCATGGAAGTTTCTTGGAAATGTTTGTTGAAGGACTGATGAGGCAAAACGGCCAGAAAAGGAGGGATTTTTTACAAGGTACAGATAGAATGCAACAACAAGGAAAAATAAATTAGTTGTGTGGTCTGTATCTTGAAAAAAAAAAGTCAAATAAGAAGGCTAATTCACAAAGTTATGAGAAAACATTTGTCAACTGAGAAGAAAACACATACTTATTGCCAGTACAGTGTTCCCATAGGATAAACTGCTTCTCTTTGTCTAGGCACCTGTTAATGACAGGCAGGCTTCTTGATATTAATATTGAAAGGAAACAATTTGGACTATCACATATTAAGGAAAACAGTTACCCTGTTAGCCTGATCTCACAGACTATGCTATTTCCTGCAGAGAGGGATCTCAGCAATATGGTAGCTTTCAGCAGCCACTGTCACCTTGACTATTGTCACAGCATCCCTCCAAGGTGTGTTAAAAGCTTAACATCATCTTGCTCCACAGGGGAGGCCTGTTGCTTGCTGACAGTAGAATTAATAGCACAATCAACATGAATGGGCAACCCAGTTCTGAGGGAACATTTGAGAAGCTCTACTCTTTGACTGAGAAAAACCTTACTGGAGGTTTAGAAGAGTTGAGTGAACTTTACTCTACCTAAATAAATAAATGAGTTGGCATATAGACACTGGAGACTGAGAGAGAAACTTAGTAATTCCAGTTAAACTTGGAGTAATTTCCTTTTTCATTATATCTATTGTGATTAAAAATAGGATTTTTACCCATCCAAAAGCTATAGCTTGAATTAGGTGTTTGCTTGAGGGCAAGAACATGATAATAAAATTGGAATTAAAATATCTATACAATATAAAACTCAGTTATAGATCAGTCAATTGTCATATGATATCTATTAATTCTTTTTAACATTACATTTCTGTTCAAATATAATGACCAACCATAATTTGTGGATATATATGTTTGTGCTATAATCACTTGAAGAAAGACAGTTGTAAGAATCCAGTAGAATTAATTATCTTTTCCTAAGGAAAATCTATTCTGTTTTCCAGAAACTAAAGAAAAAATAAAGATGGTTAACAGAATAAAGCGCACTGTGTGGGGGGAAAAAAAAAAAAAAAGAAAAAAGAAAGGATTTAAAAGGGATCAGTTCTCATTCAAGATGATGAATGAGACTGTATCCTCATCTTTGACACTTGCTTAATTGGACTGATGTCAGAAGATTTCACTCCCTTGGGTTCATTCAGTGAGACTACAGGTAAAGAGATCTTCCCTTAATCACTTTCCAGTATGAGGAGAATTCAAATACAGACAGAGGTTTTTGCAAGGGCAAAATGCTTTCTTGAAAAATCTTCA
>JAVJGI010000040.1:63358820-63380982 GCA_035590275.1 Ibycter americanus
CCAACCCACCGCCCCAGAAGCAAGCCCACAACTGTATATTATCAATGTTAATTAACCCTCTACAGTTCCTCTACAGTCTTGCACAAATACAGGCTGGGCAAAGAATGGATTGAGAGCTGCCCTGAGGAGGACTTGTGAATGTTGGTGGACAAGAAGCTTAATGACCTGGCAATGTATGTTTGTAGCCCAGAAAGCCAACTGTATCCTGGGCTGCACCAAAAGAAGTGTGGCTAGCAGGTGTAGGAAGGTGGTTCTTCCCCTCTGCTTTGCTCTCGTGACACCCCACCTAGAGTATTGCCTTCAGCTGTGGGACCCCCAATATAAGAAGGACATGGACCTGTTGGAGTGAGTCCAGAGGAGGGCCACAAAGATGATCAGAGGCTAGAGCACCTCTCCTATGAAGACGGGCTGAGAGAATTGGGGTTGTTCAGCCTGAAGGAAAGATATGGGGAGATCTTCTAGTACCTAAAGGGAACCTACAAGAAAGCTGGAGAGGGACTTTTTACAAAGGCATGTAGTGGTAGCATAAGGGGTGATGGCTTTAAACTGAAAGAGGGTAGTTTTAGATTAGATATCAGGAAGAAAACCTTTACTGTGAGGGTGGTGAGACGCTGGACCAGGTTGCCCAGAGAACGTGTGGATGCGCCACCCCTGGAAGTGTTCAAGGCCAGGTTGGATGGGGCTTTGAGCAACCTGGTGTAGTGGAAGGTTCCCTGCCCATGGCGGGGGGCTTAGAACTAGATGATCTCTAAGGTCCTTTCCGACCCAAACTGTTCTATGATTCTGTTCTATGATTCCATGGTTTTTAGATATCAAAGACGTGTCAGATAGATAGTACTGAGTAACTGCTGCTTGTAAAATGTTCCTATTTGATCTGTGAGCAGGATGGGCAGGTGTAAACTTCATTGACTGCTGTGTAGTCCCAACCAATTAGAAGACCCTGATGTGAATGCTACACGAGCAACACCATGGAAATGCGTTGACCTCTAAGAGTCAGGGGAACAGTCAACCAAGAGACACACTTGTATGATAAAACCTGAGAAGAAAAATCAGCCTAGTTTCCCTGAGATATTTTATAGTAAACTAAAAATATTCTTGGAGGTTCTTCCTTTTAAAACCATCATCTGTTTATGTGTTTTACCATTTGATACCAAGGATGTAAGATGTTCATATGGAATTAATTTTTACAAATGTGTGTTATTAAAGGGCTGTACCCACTGGAGAGAGAGACAGAGAGAGGTGTATGTAGTTGATAGTGGAGCATCAAAAAGACAATGAAAATAGAGTAAAACTATAAAATAAAGATTTTAGGCTGTTTGGGTGGTGGTTTTTTGGTTGGGTTTTTTTTTTTGGGGGGGGGGGGGTGCTATTACTGCAAAACAGCAGGGAATAAACAGAAAAGGTGTGCAAAGATGGAGAAGCGATCTTGTCAGTGACAATTTCACGGTATTTGGCAACCTTCCTGCCAGATACTGCAGAACAGAAAAGAAGCAAAGGACAAAAAGGAAAAAAAAGAGATTGAGAGAGTGTGGGGGGAAACAGCCAGATTTCCTCTCCGCAGTTATGCAGAAATCTAGCCAAAATTAAATAAGTTATAGATGCAGTAAGTAGGCTGGGGAGAGAGGGTAGGGAGAGACTGACTATTCTAAATTAAGAACATCCAGTTCGTCTTTCCAAGGATAAATCAGATGGAGAAACTATGACTGGATCAGCTTGGACACTAGCCAGAAGGAGGACTAGTTTTTCTGGCAGTCAGTAGAAAGAGAAGTGCAACCTATGCGAAGCACAGCAAGGTCTCAGACAGATAATGTGGGTAGCCCAGGAGCAAGGTCAGCCCTGCCTTGGGTGCTGGCCAGTTCACTGGCAACCAGATGGAGAACAGCTTGTGCAGCTGTCAGGCCACTGCCTTCAGGAGCCATCCCACCTCCCGTGCAAACAGCAAGGCTGTGGCGTTTCACACAGGGAAGGAGGCTGATAGGAGAAGGAGCTATCATTGCCACTGGATGACTCTACTCTTTAGAAAGGGTTTAGGGATTCAGGAAGCTAAATCTAGCAAGGATGCAACAGAGGCATTTGAATTCTATTGTCTGGTACGAAATACTGAAGCTCTACTTTCTTTTTTGGACCTTGGCCAAACACCTTGCCTCCTGAAATGCAAAAGACATACAATATTATTACTCAAACTGCCCAGTGTTTTTGAGATCACCGGTAACTTTATAGGTCCAGTCTCAAATATGACTGCTCCTTAGAGAATTTAAAAGTAGCATTCATATTGTTACTGCTAATAAACTAATTAAAATGTTTGATCTTTACTTCACAGGGGGGGAAATGACACAGGTTGCAGTGTTCATTTAAGATAAAAAGTCTTGCATAACTTTCATGAGTATAGTACTGTTATTTATTGGTGGGTATTGTTAATTGTGTAGTTCTTCAATTGTTGGTTTAATTCCAATATGACAAAATAAAATAATGCTTAAATTGCAACTCCAAAATAGTACATTTGACCATTGGGCAAAATTTTTTTCCATGACTTTTTTTTTTATATGTGAATATTTTATAAGCTGTAAAGGTTAAAACTTCCTTTCTCTTCAACAGAAATGCCATGCTTGTATCTAAACGCAGACTTGGATTCCAAATGTTTACACCATAATACTGTGCAAAGATGCATGAGATAATGGAAACCTGAGTTAGTAAGTCTAGAAACTAAGACACAGAGCTGATATATACATAGCTTCTTCCACAGGTACCAACGTACCAAAGGTACCAAAAGGCAGGGTTTATCTGCCTGGTTACACTTCTGAGCTTATGTGATTGTATGTACCCTCATGTCCTCATAGCTGGGATACAGTTAAATTTCTTCACAGTAGCTAGTATGCGGCTATGTTTTGGATTTGTGTGAAAAGTGTTGATAGTTCAGAGATGTTTTAGTTACTGCTAGGCAGTGCTTACACAGAGACAAGAGCTTTTCTGCTCCTCACCCCGCCCCACCAGCGAGCAGGCTGGGAGTGCATAAGAAGCTGGGAGGGGGCACATCTGGGACAGGTGACACCAACTGACCGAAGGGATATCCTGTACCATAGGATAGCATGCTCAGCATATAAAGCTGGGGGGAAAAGAAAGTTTTTTCCAGCATTGATATCTCCATTTTACCATCTCTATAGAATCATAGTTTCCCAGTGAAGTAAATTCTCAAATCTAAACATTGTTTCATATTTTGCTACTATCAGTCTGGACTGTATTTGTTATGAAGAAACTAGCAATTTCAAGATTTACAGCTAATTAATTTAAACTATGATACAGAAAACAAAATCAAATGCACGTCATTGTAAATTCTGTCTTACAAATGTGTTCCAGGCCTGACCTGCGAGAGAATAATTTCTGCATAGTTCTCCACATGGGTCTATGTTAATGGAAGAAATATCTACTATGCTGGAGTCTACCAAGACAATCAGCTTAATCAGAGTTCTGTTATCATGACTTCTTGGATGACTTCAGAAAAATTAATCAGTCAGTCTGTGATCCTATAAATCAACATCAAGCGTTTTCTTAGGACCATCTCTTTCAAGAAAACAAGTACAGCCGTCTAGCTCAGTAGAATGACATCGTTGCTTGTAATGGGCTACAGGCTTTGTGTTAAGAAACTAACGCATGCTCTAGGACTTAGAAGGCTTTGTCTGGACTCATCCCTGAAGAGCTTTTTTAGCTTGTTTAACCATAAAAGCAATTATGCAATTATCAGATCTGTAATTATCTGATTTTTTATCTTTGTTTAGTTTTCTACAATTGTGTAACTATGTATACCTACGCATATGTGTTTATGTGTATAGCTATAAACACTTTGATAGATGCTTGATATTCATACTCAGCAGCTTTTTCGTGTAGAGTGAACTGCCTATGACCCTGAAGGGAAACGCTGCATAGAGCAGGGCAGGCGTGGGATGAGAGCAGAGGCCTTAAAAATGTGGGCATAGGATGGCACCAGAGATGACATACTGCTGTTTATGAAAAAAAATGCTACTGATGACCTGGGTAAACATGTAAAACATACCATATATAGTATATTTGGATGTGACCTGGTTCTGCAGACTAACGAAGAAAGAGCAAGGTACTACAAAAGTAAAAAACACTCGCCTCAGGCAGTGAGGGGGAAGATGTTATCTATATGACACATTTAGCTCCTTCCAGTGAAGGGCTGCAGATGCTGAAGTTTCAGTGTACAATTTCCCTCAATTCAAGGCCATTGACCTCAGCACCCAGCAGGGCAATGGAGGGGGTGAACCTTCATCAAAGAAAAGTGGAGCATGTTAAGAAATCTGAGCATATTAATTTTAATTGTATATCTTTTGAACTACAACTTACCAAGATAGTAATTGGGGTAATTATTAATATTATGATTTCATCAGACTCTTGAGACTAACTAGAGTAATAAATTCTTGATTTTGAAGATAACTTGTGTTTGTTGCCCTCTGTTCATAACAAGATTTGGTAGCAATTAATTCAGAGGAATCCAAGCAACCTACTCAACAACTTGGATGCACCAAACTGGTAGCACATGTATGCATGTGGCACAGTGTTTCAGAGTTTGAGATTCTTTGTTCATCAGATGAGCTAATATTTTCCGTATAGCATGAAGTTTTTGAGATTATCAAGCAAAAAAGTAAATGCTTATGAGTAATTTATATTACTTTGTTCAGCATTTTGAACAAAGCAAAAATTTAGGATCCACACATATATACACAATATAGATAATAAATGAAAAAGGTAATGTTGCCTTCTCATTTCAGTTATGAGATTCAAGAGGAATATTTGAGAAGATACTAACAGCTTGAGTTTTGCAATGTCTTCATAGGTCAAAGCATATACATTGCATATTCAATTATTAAAAGAAAAAAGTAAGCTTCATTAATTTAATAAACCTTTATCTGAGTATTATAAGCAGTAAACTAAGTTCTTCAAAAAATGGGATGCAAACAATATTACGTCAATTGAAATTTTCTCTTGGATCATAAAACTTTCTGGAACCTACATGGTAGGAACATTAGCATTCAAATATTTCTTCTTTAACACAGTAAATAAATTCAGCTTGTAGTCTAGTAATGATATTACCAGTGAAATTTAGATGATTTTGTCCCTAAATGCCCAAAGAATCTCTCACACAAACATCACAGATTAATTTTTCTCAATTAATTTGTCTGACAACCCAGCTAGAGTGGGTATGTGAAGTATTACACGCCAGTAGGACTATTTCAAAAAGGCCATATTCAACAACAGCAGAAACAAAGTATTCAGGATAATATCCTAAGATTCATCAAACAAGGCAGTGAGGCTTTCTCACCTTCTGTTTTAATGTCACATAACAGAAAATTTACATATTATAGCTATCCTGGTTTCAGCTGAAATAATTTTCTTAGTAGCTAGTGCAGTGCTGTGTTTTGGAATTGGTGTGAGAACAATGCTGATAGCACACTGATGATTTTGGTTGTTGCTGGGTGATGTTGACACTAAGTCAAGGACTTTTCAATTTCTCAGGCCCTGCCAGCGAGAAGGCTGGAGGGGCACGGGAAACTGGGAGAGGGCACAGCTGGGACAGCTGACCCAAACTAGCCAAAAGCATATTCCATATCATATGACGTCATGCTGAGTATATAAACTGGGGGAAGAAGAAGGAAGGGGGGGATGCTTGGAGTTACGATGTTTGTCTTCCCAATCATCTGTCAGGCTTTGATGGTACCTGGCTTTCCTGAAGATGGCTGAACACCTGCCTGCCGATGGGAAGCAGTGAATAAATTCCTTGTTTTGCTTTGCTTCTATGCACAGCTTTTGCTTTACCCCTTAAACTGTCTACCTCAACCCTCAAGTTTTCTTGCTTTTACTCTTCTGATTCTGTCCCCACTGTGGGGGGAGTGAACAAGCAGCTGTGTGGGGCTTAGTTGCCAGCCAGGGTTAAACCATGACAATAGCTTAGTACTTTTTTCAACCTAAAATTTTACAATCATTCTTAAAATAAGCACTATAGAAAGAGAATGTAAAGCTGCTCAAAATACAATTTGTAAGTAATAAAATTAACATTCCTTATTACAAGGAATAATATTCATTCTCTAGAGGCTGATGAGAAGACGTTTCAGTTTTAGTTGTATTTGACTGTCTTCCCTTTTTGTTTCTAAGGCCAATGCATTGTCACAAACCAAGTCACTCTTTCATGTTATGTCTTTACCACTTCATTTTATTTCACAAAGTCTTTAAACTACTAGAAATGTAATTCTGTAAAAATTAAGGGCACATCTTGAGAAATAAATTTATTCTGAAGTGCTACCCCACTGGGTTAATAATATTATTATTTTTAATATTATGTGCAGTAACGTCTAGGAGACTCTAAAAAAATAGCATTTTCATTGTGTTAGGTACTGTACATATGGAGAAAACAGTAAGTTCCTTCATCCAAAAAAATATGTAATCTAAATATTTCAATGAAAAATGAGAGATTCTGCTGCTTTTTCTGAAGGTTAAGTCTGATATTCTTACATTAAAATAGTAATTCAACATCTGTATATGATCTGTTAATTTTAAACATAATCAGGAGAATATCAGAAAATTGATTTTCTATCAATGGTAAAAATAAAGATTGCAAAAGTTTGTACGTTCACACCACAGCACTTCCAGTGCAATGAACTTGTCATCTTTGAATTGTCCAGTATCTGTGAGTCTGAAAAGCTGGAGATTTTCCAAGAACTTATGTTTTTATAAGGTTTTGAATATTCTGCTCAGTGACTCTATCAGATCAGAAACAGGAAAGAAAGAGTTATGAGATCTCAGCTTCTGTGCCTTGCCCTTCAGGAGGTATAGCTGTAAGCACAAATGAAAACTAAAAGTTTAGGTTTTCATGGATATTTTTAAAAGTAAAAAATTGTATATCTTTGAATGTCTACTTTGTATTCAGTTCTTGATTAATTCAAATTACTTTCCTTGTCTGTAACAAAAAATAAAAGTTATCTAGGTCTTGTATACACTTAAAATGGATTTTCACTGTATTTGAATGTGTTTCTACTATATTGGTCATTTACACAAGCTTGCAAGCTATGTTATTCATAACTGAATGTAATTGCCAGCCTTCCTTATCTAAACTGTATTAAACTTAACAGGGATAACCACTTACAACCATCTTTAAAGATGTTTGTGCATGACCATGTCTTCCTCAGAGAACATTTACATCCATGACTTTCAAGGTTACTTAAGTTATGTTCAGCAGAAAGTTGGAAAAGATCCAGTATGAGTATGGAAGTCACTGCAGAAACGTTGGAATAGCCACACTGGATGAGGCCAAGGTCTAGCCAGAAAAGGAGTCCGTCTCCAACAGTTGGTGATGTCAACCTGGTCCAGGAAGTTATAAAAATGATGTACTGAATGACTGTGAGATAATGATTTCCACTTTTTTTTTCCTGAACTATCTGTATCAAGAGCATGATCAAATCCTTAGGTAGTTTCGGGTTTCTTTGTGCTGTTCAAATGTGCACAGAACTTACATTATGATATTGACCCAATCTTGCAGACAAAGAAAGGCAAAAAATGTTTCCTGCAGAGTAGGGTAGATGTGGTAGAGAGGTCAAGTTTTTCACATGGTGGTAATACTGCACACTGGCCTGAATAACTGAAGCCTTTCCACAAGGTAGGTTGAAACTATGTCATGATCCCCGCTACTGGGAGTGAGGGACTCTGCTTGGGCACAAGGACTAGTTAGGCTGCACTGCGTGAAGAAATGGAGAGCAAGTTAATATCTAAACAAATAACTCCAGCAAAGTTCTAATATGTAAAAAACCGTTAACTCAGAGTTTACTATCTCACCCATAACATTCAAGACATGGGTTCAGAATTGTTCTATTTCTTGTTTTTGTAGCAGGTGCATTAGCAGTCCAGGGGTTGGAGGGATTTCCAAGCCTGGTGTAAATAAAGTATCATAAAGGTGCTCTGCTCTTAAACTTAAAATCTCTTTAGAGTAAAGGGCTAAACCAAACAGTTTTCCAAAGTATAGCTAAAAAAGATATTAAAAAGTGGGGGAAAAAAAGAAAAAAAAAAAAAAGGAATACTCAGCTCTGTGTAGAAGAGGAGTTATCAGGAAAAAGCAACACCTTTAGATGTGCAGCACAGATATCTCCTAATTCTAGTACATCCAAATTCCTGCTCAGGATAACATGGCAATATGTTATGATTGTTAGAGTTTCCTTTTTGCCCGACTTGAAAGAAAGTTGTCAATGGAAGCAGATAATAAGGAGTACTATTAACTCCATCAAATTTATCCAGGGTGAGAGATATAGTGAACTGTTTATAAACTAAGAATCAACTACACAGTAAAAGAAACAAAATCAGCTACCTAGTGAAAAATACATCGATATGGAATATAACTTGATATTAAACTGGAAAGCTGGAAGTGGGTAATTATTTTTAAATATGGCACCAAATTAAGGAACAGTTGGTATTTGCAAAGAACAGATGTTAAAGATCATTATTATAACCACTGGCAATATTGTATCTTATAATCAGCAATATATTAGCACAAAATAGAGTGGGAGCAAAAGGAAACCTATGTTGAAAATACTCAGTTTTATGGGCAAAAAACTGTCTTGATTAATGTTACTTGAGATCTTAAAAATATAGCATATACCTTAAATAATCTCAAAAAGTCATGCTTTGCTCGTAAAAAGAGGAAGCAGAAATAAAGTTCACCAAACTCTCTGAACACAGAAAGAAGCATAAAGAACTGTGAGAGTGACACCTCATTATGTAGTGCTAAGTGGGAAAGAGCTTCTCACATCTGCAATGGAGCAGATGACAAACATCATTATTGTGAACATCAGTATCAGCATCTAAGTTATACGGACATTTGAACAGCACAAAGGTACTACTCCCAGTGGGAGATGTCACTGCCTGCTGCTAGCCAGCCAAGGGAAAGAACAACGTTTCCCGTACCCCATTGTAAATACACTCTTTTGGAATAAATGGGCCATTCAAAGGAGACATTAAAGGAAACATATGAAAATTTAAACCAGTAAAGTATCTAGCTCACAGCATAGATAGCTAATATATGAAACACAAAGAAATTACTTGTCAGAAAAGACATACACGAACAAACCTCAGGAAGAGTTTCTGGAAAACAAAATCAAACTAAATTGTTTAAAGATAGAATGTGCGCTAGCCGTAGTAACTCCAGGGTAGATCCAAAGACGGAGGGGGTGGGGTGGGTGGTGGGTGGATATGGGGTGGTTGTTGTTTTGTTTTGGTCTTTTTTTTACTTTTTTTCCTAGAGTTATGGACTGTCAGAAGTTGGAAGACTAGACGGGCTTTGAGAAAGAAGTTCTGATAATGATCTGTCTTGATCCTCCCTACTTCTCCTTTCCCCTCACTCCACCTACCCACAACTGGTTTACAAAGAAGACATTATCAAAGAAGGTATGCACCTTCTTTCTGTTGATGATAGCAGCAATAACTTATATTCACAGATTCGGAAGACAGATAAATAAATGACCTGGGATTACAAGTTTCAAAACTATAGGCTACTGGTCGGAAAAAAGAGCAAACAACATATCCATGTAAATTAGAATAAAGGCATTGGAGTTTTCCCATTTTACATGGGAGAACCTCAATTACTTGCACCTGTGTGCAAGGGTTTGGGCTATTTTTTCCAGGCACTTAAAATATCTTCTACAGCTTGAATCTGACTTGGTAGTCCCAAGTTTGTGTTTTAGTACTGCTGCTTATTGTATTTTATTTGCTCCTTTCCTACCTTCTAATAAAGAAATTGAATCTGCAAGGATAAAAAAGGCAGGAGGGTAAAGACTTACATAATGTGATTCATATGAAAATACTGTAAGTGGCTCATTTAGATATAGTTTTGACATATGGGCTAAATTAAGACTTTAAATTGTGCAATACATCTTTTAATGCAAAAGAAATAGTATAAATGGGACTCAATTAATGAGCAGAAAATGTAAAAGACATTCTGGAAAAGCTATGAATTGCTTACTAAAATAAACTGGCAAAATTAATAGATAATGACTTTTGCAGCTCACTGTCATGTTCTCTTAACCACAACATCCATCAGAAAAAAAACATGCTTACACCCAGTTATTTTTCTTATTGAAGCTGCATGGGTGAACACTCCGATGAGAATAATTGAAAGTCTCCTTAATTGCCAACACAGTGGTAAAGCAGGACTTTGGACAAAAAAAAAAAAAAAAAAAAAAAGCTAATCCTTCCAGCTGCGTGTGTTCACCCGTGGCTCCCTGCTTCTGAAGTAGCAAAGAGGCACCTATCAGCAAGCTTTTACAACCTCAAGGTGAGGGGATGGCTTCTGGTACCTCCTTCTGTTCCAGGGGGGGTCTACCTGCCTCCCATGTTGCTCCTCCTGCAAGAGGAGGTGACCTGCCGATGGATGGTGGAGCAACGCCACAGCAGGCAGCCCTGTGGGAAGGGGAGAAGCACAGCAAGAGGCAGGGAAGGGGCTGGTGTCTGCTGCAATTCACTGCCACTGGTGTGACAGTTTTTCTTCCCCCGGGCCAGGGAGGAGAGGCACAAGGCAGCAGGACACATCACTGTGTTTAGCCACAAAATGATTAAGACAACAGGTTTTATTTCCTTTCCTTTAACTGTTGATGCTACTTCTATTACCATCTTCTGAGATAAATAATTCACTTCAGGCTGCAGCAATTTTATTTAATGCTTACAGAGGGAAAACTGATGAGGTACTGTGATTATTTATATTACTGCTGTGAATGGTGACTTTAGTTCTAACATCCCAAAACAATATATAGTTCTGCTTTACACAGTACAAAAGCTACATATGATAGTTACCATCTCATCTTTTATTAGTGAACTACTGTTTAGCTCCTCAAAGAGCAGCAGTTTCCTCTTTTTTTTTATTTTTTCTTTCTTTCTTTTTTTTTTTTTAAGACGGGTATGTATAACGCAAAATATTAAGATTATTTCTGTTCTTTGACCTATTTGTATGAAGCTTTTTTCTTGTTGCAGTATTTTTAATTGCTTCTAAGGCAATCTAGCCAACCATGCATCTAATGCTCTAACACTCTAAGAATGGCCTTAGACTTCAATGAACCTTTTTGTATTATTATTGATTTTGTCTGGTTTCTGGCATAACTACAGTCCTAGGGTGGGACTTTTTCTCCTACCTGCCTTCTTGATGCTTATCATACACATGGTACTTTCTGATTATCATTTTATATGTTATTTGCTATAACGCTGTTTCTGAGGTTTGCTAGAATGCTCTCATTTATTGTCTACAGAGTAGCTTCTCTGTGTATTCAAACATTCCTGACTTCTTTTCCCCATGAATTCTTTTTGCAGTTCTGTTTTACACACTGTTGGAAATGGTCATGCACTGATATTTCAGAGGGACAGGAGAAGACAGGAATTACATCAATAGAAGTAAACCAGGCACAATATTCCCTAACATCAGCCTGCAAATTATGATCCAAAGGGTCCTTAATCTAAAACTCAGCAAAAAGAAAAGACAACTCTTTGGAGAGGAAATGTAGGCTCTGGCTCTCAGTAAGCTTCTAATGACAATAGACATCGATATCTTTCTTCAAAGTGTTTCAGATTTGGCAAACTCATCTTTTCACCAAATTTCTCTTAAGCAGAAATGTTCACATCATTTCTAGTAATTTTGTAAGCCCTGTCACTCAGCTACAGTGGGCATTGCTGTTCTTTTAAAGTGATGGTGTCTTTGGCAGGGAACACACAGGATGTTGTGAGGAGGACAGGGTTGCAGTACTTCCACAGTGACAGTGGAGCAGGATTACAAATTGAGAGAGAAACATGGCAAATTATAAGTCTGTGGACATATCATCACCCTGAGACAGAACTATCAGAAATCAAACTCCTTATGATAAGCCTACAGAAACATGGACATATGGAGGTCTTTATGTGTACGTACTATTTCTATGTGCTATAGATATCTATGTTTTCTTTCCCACCTCACCCCACCCCATACCTTTTTCTCCAGAGGAAAGATTAAGAAACCTGGCCACTTAAGTATCTTTGATTTCTTATAACTACACACATTCACAGGCCTGAACCTTTCTATCTGTAGTGTATTTATGTTTAATTGTGTTACTTTGCTTTGGTTACAGCTTGATAATTTTACATTTAAAGCAAAGATGCATTTTTCTGTTTGTTTTGGGAGCTTCATGCAACTACATAATATCAATTTTGGTCATTCACCCAATCCCAGAGATAACAGTGCAATGATTTAGATATAAGTTGGCAGTGCAGCAAAATGTGATTGAGAGCAAATATTGGAGTCAGACGCTTGAATGTAAAGGAAAAGCAAGCTGGTTTAAAGGAAATTAAAATTACAATGAGGGTAACATTTCAATCAAATGGGTAGAGATAGATAAAGAACATTACGTGTGAATGTTGTTGAACCACCCAGGCAATAAGATCATATTATGGATATGATAATTGTTCCATAGAACTGAAGAAAAGCTCATCATGCAGAATATTTTGAAAGACATACCCAGTTATTTTGGTGTTTAATAAAGAAGCTTAATCATGATAGGGAAGTATGTTACAGTATATGTAAAGAGTAAAGGAATGATCTAACGATGCCTTAAGGTCCATCTCACTTTTGTTTCCTGTGATTCCAGGGTTCTGGGATATGAGATAATCTTAACATCATGTCTTTTAATATCAGAAGGTTGCCAGAACAATTTATTCCAAAAGTCAGTTTTCAACACCGTAATAATTGCCCTCAGCCAATCCTTCTACCCGTTATCTATCTCTTAGAGATTTATTTGTACTGCATGGCTGAAAACATCTTCAGTCTTCAGTAGTTTTTAAGCCCATTGAAAGAAATTCAGAAAGAAGCACCCTTTTATTTCAAACTTTATCTCTCTATACTCCTCCGAAATCTTTTAAGTCTTCTTATGTCATTGGCCTCAGAATGTGGGTTTTTTTCCATTCCTGTTAGTGTGCTTTTGTAAACTCTCATCAACATCAGATAGCCTGTCATCAAAACTAGTAAGGACAGTGATTTTGATTTGCACTAGTGACTACAGCAGCTGGACCTCATTTGAAACTCTGGCCTCATTCTGAGTTGATTGTAAGATCTGTAAAACCGTAATGCTTTCTGTCCTTTTTAGATCATGAAGACAGTCTAGCAAGGGGTGACCTCAACTTTTACAATTACATCCAATATTTGTTTTTGAATATCAGTGAAATAGGACAATAGTTTTTGTGTTAATTTAAAAACATTCCCGAGGCTTCAGACCCTGGTCAGATAGATATTACGGTTTTGGGAACCTGTCAATGAATGTGCCATTCACTCCTACACAGAATTAAATAACTATGTCAAGTCAACCAAACAAAAGAACAAGCCAGCAAGTTTGTTTCACATATTTACATAAATGCATGTATTTTTACATCAAATACTTGAGAGTGGAGTACTGGTGCCAGAGTGTGAGGCTTATTTTTAATATGCAAGTTTATCCATTTTAAATAAAAGACCCTGCACAACTCCCAGATGCTTTTTTTGCTCAAATATAAATAGCTTAGTGGCACTTATGGAATATCCTAAAGTGCTTTACATCAACAAAAGTTACTATCATAGGTATTTGAGTGAATTTTTACTTCACACTAGATTATTATTTATGTCATCCCTGCAGAGATATGACTCCTCTACAACATATTTCCATTACAATTTAATAGGTTATTCCTAATGAGTTGGCTTCTTTCTTTCCTTGCACTTTTTTTCCCATAGTAGCAGTAGTTACTAGATAAAATCATATTTTTAAAATAGTGTACCTCAGTGACATTTTGTAGTGGAGAGTATGTATCTGAAATGTTAGCAGAGCAACATTTAGGAGATAATACCCTCATAAAGCTTGGAGTACTCTCTATTTTTCATGTGGTAGTATAGTAAGAAACAACACAATGGGTTGCGAGAAAGAACTATGAAGCGGTAGCTACCTGCATAGAAATGAAAAATGGAGGGCAAGACATTGAGTGACCTTGCCCTGTCATACGTGTGTCATACTCCCAGACCAATGATCAGTTCTAGCAGGCCACGCACCTGCCTTAGTGACCACAACTTGCTGTTGCTGGTGGGTGTCAGTTACTGTTGTAAAGAACAAAAAGAAGACGTGGACTGATGAGAAGAGAGTGGAGGGGAGAAAAAAGACTGACAGTTGGGTAGAAATCTCCAGACAGCATGAATCCTTGGAGAAGGATTTTTGGCCCAACAAGTGTGATATTTGCTGAGTTTTCTTTCTTTTTTTTTGGTGTGTGTGTGTATGTGTAATTTCATGAAGCTTCATTCTCATACCAAAAGCTGTATTTCACATTTGTGTACAGCCTACCATGCTTTCTGAATTGTAAAAATAAGAATTATTTTGATGAAAGAATAATTGAATTCAGCACTTACATGTCTCTAACACCGAAGTCAAACAAATAGCTTAGCAATGCACAGCAATACTTCGCAAAGAAAAGGAAACGTGTTTTGCTAATGAACTAAAGATCCTATCAGATACAAGATTAAATAGCCAAACTGTTTTATTCTGGGTTTCAGTAGACTGTGGGTTTTTCTGAACTCCAGTATTGTTAGGGAGATACGTGAATAACTACCTTTGTTCCAAGTTTCTTCATTGTCTAATACATCAGTTGTGGTTTTGATCCAAACTAGAAACCCTGTAGTTGACGTAATTTTTATCTGCATTCCATTTTAAAACCAGAACTGCAAGAGAACAACTCAGGATGAGAATATGTAATTGCTTCTTCTGCATAAATTGAACGCAACCCCAAAATGAGTGATCTAGCTTAATGAAGTATACAGTGATAATAAAACGTTTTTTAAAAGATGCAGTGATGTACACATAAAGATTAAAGACATGAAGATAGATATAAAGGTAGAGATAAAGATATAAAATAAACTCCACATTTCTTCTATAGTAGAGAATTTTCACCTTCATTGTTTACCTATGGGAAATCTCATGGGGCAGATCAGATTAATTCATCAGTCACTGCTAAAGCGTATTTTAATGCCCAAGAGAGGTTCTAATGTTAAGTTTCAAAAATCCTTTTTATTTTCAGCCCAATTTAACTTTAGTCTCTAATGCCTGTCTTTTCACTCTTGAACATGATGCACAAAAAAATATTTTATTTCAGCATAAAGAAAAGCTTCCTTCTTGAATGTGTTATATTGAACAAAATACCTATCCATGTAGTTCTGCTTGGTGAATACAATCTTAAAGCACTATAAATGCTTGTTGGGTTTCTCTAATTGAGCAAATAGGAATTAATGTGAGCAAGGGCTATAGACCAGTTCTAAAGCGTTCTTATGGGTGTTTTGCACATTGTATCTTTGACTGTCACTTGCTCTTCTCTCTAGTGGTTATTCCTTCTTTTTCCACACTTGCTGGATACAGGCAGCCTCATGTAGCATTGGGAGATTACACCCTCTGCCAAGCAGCATGTCTCTGCCCTGGAGGGTGCTGAATAGTGCACCTGAACCAGTTAGAACACATCAAAATCTATGCTCTCGTTGGGTTGCCAAGGGTACTTCCACCCTCACCAAGCAGTCAAAGGTTTTGAATCTTTTATTTTCTTTTTCTTTTAATGACCCTTTCTCTGACTGTGAGAGCTCTAACTGTATTCTGCTCTATGTTTAGTTTTGTGGCAGAACCATGTTTAGGCTTATGTAAATACGGGTTATGGAAATAAAGTAAGTGCCAAGACATTGGAAATGTATAGACACACAAAACTACACACCCAGGTACATACATATACGCACACCTATTTGCATCCAAAATCAATACTGACAAGCTTTGTTACTTTTTCCTGCAAACAGGACAACAGAATTTCACACAGATTATCTTGAACTTGGCAAAGATCAGTTAACCAAAGACATAGTTTAAAGGCTAAGATGCATGAATCATGTGGAAATTGACTGCCTTTATCATGAAAGTGGACTGTTATCAATGCAAGCAGGCATCTGGCTGTATTCACTTTGATTTACTCTGCTAGGCTTTTTTACAGATGTAAAACCATTTTACCAAGACAAATGGAGTGGTAAATATAATAAACTAAATGCTCATTGTATGGGAAAAGGAACAGTGTCACGATCTTGCTGAAGAAGTAAAAGGCCCATAAGATACAGCTTTCATCTCTCCTGATAGACTCCAAAGACTGAAGGAAAAATAAAAACCATTCTGGAAAAAAAGAAGCAGTGACAAAGGTGCAGGGACAGGGCAAGAGGGCCAGCGCTGCTGGGGTGAAGGTTCATCACACTCGCCCTCCCCTCCGCCACCAGAAGTAGCTCAGCAAAAGGTGGCAGATGTCACCCTGACAGGGAGAGTGGCAAGCGGCCATCTCAGCTCTGCTTGCAACTTCTTTCACAAGAGTCAAGCTGCTTTTTCCACTCCATTCAGCATGTTTGTGAGTGCTGGGTTTGTTCAGAACACAAAAAAGGGCAAGAGCTCTAGAATTCAATAGAAGGTCAGAATGGCAATCTTTTTTGCTGGGTTGGGCTTCCTTTTATACTGTGACATCTGGTGCCGTTACCAGAACAAATTAGAGCAATTCAAACCACCAGCAGGGGAGAGTGGGTTTGCTGTTTTTCGTACAGCAGAGCTACAAATTTGAGAAGAGGAACTGGGCTCCCGACGACTCAGCATAGCAATAGATTTGCTACACTTCTTTTACAGATTCACACGGCAACAAATGTAATCAGTGATTAACTTAAACATGTCCATCCTTCAGCACAGCCTCCACAAAGGGAAGAGAAGAAATAATTACACTGATGAGTTTGCACTTCATTTTCAGCCTGTTACAGCATGAAGCACTGACAGTTCCAAGGAGGCACACTGCAGAATGCATAGCGTGCCTCCCCTTGCCTTGTCTGGCATTTTAATATCTGTGGCTAATTTAATTGGTTTTTATTCTGTATTCCAGTAAATAATAACACATATTTTACTTGCAGATAAGGGCGTAGCTTCCTTAGACGATTTGGAATTTAAGTCAGTTACTGATACTAAATATTTTTTAATATTTGGCCATTTTTAAGCTTTAGTGTTCACATTCTTCTCCATTTCCTCCTATACCTAAAGGTAGCCAAATTCTTTTTACTGCCTGCAAACAGGAGAGCTGTGCAGTTAATACATCTTCTAGGTACATTAGCTGCAGGCAAACCCAGGTCTTACACATGTAATCTGTACTTGTTAGTGGGACTCTGTTCAACTGTAAAACAATTTATTGTGTCAAATTGGATTGAATCTCATTTTCAGGGGACTTTTACAGCTTTTATTGTTAAAATCTTTTATCTGTAAGAATTCCATTTTCATTTTAGTTGTATAAGCTTTCTTTACAAAATAAACCTTGCTGTGATCTTTCATTCAAGCAGAGAAAATGGGCTTTGATGAGGCTGAGCAGAGTTGAATGTGCAATACAAAGGTCCCTGCTCCATTAATAGGAAACATCATTTTCTTAATATCACAGACATTATGCCACCCTCTGTTAACTCAGCATTTGTAAAAACATCCCCTTCAGGCACAAATCTCACCTTCAGCCTGAGAACCTATTCTGACACCTCTCTTGACACCTTGGTATTGGGCTGATAGACAGCAGATGATGCCTTTCACTTGTAGTACTGAGTTACATGGACTTCAAATCAATTGCACTGTTTCTCTCAAACTGCAAATTGTTTGACTGACTACTATACGCTTATAGAGGGCTCCTGAACAGATTTGCAGTATTAAAAAAAAAACAAAAAACAAACCCTCTTGATAATAGATCTTTGAGAATACCACAGGTACCCTTTAAACAGAGATGAACTGCTTGGTCATGCTTGGATATAGAAGAATTGCACTCAGTGCAGATTGAGTAGGACTGAGGGACCTCAGAGTTGAGTTCCAGTGACACTGTACTATCAATCCATCATTAATCATGGAGTAACTGTCCTAAGTCTACCAATAATAGCATGTTCTTGTTTGGTTTGGGTTTTTTTTCTTCTTTCTCTTACATTTTCAACTGCAATTTATTATTTTCCAGAACTGTGATCTCATGACAATAGCATGTTACTGACTTAGTTCATAGGGGTATAGTGCAAAGTTTTCACCCTGCTGTGTATTGGTTCTTATCTGCCCATGTTTTCACACTACACCGTCTGCAAGCAGACATGATGCTGTTTTCTCAACACAACCCTTGATAGTGAAGGGCATCAGTAATCAAACAGATCAACAGCATTTTAAAAAGCTGTTGGGAGACTGGTAAATGCTTCATCATCATCTAGATTGTTAGAACAAAAGCATCTTTCATTACTAGTTATCCAGAAGACTTCGAACACCCCTTTAAGATGAAGACCTCATTGTGAAGAGATTATTGCTTGTATAACCTGTAAATGGAATCACTGCAAGTAGATTTTTGTTCTGTTTTGTTTGTTTATTTTTTGTGCAGCTGGGAAAAATCTCTAGAAAGATGAATGCAAGCATGTTCTGGTGGAAATTTACTGTAAGTCCACCCACTTTATACACTATTTTAGGTGCTAATCCATAAAACTGCCAGAGTTAGTATGTGAGAACTAGTTAACAAAGATTGCACCACTTCTTTTCTTACAAAAATAATAGCTGTAAAGATTAACCAAGACTGCCACCATTAATTATAATCTAATAATTATTTGCTGGAATATGTCAGCCTGAGCATACACTTGCAAATACAGAGAAGAAAACTGAATTTACCCAGATATTATCTGTTTATCCATTCATATGCAAAGAGTCATACTACAAAGAGTAATTTACAAGGCTGCATTTGGCCCTTGCCAATAAGTGGGATTAGTATTAAAAACCACCTGAATTATCAACAAAAGTCTACAAATATTTTTTACTCAGAATTTGGCAAGCACTGATGGGTTATTGGCTTTTAAAAAAGCACTATGACCTCGGCTAGGTAAAACAGGTACTAAGTTGAGGAATTTACATTTTATTTAGTACAAGCTGTACCATAACTTGTTTATAATAACCAAAAGTCTTAATTTCAGATGACATCTAAAAGTAAATGCTATGTCCTCAAATGGCCAGCTCAATCTAAGAAAGACCATCTTAACATAGTGTATATGCTATATACATGTATTAACATATATCTTACCTCTTTGGAAGTACTCATGTAACTGCAGATTAGGATCAGTGTCAGCACAAGCATATACAGGGCTTTAAGAGAGCTGCATTTCACAGAGCATATTTTTACCTAGAGGCATTTACTTAATGGAACTATTTATTTCAGAGTCAATATTCTTTGTCTTTATTGTTTCATTGGAATATACAGATTCCTGCAAATAATTAATGTCAGTGAGCCCTGAGGAGACGAGCAAAACTATCCAGGGTCTCCTTTACGATAAATCATTTCCTGACTTTTGAGTGACAACTTCCTTAGAGAAATTATGTTTTAGGATACTTATTTTGCTTGTTTATTTCACATTCAAAATGACATTCATTTTACTTCTACTACAAAGAAACCTACCACTTCCTGAATATGCTGACAGAATGTGAATCATATTCAAGGTTGATAACACAATTTACTGTTCAAAATGCACGTCAACCAAGATAGCACACAGTTCTTTCATGTATCCTTTCTCCCATCTATTCCCCTTTAAACAGATGCCTTTAACATGCTCCGTAATTAATGTTAAACTGGTTTGGTTAAAGCAGAGGAAGATATCCTGACATGATTGATATCACACCACTCTCTTCTCCAAAGCTGAATCAAATGACCTGTGAAAAGTACTTTCTCATCTCTATTTTTATAGCCTTGCACCTTCAGATCTGAAGACAGTGAGCAGAAAGTGTAACTTGGACCTAAAACAAAATGGCCTGTCCATCAGTATCCAAAACTAAGGTTACCAACCTGAGTACTTACTACAACCAATAAAGCAGAAATACAGTTCAACAGATTAATCACACTCAGATGCTAATGATAAAATGCAGGAATTGAAAGGAATGCATTTAATTTTTTAAAATAAAATAATTTCGAGTGAAATTTCACAGTGTTACTAATTCTTACTAGAACACTGTACTGCAGAGCTTACTGAGACATGGATTCATAAGACACTTTCAGGTATATAATTACTTTCATTGTTTATTACTAGATATATTTCTAAAAGTATTTTCCTCTTTTTTTTTTTTTTTTTTCTTTTTTCTTTTTTCTTTTCCCCATTACATACTCACAGTGCATTGGTTCTCTCAGGGAAAACCAAAGCTATGTGCCTTCACACACAGAAACATTTTTCTTATTCACTAGGGTGGATAGCCTTGATTGTTGTGTAGGTAAAGGTAAAGGCTTGTAGAAAGCCAAGGCAGAAAATCTCATCTCAGATGTTCAGGGGCATGCCACCTTTCCAAGAGTAGGAATAACTGTCCTTTCACTCTTGGGACACAGACAATCAAGATTTCTCTTCTCTAGTGAATGAGAAACACACCTGCCTGAACATGAAGTTTTTCTACTGATTTGTTGTAAAAAATTGCAATCATGGTTATTAAGCTGAATTTCGCAGAGAAGGAAAAAAAATCTGTAATTCTTTGTTCTGTATGTGCAGAGTAGCAGTCATACACAGTCCTCATAACAGTAGTCTGGCACAAAACCAGCCTAGTTTCGCTCTGGGCTTACAGCCAAACATTTTGTGCAGGCTAACAATAGAAAATGATTTCATAGGCACAGGGTCTGCCCTGAGCTCACCCAGAGGCTTGAAGTCATTCACACGAGCTCCCTGTTCCACTCCGTCCTTTCCCCCTTGTGCCCTTTGTTGACGTCCAGAACACAAACCTTCTTGACTAAATTCAATATTTATATGAAGGTCTCTCTTGCTTACCACTGATGGATTTCCAGTGTCTTTAAGTACTTAGCTAAAACCTCAGTATGAAAAATTGGAATTCTGAGACCCAGCATAATCAATATACCATGCATTTGCCAAACCGGATAAAAATATGGTAGCTTCTTCAAAATGGACAAATTAATTTTCTGCATTCAAGGGCATACTAATTCTAAACAAGGTTTAGGCTTTGGATTCAGGTTAATGTAGCAAAGGCATTGGGTGCCATGAAGAACCCTCCTAAAACTTCAGTTCTCACCTGACAACACACGTACATGGATGTAGTGGTGAGTCACACAGGTCCCGTTTCTCAGACTTGCCTGGGAGGTGCTACTGAAAGATTCATTTCGTCACTGCAATAGAAGTAACATGGGAAGTGGGACTTCCCAGCTATTAAAGCACTAGCAAAGGACTCAGGCATTTGGTATTAAAACGTGATACCTGACAGACAGAAACTGCTTCTTTCATGTGTCACATGGCCTGCCTTCACTCCTCCCTAACTCCAGGAGCTGTGCACTGCCCAGCTGGAGTCATGGCTCCAAGGGAAAATTCTCATGGATATCTTTGGGACTCAGACAGCCACTCACTACGTGTAGTGGGTTCAGACTTCTAAAGGAAAAGGAAAATCTTCTTCCATCACAGCCCTTTACAAATTCATTTCAATTTTGCATGTCAGGAGTGAAGCAGCGCACAATGTATGTTTTACACAGCCAATGGTAAAGTGAATATTTCAAATGCTTAAAAAGAGGGCAATGAGACTTTGTCAAGGTTGGCTGTCAGATCCAAGGGGAACCTAATAAAACTTTTCTTCAAAGCTTTGTGTTGTGGGGGATTTGGTTGCTTTGGGTGGTTTTAGTTTGTTTTTGTTTTAAATCTGCCTGTTCCAATGAACCTGGAAAGTCCAGGTATGACAGCTTCCCCTTTAAGGCACAACTTCAACCCCCCAAAATAGTTCTATTTTTAGCAGATAAGGGGTATTGTTTTTATAATATTATTTCATAGATATTCTTTTCTTCCCAATGCAATTTCTTTCGCTAAATCTAGAAAAACAAGGAACAGTTAACAATGAACTGTGTCCCACTATGTGCAAACTAAGTTATTTCCTAGCTGGTTTAGTGACAAAGAAAACTGAACCATTACTAGCTATCTTAAAGGCATTCCTAACACAAATTTTATATTAGTCTTAATAACTGGGTATGGTTTATCTCCCCAGATTTTTAAAAGTGACTTGGAAGGTTTAGTTGGACAGTTTTGTGTACTTTCCCTTCCTTTTTTCACAGAATCACAGAATGGTCAGGGTTG
>JAVJGI010000040.1:63393661-63424974 GCA_035590275.1 Ibycter americanus
CCCCCCCCCCCCCCCCCCCCCCCCCCCCCCCCCCCCCCCCCCCCCCCCCCCCGTGGCGCAGGAGAAGGGGCGGAAGTACACATGCTGAGCTGCTTGGGCACTTTGTATTTCAAAAGTGTTTCATGTTCACTAGCCTCTGACAGAATTCTTTATCAGTTTGATTTGATTGTACTGCAGGGTGCACTGTGGCAGACTTTTGCTAGAGCTGCCCATTGCTTCAATGAGCGTTGTTAGCTAGAAAATGTGATGCTGTCTTTAATTATTTCCCTTGAAATACGGAGTCCTATTGTGTGTATTGCGTATTATTTTTAAATAAGATTCAAGCCTTCGAGAAAGCCACATGCGGCCAAGTTTGCTGAGGCAGTCCTAGGTTTTTGCATGTTTTTTTAGGAGACATTTTCCCTTTTTCTTTTTACAGGAAGCTTAACGTGGTTTAGTTTTCATTTGGGCCATCAAGATATCTAGGACGTAGCAGCTCTTACATGTTTGTTCAAGTATGTCATCACCCTGGTAAACCAGGGTTGCACAGCCCAGTTTCACCATCTGTGTGTAGTTGTGACAGCTCCTGTTTGAAGACAAGCTTGCAGGTTTGTCCAATGAGTTGGCAACCTGGCCTAAAAATAATTAACAAGCAAAGAAAATTAACAAGCAAGCAAAATGCATCAAGAACACCTAAGCGGTGTTAGTGTACATGTGATTTGTTTTCTCTTCTCTCTTCCTTCACATTTCGAAAGACAAGTATAGCTCCTCTGCCTTCAGCAGGCTCCAGTGCTCTGACCAGGTCCTCTCTACACTGGTGGAAGCCAAGGATAGTTCAAAACTTGCATACCAAATGACAAAGCTAGCAATCTTAATATAAAATACTGAAAAGCATGGGCTTGCTTTTGCTTTTTGAAATAGTCTTTGTTTCCTAAGCTCACTTTCCTGTTGTTTTCAGCTGGAATGGCAGCAGGCCCATAAGAATGTCACTTATGTCTAATTATATAGACTGTATTGTCCGATTTCAATTGACATGTATTCTGTGAGGGTATTCATACACTCCTAAACTTAGAGACTTCTTGTTCTTTTCAATTACAGAAGTAACAGAAGCTGCAGTTAAAATCAAGAGCGAAATTTGGCAAAGGAAAATAGGGAACGTTGTTTGCCTGTGTCTCTACACTTTCACTTTGTTTCTTCTGCTTTATCTATATCCTTGTCCAGACTCAGTTATTATGTTAAATGAATAAATTAATATCTGAACCTTGGAAAGTCAAAGGGCATTGTCTGTTTGTCTGTTTGTTTGTTTGAACATAAGAATCCAGAGATTTATAAAGCATCTCACCCTTCTGAACCTATTCAGTCTGGCTATCACGTGAACTCTCTTTCCTCAAAGGAACTTTGTATGTATTTTGTGAACTCTCTCTGGAAACAGTGGAAAATGCTCCTCTCAGGTTGGATTTGCATTCACCCAGTGCTGAGCACTGTGGCTGTGATCCAGCAAAGCATTTAAGGTTAGTTTATCTTTAAGCATAATCCCATTGAAGTTAGTGGCATCATTCTTGTACTTAAATTTAAACTCATAGTTGAGTGCTTTGCTGGATCACAGCCAGAGTACTCAGTACCTTACAGGATTGAACTCCCTCTCCTCTTTGACACTGGCCTAAAGCAAGATGTGTGAATATATGTTCTTTATAGTATAAAGGTTAAATGCGATATTATTCTCAGGATTACTTCATATACCATTCAATAAAAGACACTCTCCTGTTTCTTAAAACTCTTGCCAGTTGTATTGAAAGTGAGGACATTATCATTCCAAAAGAATCTAATCTACTGATCATACTGAATTTTATAACTCAGGAGATTCAGGTCAAGTTGGTGTTCTGAATGAAAGTAATTTGTTAACACGTGTAAATCCCTGCAATGTTCTGCTGACAAAGGCTCACTTAATACACAAAGGTTTCAACACATCTCCAGTGCTGGTGTACATTTTAAATGAAAGTGCATTTTCTAGTTTGGACTATCATGAGCCATTTGGGGCTGATTGAATGTCAAGAGCTTCAGGCAGCCAAAGTTAAATATTTCTGTACAAGTTTGTTTAAAGCTGGTTTGGATAGCGTGCCCTGCTATTGCTCTTGAAATACAAACATAACTTGAATATTTCTACCTCAGAAAATATGTAATCCACTATAGAAACAACAGTTGACATCTGCTGAGGTGTGTTATTGACTTAGTGAGATATTTAGTATGTAGAATATTTATAGCTGCAAGAGTTATGAAATTAATTCAGTTAGATAAGGAGAAAACTGCTCAGAGTTTGCACAAAATTTGGGGGGCTTGAGGGGTTGGGTTTTTTGTGTGTTTGTGGTTGGGTTTTTTTTATTTTCAAACACATGTCAAAGGCACCCAGTGCACTGTCTCCACTCGATTAAACCAACTATAATGCTTATATATGGAATTCATTTATTACTAAAAATACTTTTTTTATTGGCTGTATCACAGAATTTTCAAAGATGATTTCAAATCAGCCTAATGTCAGTAAGTTTGGCTGTAAATGTGGATTCACTTGAGAGGATTTTTTCTCCTCCTCCTTCTTTGTGCTTTTTTTTTTTTTCCTTCTTAAGTATCCTTTTCAAATTTAAAGTCCATATTCCTTATCTGGATATCAGCGAATCAGACTTTTTATCTGCACAGACTAATGATACATTCCAAGTATTATTTACTTGATTATAAAGCCTGGTTTGATGGGATACAATCACTTTTCTGTTCTCAATGACCCACTGAACGACGACATTACTCAGAATTCCATTTAGATGATGCAAATGACCTAATCGGCTTGTCTTCTGCCATGGCAATAACTGAACCGAAATGTCACGGCAAACTTAGTAAACAAAATCTCCCTTTTATGTAACTGAAATTATATTATGGGAAGCTTAGGAATATTGGCTATGGAAACTGTTTCGTTTCTTTCACTTACATGACATAGGTATACACATCCATACTCACTTTATACCCTGGCATTTCATTCAGGATTTTGTAGTCTAAGCAAATAAGAAAGAATAAACGCATACTAAATAAGAAAAATGACACTAAATTAAAACTACAGCACAGTTATTTTGTTTTGATTTCTACAATAAACTATGCCTTTAATAAAATTTGGGCAAAGTTTTCAACGAAGCAAATATTTCTCTTCTGCTTACTCAAGTGCTGATTCACAGTTGCTCTGTTTCCTCTATCTCTTTTTCTACCTTTATAAGAAGCCTGAGTTGAGCAAGCCATTAGTTAGCATCAGTATAGTATTAGCAGAAATAACCACAGTAGCTCAAGGTTATTTGTATCACATACTGTGATGTGGGTCACACAGACACATCAAAATTAACTTTAAACTGTATGGCTTGGTAGCGGTTTAGTTTTGACAGCATTGAGACTTCTGGGAAACAGCTACCACTTTCTGCTTATGAGGCCTATGTAGCTATCACTGAGCTTGCTGTTTTAGATACTTTATCCAATGTTCAAGGTATCTAGTGAAAAAGAGACAAATAATAATTACATGTCCTGCTCTCATATCTTGGTTACAATACAGGCTTCAACAAAATTATCACCTAATAAGATGGGCGTAGTCTTCTAGATTGTCTCAGATACACAGAGGTGCTTTACCAAAAGCAAATATTTGAAACTCCAACCCACTCCTTGCTTGCACAACAATTTGGCTGTGGCATATGAAAGCACGGACCCCATGTGAGATCCTTTACTGCATACATAAGTGCCAATTATATACAACTGCTTATCCACCTAAGTTCTGCCTCAGAATGTGCCTATACGCAGCAAAGCACCTTTGCAGCCAATTCACACTCCACCAAGCTGTTTTCTCCCTCTATACTCATCTGAGGAGGTCTCTTCTTCCCAGATCAGGATTTAAGATGTGGGAAGCTTTGGGCACGCCCCTCATTGCAGACAGCTGTGCACAAAATTGATTTGCAGGTGAGCTCAGAGAGTCAGATTTAGTGGTACTTGCTTCCTCACTACATTTTAAAACATAATCACTCTGCAACCTGGAACCCAGACAATGAACAAAGCCTTTTCTTTATCTCCACATCCAGGGCTTGGGAACAAGCAGGAAAAGCCTGCACAGATTTCAGAAAGAGCCCTTACATTTGGCAGCATCATAGAAAAAAGTCTTGGTAAGTAGTGGTGAAATGCTGCCATGTTGCAAAATGGAGTGATGCACTTCACTGAGAGAGAAGTATCAATATGTTTATTGATATAAACCAACAATTTAACAAAGTTTGATAGTTAATGAGACAGTGGTTTAACAAGATTTGATGGCAAGGTACACTTGATTATTTACTGCACAGAGGACAGGGTCAGACAAAACTGTCAGTGAGACCCTCCTGTTGAGTCAAGGGGGTCAGGAAGCACTCCTTTGCATTCTCATCTCCTTCTCAGAGAGGGTGGATTCAGGCTTAGTCCAGTCTTGGTCAACTATTTACATCTAAAGGATTGTATGTGCACAATCAATCCTTTATATCACTTGGCTAAGATTTCAAAGTTTATCATGTTATTAATCACTTACCAAGAATCTGTTGGGGCAAGGAATCTCTCAACCGTGAGGAGTAACCTTGAGAGGCATCCCTACTCAAAGGGAGATCCTGGTGTGCAGCCTATTGTCATGCAGGAGAGCTCAACACGTTCTAAGCTGTCCACTATTTATGGAGTAAGATGATTGACTTATAGTAATATTTGCATACCAGCGGTATTTCACTTGCCACATGCTCAACTAGCCCTCAACTGCTGAGCAAAATTTATGGCCCTTAGCTGTTGTGTTGTTATCCCCAAAGTCCAGCTTAAGCCAGATGCAGCCATGATGACCACCACTGGGAGCTATTGCTTAAGCAGAAAGGGGTGTGTGTTTGGTGATTACACTGCCACTTGCCAGCTAGACTTTCCAACTATTTTACTGTTTTGTCAATATCATTCTTAGTTAACTGTAAAGGAAATTTGATTGCTTCAAGGAAGTTCTTACGCTGAGGCAATGTTAATTACGGTATTTCTGCAAAAGTGAGAAGTAAAAGTAGCTAACAATGTTAGCAGTGATCCATCACAAGTGATCCCTCCTTCTAGTTGTCTATGCTTTTGATTTTAGGCACATTCGCATGTGCCATATACTCCTTCCATAATAAGATTATGTTCCTGACATACTACATATCTTTTTTTAAGCTGAAGTTCAAGACTGAAGTTCAATAATCTGCAACTATTGGAGACTCTGTGTCTCAGTGCTGCAGTGTTTTCTTCATGTCAGTGAATCTGGTTATTTTTGTGTTAGCAATGCCTGCCAACAGGAAGATTCTTATAGACATCTACTATACGTACTATACCCAAGCATATGAATCTAACATGGAGATAGAAGTTTCAAATTTGAATTCATATCCTTTCTTCAGTCAGTTCAATGAACTGGTTAGGGATGGGTGTGAAAGTCTGATTTCTAAATTCACCAAAGTTTGGGATTTTCTCCAAGAATTCAGATAACCACAATTAAAAAGGAAGAAATAGTGAATATAGGGAATCCAAACAAAATTTGAAGCACAAGTCTGTTGGCTTTGGCTTTGTTTACATCACAGCAGTGATGTCAAAACTCCATATTTCATACAGTTATTAAAATCAAATATTAAATACTAAATCTTAATAGACTGATACATTATTTGCTATGAAAGCTATCCCCAAAAAGTATAGGAAAAGTATTTTCTAAACTGTGGAATTACTCCATAATTTTAGAAGTTGTGTACTAACTTAAGCATGGTATTTATATCTTTGAACTGACCATATCTTCCAGTTACAGTTGTCAGTCCAGTGTATTAACTTCTACTTATGGTCAGCAGCCCAAGCTTATAAAGCGTATTTTATTGTTATGTATATGTATGTTTATGTACACACACATATATGAAATAATATTAGTTATCTTTAGTATAAAAAGGCACCCAGAAACATTCTGAAGCATTGAAGGCATGATAAAATATCTATTATACTACTAACTTAAAATGAATTGTACAATTTGAAGATGCACATCAGCCTCATTGTTTATTGCATCTGTCATCTTCTAACAGATTTTTATTATTTCCTGTCCCTTTTTTCCTTTCAGTTTTATCTGAAATAGGAGTAAATTGATTTTAAGATCCTGGTGAGTCTGCCACAACAGTCTGGGGAATCGGATAATAAATGTCCTACAACAGCCAAGCCATGTCATCAACCTTATTTTACTGCAGCTTGATGCTCTTTTTGCCATAAAGATCATTGTATTTCACACACAGAAAACCATATTGACAATTAATCCCACATGCTCCAACCTTTTCCCTCCACTTTTTCCTCCTTGCCTACAATCAGATATTCTGCAATTCCTTGGTGTTAAGTTTTTAAAAGGAGTAGTAAAATTTTCAATGCCTTAAACACAGAAAGAACAAAGCCATTAGCTTTTATCTATTCACAGGAAATTATATTTGGATTTTCCACAACTTTAATAATCATGATTGTGTGGACTCCATTTGTCACCACTTTTGGTTATTCATTTCATATTTGAGACTTAAAAGGAGAAGACACTGGCACTGGGAGTATAAAGAACCTCTTTTCTTTGCTGTAACAGTTATATATCAGTATCCTCAAGACTAGTCTAGTCCCTGAGTTTCATAAGGAAGTGGCATGTGACAGATTAAATGATGATGAGCCAATTTGTTCATCCATGTAGCAAAGACCACACAAGAGCACCTCTGAAACACAGAATCTAAGAAGGGTTCCAGTCAACAGTCTGGTAGATCTAGCTAAACTCAAAAGGAATAGCTTTCACTGCAAACTGCTTTAT
Source organism: Ibycter americanus (assembly GCA_035590275.1). Classification (NCBI taxonomy): domain Eukaryota; kingdom Metazoa; phylum Chordata; class Aves; order Falconiformes; family Falconidae; genus Ibycter; species Ibycter americanus. Next base: position 63,400,488 of record JAVJGI010000040.1, read on the forward strand.
TCATTATCATCTTGTCTATACCTATGCTGGGTATTCAAAGTCTTGATATCTCACTTTTGTAGTTTAACTTAGTGATTTTGCTTTTGTGTTTTCTGACAGAAACTTCATTAATTTTATGAAGAAAACAAATCCCATGTTGATTATATTTGTTTTGCTTGTAGGCTAATGAGACCAACAGTTTGAGAAAACTGTTGACTCAAAAATTAAAACTTGAAAGAATGAAACAAGTCGGGAGAGGTAGCCATGCCTTTCTTTCCCCTGCAACATCATGAGTCCAAACAGTATTGCTCCATGCAAGTATGAGTTAAATACTGCTAAAATTAAACAATGTATGCACACATGCTCACATATACATACATATTTTCGCTCACTGTTTAGAAAAATCAGACAAAACCAATATTCCCTAAACATTACTTCATATAACACAATTAAAGTGCTTTTTATTGACTAAACAATATATATTTCAAGCCAATAAAGGAGACCTTTTAAGCAATTCGGCTTGTTAGTTACCTTGGAGAAGGTAGTTAGCTCTACTAAATCAAAATCCTTTGGGTCTTCTGTGCTCTTTTTGTTGGATCTGTCACATTAATTCCACAGAGACTATGTGAATTAAGAATGAACCAGCAAGGCCTGTATAAGATACATATCAAGAAAAGGAATACGCAAAATTTCTTTTCACAAAGAAAGGCACTTCTAACACAGAAGTGTGATTTTATGGTAAGCTTAAATTGACTACTAGAAGTTAACAGTTAAATATAGCCAACTGTATCAGTTAAGATTTGTTGTTGCTGTATAAAAGGTCAATGATCATGTGTTATTTTGTTTATACGTAGAAAGATATCACACAAGGCCTATAGACTGTGTTTGTATAAACAGCTTTGTCATTTCTCTTTTGTAGAACACAAGCGGGGCTATAGCTGTGGAAAAATGGAAGGACAATGTTGCACTGGAAATGTTTTGGTGGACTTGTAGCAAAGGCCTGAAAAGTGGTGGGTATTTTTTGAGTAATTTTTTATATAATTCTACTTCTTAGAGAGTTATCATTAATATTTTGATCAAAATACCCAACAAGAACTTCTCTGTGTTGTTTCTTATCTACCTCTGATGTAGATGTACTAGTGCACTTTTGTAAATACAACAAATTATACTAAGAAAATAACAGACTTCATTTTACTGACTTCTCCAATTAGGAATTGACCTTCAGTGTCCCAGATCTGTTACTGCATAGCAGAATGACAACCACAGATGACCTTACTGAAAGACTATCTTATCTTACCCGAGAGTTTTCTTCCTCTTTAATCTCATCTGGTTATCCTCAGCTATACTCAAATAAATATGTTGTAATAGACTAAAGTTTCTGGACAGCTAAGCTTTAGAGAGGTGCAACTGAGCCATCCTGTGCTTTAACCAATTGGTAAAGGGGAGTGTGGGTCTTTCTTTACATCCCTGAAGAGGTGCAAAGAATTGATATTTGTGGCTAGTATGTATCTCATAAACAAGTAAATCGAGTAATCCAACTGAAGAATAAGCACGGCTAGGCAGGTAGTGTCAAGAAAGCCACTTTTGCAAAGGAAAATGTAACTCGGTTTGCTTCCATGGGAGGGATAACATTGGATTCAGGCTATGCAAAAACAACTATTAGACTGTGAATCACAATTTTTTGTTGTTTTTTTTCAGATTCGCAATTTCTTAGCATAGTCCATAGGAAAATATACAAACAGCCCTCCCCAACCCCTCAGCAGTCTGCACAGAAATACTTCATCCTTCACAGAGGCCATAAAGCTGTCTTTTGTTGTTGCTTAATTCTTTTTAGGATATCATAAACAATTACTGTGATGAGATGGACTTTGTACCACCTTTGTGGAAAGAAGGAGTTCAAAGGAAAGGTCTATGATTTTCTTTAAAACATTTCCTATTTTTGCTGGGGCTAGATCAGAGCCTGGTACAGATACTGCAAACTTTGATTCCTGCTTTCACACTCTGATGCTTCCTAGATAATTATGTCCATTCTAATTAAATATTTGCCATAGTCAGTGTATAGTCAGTGTAGATTATAATGTTTCCCCATAAATAGTATCTGACATAACACAGAGCCAAAGCTCAAAGTGTTCTTCATCTTCCAGATCTTACACAAGCTACTGAGCTTCTCAGCAGGGGTTTGAAGGTGGCTTCAAAACCAGCTATTAAAGAATAGAGGCAGCCGAGATTCATAATTGAAAGATAATGCTGAGGCATTCATCTGTGAAGTGTATGCATATTTTCAATTAGTTGCAAATGTTCTTTACCCAGTTTAGTATATGAGACAGGTTAGCTTGGAAAACCCGTACACCCTTTCAAACAACAGAGATGCTCTTTAGGACAACTCAGACAATTTGAAACTGAGGAAAATACTTGAACAGATAAAGTGAAAGGAGTAAAACTAGGAACATGCTAGCTATTGTGATGGAGTAATAGTAAGGCACAGTGAACCAGAGATCCCTTCTGGTTATCAAACCTACCTTCTGAATGTGCACATTGCTTTCTCAAAAGTGCAGGATACCTTTACAAGAGCACCTTTAAATGCTCTTGATCACCATCTATACCTATACAACCCCATTTCAGGTATGAGGAAATTAGGGTTTTGCTTCTCTCATGACCAAGACTCTGTCTTGAAACAGAGCACCTTGGGGGAGTCAAAAACAAGTCCCAGCGTTTAGAGAGTATGAAGACAGATATGCAAGGGAAAAATAAATGCCATACCTGCTCTCTCCATAAAATCAGTTGTCTCTTGCTGTCAAGCATTTCCTCCTACATTCCCTTGTCTATGTGTGGCTGCATCTGAGCATTCACTCATTTTGTACATCATCTATCACTACCAGCACTGTGGAGCTACATGAACATCTGTGGTATACGTAGTATGTTTTGGATGAAAGCTCTCCCTGTTACCTTTAACAATGCCAATTGTTCTACATCCCCAGTGTTCTGCACTCGTCTTTGGTGGTTAGAAACAGCATTCCCAGCTGCAGTGGGAAAGGGTTTTGAATAAATATTAGGCAGACAGCAAAGATACTACTTGTAAGTTTTGCATGAATTTCTATTTTAAACTATGAGTAGTACAGTAAGTTTTAACATTCTTTGTAAGTGTCTAAGTTAGGAGCTTGCTTTATTGTCAGAAGGCATCCAAGGAAAGACCATTATTGTCCTAAACTTTCCAGTCAATAAAAAGATTCAGGCATTTCTGGTTCAAGATATTGCTGCACTAAGTGGTCAAGTTTGAATTCAGGCTTGAGATCTCAGACCCAGGAGGCTCTGACATTGTAGATACATTGCTGGCAGCAATTCCATCCACACAGCACCTTGGTAGAAGTAATTTTTTCCTTCAAATGCTATCTACATAATTTTGTGTCACAATATGATAACTTCTCTGGTACAAAGTACCCTATCTGCATCATTCAGTCTTCAGAAGTGTTGGGCATGAGGAAACTTCCTGATGCATAGAGAGGTCTGGTTCATCTCTCACCATGCTGTCCAAGGAAGCTGTCTGTGGCTGCTGTGACAACAAGAAGACCAGCTGAGATCTGTAAGAAGGAGACCACCTCAGGATCTCTCAGTTCTCCGATTAGGAGTCACATGCATCCAAAGCTAAGAAGGCAGAATAATTCCTCAATTTCTGTTCTGTCTTTGATATTGGGAGCTTCTGGAGGCATCCTAGATAGGAAACTACAAATACATGTCTTGGCAGACAAGGTCACAGAGGAGTTGTGTTCACCTTTACCTTTTCAGTGATAGTTGTGGAGGACAGAGACCAGCACTTGGTGGTGGAATCCATGACTCCTCAAATATGCATGCTTACTTGAATTATTTGGATAATAAGGCTAAAGTCTTAGAATGAAAATCATGCTAGGATCAGTTTCAGTTATCAGATCAGTTATCAGAAAAATTGTGTTGAAGAACCTAATTCACAGGCTTACACTCTGACTTGTTCTTTTGAGCAACTTGCCTTTTCTCATTTACACTGTGGAGCTTATTATTACCTTCATAAATGAGATGACTAGGATCTGACATAGCGGTTGGGTTTTACAGTTGCTCAGACACTTCCACTGCAGAAGAATATGTCAAAAAAAAAAAAAAAAAAGAAGTCTGATGCTTTCTGCTGATTTTAAAGTTTGAAAGTTGATGAGAAGACAATACCAACTGTTGCTGGTACAAGAAAGTTAGTCCTTTTTCCTTTGTTTCCAGTTTCATTTTGCCAACATGATACTTGCTACCACTTTGTTCTTATGAGCTTATTTTTTTTCTTGTCTTTGATTTCAATAGCTGTTCTGCAATCACCAAAAGAGAGTTGCCAAGGAGAACTGATCTTCAGCTTAACTACAGGTTATTTCTCATTCTTGCATTGCATCTCTGTATATTTGCTGAGACATAGGTCCATCACTCACCTGTCATGTGTTAGTTTGCTGCTAGATCTGGATTGCCTCCCTTTTGCTTCCAGGGCATGCAGATGAAAGGCCATGGCAGTAGATGCTTTAGTCTTGCCCTGAGGTGTTGTCAGGGCACAACTGAGAAGTGATACCAAGTTCTGCAGTCCAGTGCATTTTCCATGTCCCCCACCCGGGAGATACACGCCTTGTCTAAAGTCTTCGCAGGTTAGTTAAGGTTTCAGGTCTGTTTATCTGATTTATTTCAGACACTGTCAAGTGGTTTATTAACACTAAGTGCAATGGGAAGCCGTGTGATTGTCAGTTATAATGTAAAATGAGATAGGTAATAAGAGAGAAAAATATGTAGGGATTTACGCAGAGACAGGAGGAACTATTCTTAAAATAAGATGCTTATAATTACACTGTCATCGTAGGCATTAAGAAGTGATTCCCATCTAGAAGATTCCAGACTCCTGGCACAGAAATGGACTTTGGTGACCAGCAGTATAATTAAGACATAGAATTTAAACCTAATTGAGAAAATTACTATACCCTTTCCCCTGTCTCTATTATTTCTAAGTTCTGTTGGCATTCATCAACTTCATTTAATCCTGTGTGGATCTAATACAGCTTCATAAGACACTGATTTATGCATAGTAAAATAACTTATCTGATTTGGTGGGTGTTGATAGTAATGGAGAGAACAGATGAGCCTCAGGTTTCCAGTGTATTCTCGGATATTTCTATAATTCATGGCAGACAGAAGCATGTTTTTTGGAGTGGGTGTGTTTTCTCACAAAAATTCTCTTCAGTGTTTCAATATCTAGCAAATATTGTGATCAGAAATTTTTAGAATTCATTATTCCCAAAATAAATACACATTGAATGCTTACTAGGGTTTAGTTTATGTATGTGTTTGATATTTCTAGAGACTCATCTGTGAAAAAAAGAAGAAAAAATAAAATAAAAAGGTTTAATTAAGCTGAGAATTCTAGTTTTATTGTCAGTGAAGATCATTTAATTCCAGCAGTTCTTTCATGGGTTTATGGGCTTTTAGAATCATTACAATGGTAGCAGAGATGGAGAACATCTGGTGGAGACATTTTGTATTACCTGCATGTGGAAGATACAAAAAACGTCATATGGTTCAGATGAGGTTCAGTTTGGTCATTTAAGCATTTACCATGCAATACCAATCTTTAGACATTAGTGTTAATAAAAACCAGGCAAAAGTCTTTTGAGACATGATAATTACAATACTTGTTTATCCACATTTGTCATCTTTGATAGTTAAATGGTTTACAGATTACTCCAGTTTATTGCAGATTTACAGTTCAGTTTGCTTTTAAAAATTGCTGCCTTTGGCTATGGCTCATAAAGAATCTGGAACCTGAATTTACTGCCTTTGAAAATTTTCTTGGATACTTTTCCTGGAAAAATTGTTTAGAGGCTATTTTTTTTCTCTGAATACTGATGGAGATGACTATCATCCCTCACCAGTTCTAACCTGCAAGTTTTGTTTCTTCTAGGCTTCGATTTGTGTGATGTATGCATACTTCACATTTATATTATTCAGCAGTCACCATTTATGAGGCATTTTTTCTATTTCTATAGATTTCTGTATTTCTCATTTCACAACAGTATTATTCACCAGTACTTCAAAACATGTTTATATCATAGTAAATAAAACAACATAACAACACTCTTATTGTAATGAAGGATGCTCATACACACAGGAATGCATGTCTAGCCTTTGGAAGTTTGCAGAAAAAATGGACAAAACAGATAGATGGGGGGGTGGGGGTGGTGGGTGGTATGACTTTCTACAGAGGCCAAGTCATGAAGACAGAAATAGACACAGGTCACAGGTCCCTTAAATGCTCATCTAGTGCCCTGCTCCTTATGTTTTGCGTTTTGATTTTTCCAGAAACTTACAATAAATATTCATGTGAATACCCAAAAAGTCAAAAACTCCAGGCTGCAGTGTTTTAAATTTGGTTTGGAGATAACATTTGGTGTTACCGTCTCTCAAAGTGATTTTGATTGGAGTCCTTGAGCCTAGAGTGAAACCTGGCTTTAAGTGCTACGCCTCAGTTGACTCATGAGCAAAGCAAAATGATTGAAAGACACTTGTATGAACACACAGCATGCATGTAAGCTTTCTACAGATATAAGACAACCAATTCACATGCCCTATAATTCCTCATTCTTAGACTGATAGGGGACACAGTAGAGCAAGAAATATGTTTGAATGTTGTCTGCTTGCCTCACCTTACCAGCCTTGGTGCTTAAGTCCTGAATCAGTTCAAAAGAGTATCATGACTCATAATAAACGTGTCCAAGCTATGTGGGCTCTGCTAGGCAGTCTAATCAGACCAACAGCTTTACTGTTCCTCAAACTGTAAACCCTGAATGCAGTGCTGCTTTGCTCACTTGCATTGATCTTCAGTCTCTAAGGCTCCTGCAGTCTAAGGGGTAGAGGGACTACACTGACAGTAACAAATCAATGCTTACTTGCACATTAATTTATATTTGCTTCCCTTCTTACGACTGGCCACCAGCACTGTTCTAATTTATAAAACTGCAACAAGGTTTACTTTCTGTTGGGAGTCTTTATTACTTTTTTCTTCTTTTCACTCATTTGATAGATTCATTTCAGATTCAGAATCTGATAACATCCATTGCTTTAGAGGAATTTAAGTGGTAAAAGACAAACGTTAATAGATTTTCACCGGAGAGCTTTCCTCCGTGTTTCTGCAAGTGAACATCGGTTTCAATGATTTCATTTGAGTGGCTGTTGCACAACTGAAGCACTGGCAAAAAAAGAGGAGGAGTATCTGTAACCATCTAAACTGCACCACTGATGTTTTCCTTACGTATTTACAAGTAGTTTTTACGAAATATTGATACCCAGAATCTTCCCAGTTGTTCATTATGACAGATGCTGCAGCTCTCTTTGTGATAACAAATATAAGGTGGCTTGTTGGTTTTCTTTACTGAAAAAAACCCCAAACAAATCCCACAAGTCAGTTTTATCCTCTGCAATGTCTCAAAGAGGTTGTCATGTAATTGCATAGAAAGATTTTGTTCATTGAAGCAACAGTCTGTTGGGAGTCTGGGTGCTGACATGAATACTTTGTTATTTTCTTTGATGTTTTCAAAGCTAAATGCGTATTTGGTTGCTTGTGGCTTTAAATTTCCACTGCCAGGTGAAGGGGTTAATTTTTTCTTTTTTTTTTTTTTTAGATCAAACCCAAAACTGTACTGTGAAGTACTTAGCAGAGAACAGCAAACACAGCCTTAGCAAAACTAAGATATGATTTCCCTCACTTATTTCTTTAATAGAGACATCAATCTCTTTGTCATGGTTTTGCTGCTATACATATAGAGCAACCCCCTTTTTTTTCAGCCTGATTTACTTTTATTCTAAACTGAGGGAAACTACCAAACAAACAAAAAAGCAGAAAAAGAGGAATTGTAGCATGTTGCTTCCCAACTAAAACACTAAATGTGAGCAGTTTCAGCAAGAAGTATGCTGTATTTAAAGGTGCAGTGAACAATAAAGACTCATTTTCTTGTGCTGTTTATAAACTTCTCAGTCTTTTTTTTTTTCAGTCCCATTTACTTTACTAGACTGTATATGAAGCACTGTCACAGTCCTACATTTCATATACTGTATTATCTGTGAGACCTGCTCCTACAGCCAGTTTAAATACAGTGATGAACTAGGGAGCAGTCAACAGCTCATAGTCATTGTACCTTTGGTGGTGGCTCCCAACCTGCCACAGTTTTGTGCTTTAGCAGGACCTGTAGTGATAGGACAAGGGGGAATGGCTTTAAACTGAAAGAGGGTAGATTTAGATTTGATATCAGGAAGAAAACCTTTACTGTGATGGTGGTGAGACACTGGACCAGGTTGCCCAGAGAATCTGTGGATGCCCCACCCCTGGAAGTGTTCAAGGCAAGGCTGGATGGGGCTTTGAACAACCTGGTCTAGTTGGAAGATGTCCCTGTCCATGGCAGGGGGCTTGGAACTAGATGATCTCTAAAGTCCCTTCCAACCCAAACCTTTCTATGATTCTGTGATTCTATGATCATAGCTAACGTTACCTTGGACATAGACATGATGTCTTGAGAGTAATTATGGTTTTATTCTGAAGTGGTTTGGCTCTAATCTTTCTGTCTTTTCCTTGGATTTAATGGCTTACAGATCCTTTATTTGACCTCTCCTTCAGAGATCCCAGGGTACTCAGGTGCTGCTGCTACACTGTGCTAATGCAGAATTAAGGCTTTTTGGAACTCCTACTCTGTTTCTCATGGTCTGTTGATTCTGGCTTGCTCTTTCCCAGTTCTTCCACCAAGTGACCACTTGGATGGCTCTTAAAATTCATGGAAATCTACAGAAATCTTCCAAGTCTTATTAAAATTCTGATTTATTTTTTTTATTCACTCAATTTTAGAAATTACCTGTAATTATGTGTGAATAAGTAGCAAGTAAGTTGAAATAGTTAGGCCTCAGCAGCATCTGCATCTGTGCATCCAAAACTTGCATACAAAGACTATTTTAAACATGTTTCTTTCTTTTTTTATAGTGATTAATGGGATATGCTATTTGACCACTGTAGATGTTTACTCATATGCATAACATTCAAAGCTAGTATTACTGCAGTGCTTCTTATACAGTAAGTACTTTCACCAGGTTCTTCATATTTTTCCTCCTTCCTATCTTATCTCAAGTATAAAAAGCCATTTTAAACTTTACATATGCTACAGCTAACACTGCAGAAAAAAGTAATGGGAAATTTTATTTCAGTCTGATTTAATAAATGCCTAATATTTGAATTATGTTTACTATGCAGAGTTATTTCACACAGTAGCATGATCAGGCTAAAACTGAAAGTTTTCCTTCAGAAAAGAATAATAGAAATTTCAATGTGAGGTCTTAAAATTCTGTTTTGTGCACATTAGAGGAGACAAACAATATTGATTTTGAACATGGAAAATTTTGCCTTATTTTGTGGTAATGGTAACAGAATTAGTGGTCAGGAAAGTGAAGACTGTGACTTAATTCCTGGATGTCTCTGCAAATTCATTACTCCAGAATTTTCAGGTGTGATTCCTCCATGTTAAATAATTGACACTTCAACACTTAATTAAACTTCTAAATATACTAACACACACACACACACACACACATACATGAATCTCTACTCTGTTTATCATTGATAAAAAGGAAAATGTTGACACCTCAGGATACGTCAAGATAGACGTATTATTCTGGCACAGACAGAAGGATCTTAGTCAAAAAGCACTTCAAGACTGGTGTCCCAAATCAATTAAAGATCTCAACTTTCAGAAAGGGGCATATAACTTTTAGTTCCCTTAAAATCTACAGCTTGAGTAAGATACTTTACTGCATTAGGAAAATGTTAGATTCAGAATAGAATTGAGAAAATCTTCATGTCTCCATTCTATAAAATCCCATGCTCATAGTTAACAGTCAATTTTTTTTTTTTTAAAAAAATGTTCTTTACTTGTTTTTTACGTGCTTTAAATCAACCTCTACTTCATTTTTTGATCTTGCTACTTTTTTTAACTTTCTGTCAGCATACAGATCACTGTTCAATGCCTTAAGTTCTCAGAAAACATCTGTTTTTCATAGTGTCTCCTGAAGACCGTGCACAGTGAGTGGTTCAAACTCTGCCCAAATAATTGCAGAACTCTCTGGACTGAGATCTGGAGAGCATCGTCTTCCCCTACTGCTGTAATCGTGGAGATCTCAGTCCATTACAAAACATCCAGGAGAGATATGAAGAGAACTGATGAAATGCCAACTTACTTCTTGTGATATTTAATGCCATATTCAAAGGGCAGCAGATTTCTTGTCTGCATATGAACCATAGTAAAACTGCTAGAAAAAGCAGGTATTAAGATTCAAACTTCATACTGATCCAGACACCTGTCAGTCACCCTGCAATTCTGAGTTTTTGCTATGACTTTCCTAGGTCTGGTCATGTTAATTCTTGAGATCAATAATAAGCAGAAAAAAATCTCTGACACCTTCCTACTCCACTAGACTACATGTATTAATGTGTTCTTAACAAAACAACAATATTTTACTAATTTGACAAGTTTCTGCAAGAGCTAAAGATATGATCACTGTAAAATACGCATTCCTGCCTCAAGTTTTCATTACAGTCATTTTTTCTTTATTTCCAGCTTAGGGGATTTTTATCTGATGGAAGATTATTTTGTTTTAGATTATCTTGTTTCCTGTAAATTCAAATGCAGGAAACCAGTGACAAACCATTGACAGCTCTAAGCAGTATTTTTGATACTGCTTTGGAATTTCACTGCTTCTTCTGTTTAGGCTTCGTCATTTTACAACACAAATTTGACCACAGACACATCATTTCAAGAAGGGTTAGAAAGCTGCTGTGATGAAAATCCCAGAAAGACCTTTCTTGCTACAAACGGAAAAAAAATTTAAATGATCCCAAATGTACACTAAACCTTTGCACAGTCCCCTAACGAAGGTGAAAGGAGCATGGTTCTGAGGTTATAAATCCTCTGCATGGAAAATGCAACACTCAGAATGTTTAGAGAAAGTAGCCATAGCGTATTTTGCTATGCTCTGGTTTTCCAATTTACAGAACACATTTTGTTCTGTTTGGTTTTGTTGTATGTCTTTACCCTTCCCTTTGCCTTTTCCCTTGTTTGATGTGAATGCATTCACAACTTCACTAACCCTGGTTATTACTCACCACTCAGAGCAGTAGAAAGTGTAGACACATAAAGCAAGACAGCTTGGTCCCCAGCTGTTGCTATTGTTTATAAATAATCCTGTCAGACTGCCTAGACACCCCAGTCATTTATGTGGGTTCTACAGGACTGAACACTGTCTAAATGTCCTTAAAAAAATGGTGATAAACCAATAGTGTAGTATAGCATGCTGTGGTAATTTTATACAGTTAATGTGAAATTATTCAGGTCTACCTGAAGGAGTACAGTCTATCTCTCAACTATCTACCTGTAATGCTGTCTAGTTCTCTTAATCTCTCTCTCTGTTGGAGATTTAGAAGAATTGAATGATTTCGCTAAATGATAAAAGGCTGAGAGACAGAAATAGAACTTATATTATAATTTAAATAGTAATGTTATAAGCATTGCATTTGTAGCTAAAACATAGTTAACTAAGGGGGGGCTGGCTGGGAAGACTTTGCAAATTAAGCAATAACCTTAAATGAAGATCAAGCTTCTTCACTTTTTTTTTTTTCCTGATTCTATCACACATTGTAGAAAATGAGGCTGTATGCATAGCCAAGGATAAGATATCTGCATTGGTTGTTAGAGAATAAGGGTTTTGACCTTAATTCTTAAACTCTCAGAGTATAGGTTATCTTGCAAAAAGTATTCTATTTGCTCTAATTTTCTTGTGGTTTACAAGTGTTATTGCTTCATGTATCCACTCACCCACAAACAAGTTCCATGTGTTAGAAGCCAGTAGAAGTGTAATTGTCTCACAGTAAATTTACCATCTTGTACTATTAGTATTTTCCCCTATTTCCAGAAAGATTACCACACTTCTTTTTTGTATCTGCTTTAGGAGCACAAAAGGTTATCCATAGCTGTTGTTCAACTTGCTGTGCCACATATTCCGAAGTTCCTTCCTTTCCCTCAGCTTCTTAAAACTTTGGGTCTTTGTCTGTTAAATGACAAATCCTTCATTTTTCTAGCGTTGCTCACACATTGGTTCAGCACCTAAGAGGCAACAGTGAAGTAAGGAAGAAAGCAAACTTGTCTCCAGTTCTGGATGACATTTTCTGATCATTCCGTTTCATGACAGCAAATGAGGCTGACATCACTTCTACCAAAAGAACTGATAATTCTGATTTTCTGTACAAGTAATTGTAGTTCCATAGACAGATAGAGTCTGGTTCTGGAAATTAAAGGCTTGAATGAAAGCATTGGGTTTTGCTTTTTATGAATTGTTTGCCTAACTGCATGAACATTATTTTTTAAAAATTCTAAAATATTTTCAAGTATTAAAAATAGTTTAAAATATTAAAGTATTTTTTAGTAGTTCCAGCTAATTCTCTTTGTGAAAGAAGAACAGCTTGATTACTTCCTCAATTGTAGTTGATTTCTTTTGCTAGGAGGAGGAAGTGGAGTACATAGTGGAGTTTTCTGTGCTGCAAAGCAGATTTTTTGGCTTCCTGTAGGTTTTCTTGCTTAGAAAAACAGGTTATGTTTCAGTTTTGATTTTTATTATTAGTATTCCTGAGTCCATTCTTATTTTCCACTGTTGATATTTTTCATCTGCAAATCTGAAGCAGTGGCAGTTTGCTTTTCTCGGCTAGATAATATGATCAGATAGATCAGTGTCTTAAGGAATACTATCATCTCAAAAATTACTTCTGTTTGAAAACGTTGTGCTTGCTCTTGTTATAACTTACAAGAAACAGACCATATTTCTATAAAGAAAGGAGGCTGGAGGATAATCTAATTTTTTTCAGTGTGTTTACGCATTTCAAAGCACTTTATCTAAAGTCAGTTTCAGTTTCTTGTGTAGTATCTGCTATACAGACTCCTCTGTTTCTCTGTTTCATAAAGGCAGAAGTATTATTTTAGTTGGAAATCTTCACTCTAAGATCACAACAGGTGAAAGAGAGTTTAACTAGCATATACAATACCTGAAAATAATTTTATATGTATTTTTTAAATTGGCTATATTGCAGTTTGACACTGCCTTGTTAAGTAAGATAATATTTTCAGAATTTTCAGTAAGAATAAGTTGTTCCTTATTTCCTCTGTACATTAAAAAATCATGCATTTTCAGGCATTAATTATTTAAGTTACTTAATTTTTTTCTTCCTCTGAAGCAACATCAGCTTCACAAGACTCAATGCTTCCTGCGTACAGAAAATGATGTGTGTGTATGAATATTTGTGTATCTTCTAGCTATCTATAATTGCACATACACTTCTCTAATGAATCTTGACATTGAATTCCTATTGACATATGAATTTAAAGACTTAATGTACAAGTGTGTTGCTTAATGTACAGTTCAAAATCAAGGGATACTTACATGCATAAAATTGTTACTAAAATCTCTCTTATTACTTCTTGACAGTGAATATAAATCCAAATAATTTTAAATAAAAATTTCTACAGACGTGTCATAATAACCAAGGAAAATACTTCCTTCCCTTCCTCTTTTTCAATCAACAGTGTTTCCAGTTCTCAATTTTTCTACTTACTTACTGTTAGAATTCAAATCAATTTATTTCTTTTGTATATTGAGAGGAAGTATCCTTTTGCATAAATTCTACTACATCAAATCCATCTTTAAGTTCATGTAGCCTTCTAGTTGTCTTCCAGTATGTGGGAGAATTGCAAACTTAACAAGAATTCAGTGTGTTTGGGATAGTCCTTCGGTAAGAAAGAACAAAGTATGATCATATGAAATGGAAGGAAAGCATTTTAGGAAATAGGCAAGTGGGCCTACAAAGGCCTCTCAATGATATACGGAAAATAGTTATCATAAACTGAAGGAAAGAGGTAAAGAGCTTATTTCCTCAGAAAAGAGAAGGAATGTAAGTTAAGACCTACCGTGAATTGAAGACAATGGCTCTGCAGAAAGGCAGGGTACAGAAGCTGAGAAGTATTTATCCTGAGTTAGACCACATGTAGTTCATTTGAGCCAAATGATAAAATCTGAACATGGCTGGTCTATGATTATATATGAGTTGCTTTTTAAATTAATTTCTGATTCTCTGTAAGAATTGAAGAATTAAGAGCATAATATAAAACTCCTGAAATCCATGCACTTCAGCTGGAATGATACTTTAGAATAAAACAGTGCTGGAAAATAGACACTGAAAATTAAGAGAAATGAAAACATCTGTTGATGTTTCTATCAGGATGTATGTAGGTTTTGATATTTTTTCCCCCTTTTTTGTTTATATGCAATCAAACACGGAACAGGAGTTTGGCAGTGTTAAGCATTTAAAGAAGGTCATTTGATTTACATATCTGAGTTCAAAGAAATATAACTTTAGTTCATAATTCTTGCAGAATCGGTCGAGAACTGAAACATGAGGGAAATCAGGAGAACTGTCACTTCATTATTATTCATTTTAAATGAATTGCTTATAAAACATAAGGTACCCTCTTCGAGTGGGTTGACCCTGGCTGAACTCCAGGTGCCCACCAAAGTCACTCTATCACTCCCCTTCTCAATCGGACACAGGAGAGAAAGTATAACAGAAGGCTCATCAGTTGAGACAAGGACAGGGAGATCACTAAGCAGTTATCATCACAGACAAAATAGATTTAACTTGGGGAAATCAGTTTATTACCATTCAGATCAGATTACTATAATGAGAACAAAAAATCAGAACTTAAAAACACTTTCCCTTCACCCCTCCCTTCTTCCCGGGCTCAACTTCACTCCCTATTTCTGTACCTCCTACCACCCAGCAGCGCAGGGGAACAGGGAATGGGGGCTGTGGTCAGTTCATCACACATTGTCTCTGCTGTTCCTTCCTCCTTACGCTCTTTCCCTGCTTCAGCATGGGGTCCCCCTCCTACAGGAGACAGTTTTCCACAAACTTCTCCAACATTAGTCCTTCCCACAGGCTGCGGTTCTTCACATAGTGCTCCAGGATGGATCCCTTCCATGGGATGCAGTCATTCAGGAACAGACTGCTCCAGCATAGGTCCCCCATAGGGTCACAAGTCCTGCCAACAAACATGTTTCTGCGTGGGCTTTTCTCTCCATGGGTCCACAAGTCCTGCCAGCAAACATGTTTCAACATGGGCTTTTCTATCCACGGGTCCACAAGTCCTGCCAGCAAACTCACAGCCTCCTTTGGGCATTCACCTGCTCTGGTGTGGGATCCTCCATGTCGTGGAGGTGGGCATCTGTTGCAGTGTGGACCTTCACGGTCTTCAGGGGGAATCTCTGCTCCAGCACGTGGAACACCTACTCCTGCTCCTTCTTCACTGACCTGGGTGTCTGCAGGGCTGTTGCTCGCACATAATCTTGCTCTTTCTCTTCCATTGCAATTTAGTTGTGCAGGGCTTTTTTTGCCCCCTTCTTAAACATGTGATCCCAGAGGTGCTACCACCATCACTGATGGGCTCAGCCTTGGCCAGCAGTGGGTCTGTTTTGGAGTCAGCTCGCATTAGCTTCATTGGACACAAGGGAAACTTCTAGCAGCTTCTCACAGAAGCCACCCGTGTAGCCCCGCCACTACCAAAACCTTGCCACACAAACCCACAACAACTCTCAATCTCAAGCCTCATACAATGTAGCTTGTCAAATGTCACTGACACCCATAAATCTGCAGAATAACAAAAGTCTGTATGTAGCTTTGCTTGCCTTTTACATGTATAAGGGAAAAAACCAGTTTTCTCTAGAAAACCATGACACATAAGATTATGCAGTAAGCAGTACAAGGACCGAAATGCTGATATTTCTGAAATTAAATTTCCGTTGAAATCTTTATAAATGTGATATTTATATCATATATCATAAATACAGTATATTTATATCATATATTAAAGATTATAAATATGGTCTCCAACCCACAGCTGGAAGAAAATAAAATAGGGCTAATGGTGCAAGGCCAAAACCAACCTCATTCATGTGTATCTGAAACTGGCAGACTGAGCTTTCACACCCAATTTACTCTTCAACTGCAAGTACAGTTCATATGCAACTCATCAAGGAAGTTGCTTGAATGCAAACACAGTTCAAAAGTTTAAGTTTTTAACTTGATCTTCCTTAATGTATAGAAAATTCTGTGGTTTTGAAGTTTACTATTTGTTTTACTTTTTTATTTGGTTTGGTATATTTGGTATAGTTTTAAAATTCTTGGCTCTAAGAATGTAAAGCAGAAGTACAAACTTAGAAATAAAGTAAAAAAGTCATTATTCAGACTGTGTATCTAATAATACTTGTGATTCGGCTTCCCTTCTTAGCCAAGGCTTTCTGTGACTTCGTTAGAATTATTTCATGAAGGTTTCCTGGACAAAATAATAAGTTGTGCTTGGATTCCCATTTTCCCCGAGATACTTATGGAACCACTAGGTTTTCAGCTTTTGGAAACTGCAACCTTTTAGAATGTCAATTGTATCTATTACTGACATATATGTATTTAGCTTCATATCGGAAATTTTATCATACCATAATAATATATATCCAGCAATCATTAGTTTTTAATTTAATGATCAATTCTTAATTCAATAGGATGAACTTTAATCTCAAATAACCTAATTTACATTTAATAGTATAGATTTATTATAAACTATTTCTTTAATTTCTGTAGTAACCCTTAAATGACTAATGTAGTGCCCCTTTAATAAATGACTACTTTTCCTAAATTCTGGAGAGAAGTTTAAAATACGACAACCTATTTTCAAGTCTGAATTTTAAGTTTGTATCACATTCTTCAAGACTGTATCTCTTCTAGTAATATACCATTTACAGTATTGATATACAGTGAATTTGCATTTCTTCTACCTAGAATAGATTGAAATGTAATGAGCATTTTCAGTTAGAAATATAAAGGAAGCATTTCACTCAGTCCCTGTGGAACCTGAAAGGTGCAGCAGGAGTAGGAGAGTCTGCAGAGCAGTTCAGGAGTGGTATGATTCCTGTTTGCTTTACAGCAGAAATAGGAACCATGTCGAACAAGGTTACCTAATGGCAGATATGCTCAAATGCCTGGTGAAAGCATTCTGCAGATTTTAGAGATAAAAAAATAGCAGCCAACACAGAGCAAGGTAAACCTCCTATGAACCCTACATGCCCTAACTTGACAGTTTTTTGAAGTCTGAGTTTCCAGCTAAAGTTAACAACATCATCTATAATTTTCTCCTTTAAACATAGAAAACAAAAAGGTTAGGAAATGTCATGCAAAAATATTTTCTGCAGATGAACTTCAAAAAATGGGAATTTATGATTGCAAATACAGCTCCAGCTCTTTCTTATTTATGTGGGTTTTACTCCTGACGCGTCTACTATACAGCTAATGGGAAGAAGTGGAGTTGTCAAAATATTTTTAGTGATCTGGACTATTGTTCATAGATTTTCCTGAAAAATTCATTCACTTATTCCTGCTAGAAAACAGCCTTACACCTAACAAACATTTCTGTTTGCTTGAACATCTCAACTATCTAAATATACAGAATGACGGCAATCAGCAGCCTCTCAGAATTCAAAGCATTTTTTCCCCCTGGATTTTTAATGCACGCATACAGCATCTTGTAATGTTTTTTGTTGAACAGAAGCCAGAATATAAGCAGAAACGGAGCTTTCAGTGCTTTTTAAGATACAATGAGAGAATAAAAATATTTGAAAATAAGGAGCTTTATTTCCTAAGAATGCTGCTATAGACAAAAAGGTACCATCAGCAACAACCGAACAAGAAAATACAGAGGTATGTCCTGAATCCCACAGTTCATCGTGCAAATACCACATTGAAAGACTAGATTTCTCTCCTTTTCTTTCTTTCTTTTTTTTCCCCCAGTTCTCAACCCTTTTTTCCCTTTTTCTTATTCCTTGTTTTTTGGTTGTTTTTTTGGTTTTGTTTGGTTTTGTTTGGTTTTTTTTTCCCAAATTGCAACATTAGAACATGTATTATATAAACGATCTTAATGTTTTAAAATAATTGTCTAGGAGGTGAGCAGCATTGGTGCTGTTTATTATCTAGCCTAAAGGAAACCAAATCCATGATTTATATGTGCCTGAACTGTAGTGCTATTTGTTCAGGTTTGAGTGAAAGATATCTGTTATTAAATTGATACTAGCGGGGGAAAAAAAGTCAAACAAGTGTGCAGGCTCTTGGACTCTTTTTTCAGAAAGCAGGAATAAAGAATGCAGTGTCCTGGTAACTGCCCAACATTTGTACCAAAGCTGTGATAGGACATATGTAGGTCATCTTATTATGGAACCAGAAATAAAGGACCCAGCATTGTTAGGGATATATTTATTAAAAGATACAGCCTCTCAGTGTAGTAGGGGCACCAATTCCTCTGCACTGTTTTATGTGGAAATAATTTTTATCCCTTCACCACATGGGCCTATTTGTCCCTTGATCTTGTAGTTTATCTATTCTGGAACAAAATTACAGTCTCATAAAACAGTGCAGTGGTATTCTAACTGTGTAATTGGAATTTAATGTGAACTATTGTAGACTGTTATCAAGAAGTGATTTTTTTGTTTAATTACTGATTATAAAATAATATTAAACACATCCATTGACAAAACTTTTATAGGCAAAACATTGTAAAAAGATGTGCAAATAATATACGTTGTATAATTATTAAGCATACATACAGGCTTCTTTAATTTCATAAATCTTGCTAAATGTTTAGTATTCTGACTATATCATGGACTATTTTAGCTCCATTAAGATAACTTGTTTCTGTAAATGCTTGAGGTAATCTTACTGTCTGTGTCTTCCTTGAAAAATACCATGCTGCGCTTTTTACACTAGACCATCCTTTTGCGTAGTGTAAAGACTTCTTTGATTAAGGCTGGATGAATCTCACAATAATCGCTCAAAATATTAATGGTTACCTGCACTTAACTAACAATACTACAACAGCGAACGTGGTGACTAGAGACCTTAACTTTCCTAATAGATTTTACTCCTAGGTACTAGATTATAATTTTTTATTTCTTTGTTAATCCAGGAAATACAGGTATTCAGAGAAGATTGAAGTAAAAATTATCCCAGAAATTGGGTCTGCATCCTATTCACTCTATATTGCTCTCCTCTCATTTGATAAACACTATACTTTAGAATTAAATATAATATACTCCCTTCCTATACCCAAATTAGAAATTTTAGGATACCTAAACTAACAGTTAATCAGAAAGCTTGTTAATAGTTGATTGCCTTTTCAGTAAACTGTGAGTTTCTGTTAGGTTATACAGAGTTGTATCAGTAATCTTGCTGAATTTTAGCTGGCGTCCCAAATACATGAAGCATATTATTTAATACAGATATGGCAGCTGCTCCCTTGGCTGACGTAATAGGAATTGAACCAATGAACTCCAGAACTAAAAGCATAAAATATTACACTTCTAACGAAATGGTCAACGTGTTGTTACCTGGGGCTACAAGAATTTACGTCCTCTCTGTAATGGCTCTGAAGGGTACTTAACAATGTAGTCACGCTAACAGATTGATTATGTCCATTGCCCAAAACATTGGAAAATATACCTGCAACGACTACAATAGGAGCTTAGATGTCTACTGCACATGTGGGAACTTATGTGTAGACACACACACTTATGAGTTTAAATCTGTTGTTGAATTCGACCCTGATTTTGTAACTGGAAATTCTTCCAGAGCAGAAGAGTGCTGAGGGTTTTACAGAACATTCAGTGGCCCCTATAGAGATCTCTGAAACTATGACGTATTCCCTTCCCCAGCTGGTAAGCTGAGAAGAGATCTCTTTTAGTCAAACATGTTTTCTGTTATATCTCTGTAGGAGCTTTCAAAGCCAGCTCAATGAAATTCTGCTGTCAGGAGGTAATCTACTGCAACAGAGAGCAGATAAACTTAGCAGTTGTACAGGGAAGGTGAGGGCTTCATTTTAGAGAAGAGAAAAATATGCTTGTCTAGAAATCAAAACAAGGTCCTAAGAAAACAGAAAAAAAGGTAAAGGGATTGTTTACAGAGCTTGAAGATCTGTTTTTCTCCCCCCCTCCCCGCAGACTTAAATACAGAGTGCTAGCCACCTGTTCTCATGGTTGATTACAGAAAATGTTTATCTTAGGCAGAGGTAAAGGATATGGAATGCACAGAAGGATTTTCTTCTGGTTGTTTGTTGTTTATTCATTTGGTTGGTTGTTTTTGTTTTAATTATTCCACAAATGAACCCGAAACCTCTGATTCAGTAAAACATGGAGGAAACTTAGCATTATATCCTTATGGAAACAAAGCTTATGATATCGTGATATATCTCCTTGGTTAAGAAAAGACTGTCTCTAGCTATTTCCTCTTTTTTCAAAAAGTACCAAAGAGTCCTGTTACTACAGTTTTTTTGAAAGAACTGAAGGAATTTTACTTTCTTTCTAAAGAGCACTGGACTCCTAAGAGATATCCACGCTTGTGGCAGACTGGGAATAAGTCCTATTCCTCAAGTAAGCATCAACAAATTTGCTTTGTTTTGCCATCTTTGTGCAATGGGGTACCAAAATTCAATTCAACTCAAACACATTCACCTTTGGGGGGAGACTGTCTTATCCTTAATTATTTTCACTGGATCAATGAATGATTTTACCATTTCAAGAACCTGATACTGGATGAAAGTAAGACCTATGTAGTAACATAGTCAACACGGGCTGCCTGCCCCCTCCCATTCTCACACCTCAATAACATTTGAACTCATTGATTAATTGAAGCCTAATTTCTGATAGAGGTAGAGATCTTAAATGTTCTGTTGCTAATTGTATGCTGGCTAGGAGTCTGGATGTGTTCCTGCTTATCTGCTGAGAGGCACCATCAGCTGTGGTCCCTTGAACATCCAAGCCAGCGTATTTATCTTCTTTGTCTGGAATTAGGGGTTAGTACAGAAGCTTCTGGGACTTTTTCCTTACCTTTCCTTATTTTGCTTTGCTTCTGTTTGTTAAATTATCTCATAGTCTCAAGTTCAAGAAGTACAATAAAATCTGTCTATGAAAGATGTGGATACAAGGATACAAGTATGCTGTATGAACAACAGGGACCTTAGTACCACTTTGAAATCCATAAACATGAACATGACAATTAAATCTAGCAAAAAGATTGTGGTGTAAAACTCCTAACATTTTATTACTAGTGAGTACTAATAAATAAAGACGAATTGCAGCTCAACTCTCAGAGCTGAAGTAGAGCTGGCAGGAAACAAACAGTTTAAATAGATTTTTGCCTGTACTTTGAGAATGTTTGATATGAAAATTGCTGGGAAAGGCAGTAAAAATGGGAACCCTTTAAGTCATTTGTGAGTCCTAAAAAACAGCAGTGGGATACATGTCCTATAGGCAATACCATTTGTAAATGACTTCTGTGGGAACTATTCATAAATAAGATGAGTAGCGTTTAGAATAAAAATGATAAAACTGACATTTTTTCTTACTGAACTTGCCAGTTGGAGGGAAGGAATCCCTAGCGGGCCATCTCTAATAATGAGAATATAGAGGTAACCGTTAATGAGAATAAATGTATTGGGAGCTTTTTGGAGGTTTTAAGTGCCAATAGACAATCTGCAGTTCTCCTTAACTGCAGGGAAAAAAAGGATTCAGATCGATGGGGAAAAAAGACTTGAAAATGTGGCACTCTGTTCCTTGATTTAAGTCCTCAGATGACCGTGCTAGAAAAAGGAAAATTGGCACAATAGATCATAAAAAATACAACCTCAAGAGGGCAGGCATTTATCCTTTACAATAATCAGAAAGTATGGGCAAGAAATTTTCAACAATAAAATTAAATATAGGGCTATTGAAAAATCAAATAAGGTCTTAGAGTTTACAGTAGTGACCCTATTTCTTTTATAATAACATTTGGAAGCTAGTCTGTGCTTAAATCTAATAAATGATTCTTTGTACATTACAAAATTTCAGTGTTCACATGCAGAAGCCGTAAGGGACAATAGTAGAGAGAGGCACACAGTTTTTATAGTGTGTGCTAATCTCAGGCACAAAATAAAGATTTGAATCCTTCTCAGATAAAGCATTCAAAAGACCAGAGTTTTTTTCTCCTTCGTCAGACATTAGGGAAAGCCAGAACTTTGAAGAATTAAACAAGCATGGAGCATAAAGTTGAGTAATATCATAACCACCTGGATTTCAAAAACAGCTTTAAGTTTTTTCTCTAGTCAAAAAACAGTCAACAGAATAATATATGGAAAGTTTAAAGGAAAGTAATAAATACAAATGCAGGTTTGGAGACCCTGGCTGTCATTAACAGACTATATAATTGCTAAAAGAACTGCAACAACATCATTTTCAAAATCTGCTTATTTCCAAAAGTATTGCTCCATCTCCATTGACTTCTGCTTAGAAACGCTCTCCCCCTTGAAGAAAGTGAGGTGAATTTAAATTGTGTTAATTATATGTATGTATGTATGCAGAGGTACATGTGCACACACATATCTATATGGACATGTTAAAAACGTTACACTGTGTTGTAATAATTTAGAATTTACAAGTAACACTTTTAACTATTAAACTAGTAGTATATTTTAGGCATTGTTCATATGCTTCTATTAAATTTGTCATTTTAATATATACTTATGAGACTCTTATGAATCTTTGTCTTACCTTGCAAAATATAGTTTTAAATTTTTTTTGTGGTACATCAGGGTTTGGGGTTTTTTTATACTCCATTGTAAATTCCATGCTATCAGGAAAAGGTCATCGTTCCTGCTACCAAAACAAAACTATATTCCCAACGTCACATTCTGTGGCACACAGGGTACACCAAAATGCCACACTGGTTTTAATACCACCACTTCCCACTCCCCACCCCCTCAAGTAAAAAGGAAAAAGCAAGAAAAAGAAAAGTAAAAAATACGATGGGCAAGAGAAGAAAGAAAAAAGAAAGGAGAAAATAAGAGAAAAGAGAAAGGAACAATAAAGAGGAAAAGAGGAAAAATCTCACAAACAAAAATAGCATATCTGAGTCACCACAAAAAACCCTGTTTTTAACCAACTTAAATTTCAGCTGCCTCAGAATGGAAACACAGGTTTTATTGGGGAGGCGGTACATTTTTTAAAATATTTTTTTCTTTAGCTACATTTTTTTCTCTAATAAAGTTCTTCTGAAAATCCTGCCTTGCTTTTAAATTCAACATCTCCATATTGGTTTTATTTAAGTATTTTCCAGTGGCTAAAAATTATTACTCATCCACCTGTGGCTATGGAATATATTAATAACATTTTATTGGTTGATTAACAAAATCTGTATTAAAAGTTTGCTGGTTGCCCTCTAACTGTCCCAGTATTCCCATGGTGGGCAACTCATTAATGACTCTTTTCATTTACTTAGAGATATTAATAAATTGTAATGGCTTTGCTACATTCCTGGTTTTGTCCAACTACAAGTAATTATAATTCTGGACTCAATTTTGGACATTAAATGCTGCATCACCTAACTAACTTTTCAGGTTGTGATCAGGTCACATACAGACAATGAATAAAGAATTCTTTTCTCCTTGAAAAGAGAAAAGCTTAGGGGATCCCTGCTTTTCTGTTCCTGACCAGCCATTCATCATTTGGACCACTCAAACTAAAAAAGAATCATCAAGATCATTCAAGAATGGAAAGGATCTAAAAATAAACTAAAACACATTTAGAAAGTCTTTAACAGGTAATGACAGCATGCACTTTGTTTAAACCTACGGCATAGGCTAACACTACAAAGACACTGACAGTTAAGAATTTAGGTCTTTCCACTTTGCTGATGTGGGAGACCAGAAATGATGATCACCTCAGGCCAATTATCCCAACAGGTGGTTCCAGCCAAAGCTATTTCCCCCATAGGCCCTATGGTTTCCTGCCAGTGTCAGAGGTCTGACCACAGTACAGACCTGAGGGTACGTGAGTACAGATTTGTGCCCTTCCTTGAAACCTAATGCAGTCCTCCAGCTACAGACGTCTTCTCACACTTCTGGCAGGGTGCATCACCTGGAAACTGGTAGGAAACAAACATGCCAGAATCAGATAAAACTCCAGGGTATGGCACAGTCAGACTGAATGGTTCAGCTTCCATCAGGTGCCAGTGCTGCAATACTTCTGGGGAGCATGGTAGATTTGTGTAACAGTATCAGACATGCTGAAACACTGATAGTAAGATGTTTACAGGATTAAATGAATCAGTATGTTAATACTGCTATTGTTATGATCATTTCTTCCAAAGAAGGAAGTTACAGAGAAGTGTACTGTTAAGGAACTCTTGCCAGAAACTCTTTTGAATTGGTTGGTGTACTGTACTTAGGCATACCTGATATCATGCTGTCCTGGTTTCAGCTGGGATAGAGTTAATTTTCTTCTTAGTAGTTAGTACAGTGCTGTGTTTTGGCTGTGA
>JAVJGI010000040.1:63425074-63447483 GCA_035590275.1 Ibycter americanus
GCTGAGTATATAAACTGGGGGAAGAAGAAGGAAGGTGGGGACATTTGGCATTATGGCATTTGTCTTCCCGAGTAACCATCACACGTGATGGAGCCCTGCTTTCCTGGGGATGGCTGAACACCTGCCTGCCCATGGAAAGTAGTGAATGAATTCCTTGCTTTGCTTTGCTTGCATGCGTGCATTTTGCTTTACCTATTGAATTGTTCTTATCTCAGCCCCTGAGTTTTACATTTCTTTCTGATTCTCCTCCCCACCCCTCTGGGTGAGGGGGAATGAGCAAGAGGCTGTGTGGTACTTGGTTGCTGGCCAGGGTTAAACCACGACACACGCAGTTGTCTGATGGCTTAGATTTGGATCCTGTGCAGTTCAGCTGAATTCCATAATTGCTTTTAGTCTGCGACATCGCTTGGAAACTGCTATCACAGGTCACAGATTTCAGAAACTAGAAAGATGGAATTATTATCTTTTTTAACCAAAAATCAAACCAAGTGTTTCATTTTTTCATTAAGTCAAAAATTGCTAGCAGCTTTTCTTTAGTTGCTGTGTTATCTGTTTCCATATTTACAGCCTGGTACAGTCTGCTGAACAAGAGAATGCGCTGCAACAAATCTCAGCTGTAAACACGTCTTTTTCTCAGAGCTGGCTGAGACATTTTGGTTGCTGGCACAATTTTATCTGTCTTTCCCTTCTCTCTTCCTCCTTTTTCATGTAAATACTATGAAAATTGAATAATATAAAAAAAAGGAAATCTCCTCTTATACCTTATTATATTGTTAGCAGTGACAAACGTTTATTTCCTTGGAGCATTCAACATGTTTCCTTTTAGCACCATGCCTAGAAGATTTTCTGAAATAGGATGGCTTCATTCACTCTCATGGAAACTCTGCAGTTTTGTATCTTATTACACCTGTTTAACCAACTTCTTTTCTGAGCGGTTGTGAAATTAGCATTCTTTTCCTTTACGTTTCCAGAAACGCTACATTAATAGCATTAACACAGGTAACACTAATGTATTATACCTTACTTTGCATGTAACTTATTATAATGTCTGATATCAGAACAAGTGCTAGTGCCTTTTCTGCTCAGCAGGAGCTGAATGAAACCAAGATGTCAGACTCCTTAGCTCTGTGTAATTCCCGTCTTATCCACCACACAGCATATCTCCTCACAGTAAGTGCTCGCTGTGCTGGCAAAAGCAACCAAGCATACATCCTTGGCAACTAAAGAATGGCAGTAGTTACACTGCAAGAAATTTTCAGGTGGTGCAAATTTCTGGCAAAAAACAGTAATAGTGTCTATGGTGGGACAGTATAACCAAGTGTGTAAAACAAAGGTTTACCTGTCACATGTCTTCATTCTTGACATCTTGTGTCAAGTCAAAATGAGGAGAATGATTTGCATTGACAAGTGAGTAATAACAATCTACAGCAATCCCGGTGCAAGAGAAAAAATCTAAAGGCATGGGCAGGAAGGTGGAAGCTTTGAATGTTCTCTTGGAAGTCCTAGATTTTTTCTCTTACACTGTCAGATCTATGGATCAAACTAGACTGCTGATCCAGCTTTGAGTTTTAAATGTCACTTGTAGGTAGAATTTATCTGGAAATTATTTAACTGGAAAGAATGAAAATCTAAAAAGTAAACAAAGTCACTGATTGTCTTATCCCTGGCTAATTGTCTTCTAACTATTAAACAGAAGACATCTGGAAGTTACCTGCAAATGGTAGGTAACTTTGTATTCAGCATGCTCTTACCTTCTCATCCCATGCTAACCTAAAGTCATCAATTTTATCTCTACATCTTTATATGAAGAAATTTCAAAGATTTTTCCTTATTTTATACAGGCAATGTTGAGGACAGTGACTTTAAATCACCTACAGAAACCCAAAACTGAATACATAAAATCTTTGAGTAGATATGTGCCAAACTCTAGACAAAGATCTTCTCTTAGGTAGAATGCATGCAATCAACCCATGAAAATTGGCCATTGTTCACCTCTGTGTTTTCGTTTTGCCTATTATGTGATAAATCAAAGTGTAAAGATTTAAATTAGTATTTTCTTATATGTACAGTAAATTGTAAATCAAACAGTTTCAAGATGAAAATAAGCTACTTGTCTGGGTCATGATTCTTTGAATTTTCAGCCAATTTCATCTGAAGGAGAAGACTTTAGTTATGTCATACTGTTTGTCCCCGTTTTTACAAAACTAGCAAAAAAAATCTTGCTGTGTTTATAAAATAAATTTATATATAAACGTTAATATATAGCTTGAGTCTTAAAAAAAGTCTGCTTTTACATTGTATTACCAATCCTCTCTAGCATTTTTTTAGTGTGCATTATAGAGAGCTATTGGTATGATTTGTATTTATTCTGGGCATACAGTCCCACTTGAAAGAAGGCATATGAGGAATTCTCAAGCCTTGTAGAGGGCACAGATTAAATGTCATCAGGATTACTGAGTTCAAAAGCAAGGATCTTCATGTGTTTCATCTGGTGTCTAGTCTCATACTGATCCAGAAATATTTTCATATTTTTACATTCTGTTCGGGTCTCATGCTACTCTTGGTGATTTTTCAGGACAGGTTACTAATTAAGAAAATTCAATCTCAGAAGATGGAATATGGACATATAAATGCTTTTATTGAAATTATTTCTTGTAGGGATTTTAAAAAAAGAAAATTACATAACATGTAAAGTATTTTAATGAAGTCCTTTAAATTGTAGAAGTAACTGCAACTCTTTCCCCTTCATTAAAAGAATTTTAATGAAGCTTAGAGTAGGCTATTATTCAATAGCTTGAGAATACTGACTATGCTAAATTAATCAGTTTATTCCTACCATGCAATTGCCATTCTTTTAACCATGGAATGAAAAAAAGTCTACAAGAATTCAACCTTAAAGCTTTTCATAGTTATTTTTATATTGACACTTCTTTATATTTCTATTCCTTTATATTTACATTGATTCTTACTCTATTTATGATTATAAAGTTCAAGACTTTTACATCTGCATTTAAATTTAATTGAAGCAAAATATTAATTTATCATCCTCAAAGAAACTTCTTTCTTTCATTCTTTTTCTAATATTTCTGTATTTTGTGTGTTGCTTAATCATGCTGGACCACATAAGGGCTATTATGCTCCTTAAAAATCTCTGCATAAGATAAACGAAGTGTTACGAATAATAGTCTGTAATTTTAATATGTCCTGCATTTCTCATCTTAAAAGTTTTATTACAAAGGTCAGTACTGAATGAATAACTTGTAGAAATAAGGTGTTTAATAGAAGTGCACACAACAGCAGCTCGGTCAAATTTAAGACTATCGAAAATATAAGACACAGCAAGGATAGTTTGAAGGACGGACAAGGGAGTTGTTTTAATACAGTTTTAGTGTTACACTTGTTAATCTGATATTCCTTTTTATCTAATTTTTATCTAAAAATTAATTTAGATAAATTTTTATCTAATTTATCTAAAATATCTAATTATCTATTAGATATTTTATCTAATAGATAAAATAATCTAATTATTTTATCTAATAATTAAATAATTAGATATTAGAATATCTAATTTATTCTAATCTATCTGACACAGGTCAGAGTCTAACCTGTGCTAATATACAAGATTGCTCATCTTGATAAATCTGAGTATTACTGAAAATTAGATTAAAAAAATGGATATTACCATATGCAAACACTGCAAATTAGTGAATATATGGTGTCACAGATCAAAGATAAGTATTTTCTGAATTTTGGACATAGAGGAAGCTGACATTTCTGTTTCCCAGTGAAAAACCTCAGGAGATCATGGCTGGTTTTGATGCTTCGTGGGTGGTCCAAAACAGAGTAGTGAAATAAAATATTTGCCTGTGTCTGTACCAAGTTCCCCAGGGACACCACCTTTTGATATTTTTGTGTAATGTGACTGAGCTACAAAAGACAGAATTCATATTCTGAAATGCCATGAGAAAATATTAATTTTTTATGACAACAAATAGCTAGTGAAGAATGGATGTGCTTTGGTGACTTCCAAGAAAAACAGCATGCAGAAGCACATGTTCCCCACTGAAATGAAGTTTCTATTTCTAAAAAAAAATTAAAAAATAAAGAGATAGATTATGTGAAATGACACCAGTGTCTTCCTGAAAAGATATCTGGACATAAATGGAAATACATGAGACACTACTTATGCTTGTTAAGTAAAACTGTAGTAACATTAATAGAATATTAAATCAGGTTTAATTCTAGGTATATAATCCATGTGTCCACATGCCTACATATATGCAAATACAGAACTAGACAGTAATTTTCAATTTTTGGATGATGTATTAGATGTTTAAAAAGGTGTCCTTTATACAACATTAAAAAAAAAGTTTAAAAAATAGATTAGAAATAGAGTAGCACATACATGAAATACATTCTAAAAGCAATAAAGCTGATTGAGCAAAACTATATATTAAAAATGCTGTGTTATGTTAAAATACAGGACTGTAAACATGTGAATCTGTGTCTGGTTCAGAAACAGTGGGGCCAAAAAAAAAAAAAAAAAAAAAAGGCACTGTAATTGAAAAATAATCAGATATGGTTTGTAGTATCTGAAGTGTTATTCTGAAGTATTAGCAGGAACCACTTAAACAAGGAAATTCAGTAAGCGTTTAATTTACAGGAAAATTACAAATACAAACTTTTCAAGGAGTAAAAACTTTCAGAATATCTACTAATTTATTCTGCTTATATAGTAAAAGTCTAGAAAATTTGTATGCAAATGTATATACCAGAGGTAGCTTGCATATTTGATAAGACAAAGTATTCTGCACAATATTTACAACAGAATGCCTCA
The DNA here is from genome assembly GCA_035590275.1 of Ibycter americanus. NCBI lineage: Eukaryota > Metazoa > Chordata > Aves > Falconiformes > Falconidae > Ibycter > Ibycter americanus. Next base: position 63,429,912 of record JAVJGI010000040.1, read on the forward strand.
AATTACAGGGCACTTCATACAGTATGCAGAGAGAACATTATATTTTCCAGAATCCTACTGTGGTATCAAGACATCATTCTTGTGTGCTATTTGAGTAGGATACTAGCTGCTCACACTTTACTTGTAATTGATGATGACAGTCATGAGACACTGCTGTATTTGATTTATATTATTCATTAAATTGAAGACAGCTTGAATCTCCTGTCCAGTTCTTATATCTTCTTTTAAGTGCAGAGCTCTTGGATTCTGAACCCCTTATGACTATGACAACTGTGTGACTTTGCAAACCTTAAAGCGTAACACATTAGATGAGAAAAAGAAGGACGTCAGGGACTCAAAGTTTGAATAGAAGGAATAAAAAAATTGGTATGTTGGTTTAGCATTGGGCAAAGGTCAAGAGAGAAAGTTTTCAGCCTTTGGTGTACTTGATGAATTTTTGTTTGGATTTTTTAGAAATAAGTGATTAATTCATTGGGGAATTACATGGGTTTTGAACAATGTCATGACAAAAAGCACTCACCCTCAGAAGATCAGGTAGAACACCTGACAGAACAGCTACTCTCTGACTGAAGGCTGTATATCTCAATCATCTTTTTAACATTTTGTAATTATGCACCTAGAAATTATCAGTTTGAAAAAAACAAAGATATAAGTCCTTTGAAAATATGACTTAATAGGAACTTGTTAGTTTACGTTAAATCAAAGTATCTTGAAGATGTAGAGGGCACTTTGATGTCTTGGTATCAATTTCACACACATATCTCTTTGATATCTCGGTAGTATGCAGATAAGAAAGACTGAAATTATTCCAAATCTAACAATTTAGAAATAGTGGCAAAATATGTGATTTTTTAAAGACTTTTAAAGGTCCCTGGTTAAAAAGGCTTCAAGAAATTACAACACTGTCAATTAACAAGAAAGATCCTTATGAATTAATAACTGTACACATATAAGTAACAAAGACCAGAAAAAGAGGTTAGGATATAGAAACAGTCAGTGTTTATGTGTAAGACATATTCCCACCAGAATATCAAAAAGATCTGTAGTGAAACCTGAGCTATTTAATAAACTCCTAAGCGATCCAGAATAAATTGTGAATACTGACATCTAAATATTTTCTAGTGATAAAAAATTATTTGGAATAATACAATTTTTAACATCATTCTAAAAAACTGCAAAAATAAAAATGTTATTAAACCCTATCTCATGATAATGGTCAATAAAATGGCACCTAAAAATCAACACCAACAAACAGAAAGAAACAAAAAACCCAAAAATATTTGGCTATATACACAGACTAATAAGATAGGCCTAAACCAGCTATTTAGGCCCAGGAAATATGCTTAGGTGCTTCTCTATGTGTCCATGAAAAAAGTACTGCTGAGAGCTAAACAGCAATCATGAGGAATGTTAGAAATTATGAAGGAATTCAAAACCAAATTGCCACTCAATCACTTTGAAATTTATATTGTGCTTACACTTGAAAGCCACACATAACGCTGGTCACCTCCTATTAAAGACGGTGCAGTAGAACAAGGAGGGTAGAGAGTAGGGCAAGACAGATGATTAGAAATATAGTATAGCTTCCACAAGAGAAATTTTCTTTAGCCTGGAAAGCAATGACCTAGGAGGATTTTTGAAAGGTTCTAAAACCATGCCTGTCAGGAAAAGGCAGGTACGGAATGTTTATTTTCTATTTCTCTCTCGTGGTTTAACCCCCACTGGTAATTAAGTACTATGCAGCCGCTTGCTCACTCCCCCCTCACCCAGAGGGATTGGGAGGATAGTTGGAAAGGAATGTAAAACTCAGGGGTTGAGATAAGAGCAATTTAATAGCTGAAACTGAATAAAAATGAAAGAACAATAATAACGATGACAATAACAGTTATAACAGAAAGGGACAGGAAAAGAGTAAAATGCAGAGGGAAAGGAAAAAGGAAACACATGGTGCGCAATGCAACCGCCAACTGATGCCCAGCCAGTCCCCCAGAAATGATCCGCTCATCCTGGCCAACCCCCCAGGTATATATACCAGGTATGACATCCCATGGTATGGAACACCCCTTTGGCTAGTTTGGGTCAGCTGACCCAGCTGTGTCCCTCCCAACTCCTTATGCCTCTCCAGCCTTTTTGCTAGCAAAGCCTAAGGAACTGAAAAGTCTCACATCAAAGCCAAAACACAGCACCGCACTAGCTCCTAAGAAGATAATTAACTCCATCCCAGCTGAAACTAAGACATTCTCATAACAGAGAAGCTAGGATAAAGGAGGATTTTATCAGTGGTTTTAAAACAAACAAAAGGATATTTTTTTTACACAGTTTATAATTGAATTATAGACCTGTCTGCTGAAGGACATTGTGAAGTACTAAAAAAAAGGGATTAAATAATGGGGAATAGGTCCCTTGTCATTAAATATAATTGTCCAGACAAAACTTATTACTGGCAAAATTCCTAAGCAATCAATTGAGGAATGTTAGAAGAGTGATCTCCCTAGAGTTTCTCTCAGCTTTGCTTTTTTTTTCTCTAAGATTCTTGTTATGAGTCATTATGGGAGATAAGGTGTTAGACTAAATGGTTTGTCTTTGTGTGTCTGTTCCTACAGTCTTCACCTTCAAAATTATTTTTCTGGATTGATAAAGATTATCTTTGGGGTAATTATAAATCTTCTTCAAACATGTTCTTAACTATTTTTGCCATCTCAATCTGAATATTAACAGTTTCTTACCTAGGAATATTAATAAATTACAATGTTAGACATGGTTTCAGACAATTCTGCTTAGTAAAAAATTGGAATTCAATTTAGAGATGCAAGATTGAGTGTCCACCATTGCTAGTACACCCTTCAGTTTTTCCCTAGACCTGGAAAACAGGAAAGTCAGGTCTCAGTAAAAGTTATTCAGACTGGCTGAAAATGGACATGTTTAAGAGCTGTCAGAGCAAAGCAGCTCCATTGGCCTTATCATACAATGAGAAATTTAGACCTGCAAAGCTTCCTCAGTAGGAGAATCTAGACTTTTTATGCTCCAGCATTTCCACCATTTTTATGAGAACTCTGTATGAAGTATGATACCACTTTGCATTTTCAGGTGATGTTGAATTGGCACAAGCACATTTATTTCAATAAAGTCACAACATTTCCTATTGGCTAATGAGTAAGTTCCATTGTCTTATATAGCACATTAAATTTCAATTAATAAATTGAGTCAAGAAGAGCTGTCATTCAATGTGGTACTTTTTCCTATCAGTATAATAGGTTGTATCATACACAGGATTTCTCTAAATCCTAAACTGAATTGAGTAAGTGCAGTAAGGTAATTTGTTATCATGACAGTGAGTATAAAAAATTGGATTTTTTTTTTATTATTCTCCCGTTACAATATTTCATGAAGATAACAGAGATCAATAAGGTTTGTATTACAGATTTACAGAATATGTGGCAAATTACAGGAAATAATCTAAATTTAGATATGACGACACTACCATATACAGAAAAGAACAATATTAATGTCATTTTCATGGTCCTTCTCTAGACATGATAAAAGGTGGGATAAAAGCAAGAATTAGCTACGGACATATTGAAAAATCATCATTACTATGTTCCATTTTTCACTCAGAGGAAGCACTTTTCTGTGCTCTGCCTTGTCACCTTTTTTCCTTCTAGCAGGCAAATATCCTAGAAGCCACCAGATGCACACTAATCAATGATCATTTTTATCTGTGGTTTTTTTTCTGCTCACCACTCTTTAAATTTCAGTATGTCCTAGTCCAAGCGTATACTGATGACATTCACCACCCAAACTACAAAGGTTCATTTCAAAAATGAACATCTCCTGGCAAACATTGGTAGATCACAGTGACTTGGAGACTGATAAAGGTGAAAACATTTGGAGTTAAAATGGAAAATGAAAAATATAAAAATTGTCATGAAATATTACTGTATTGTAGAATAATCTTTGTGGATTTATTTTGTCATTACTATTTTACTTACTGAGGAATTACATTACCTTTTTATTGAGAGGAGAGAGAGTCAGAGGTGGTAGGCACATCATAGGAGCTCATGTGTTGCAAACTTGCTTTCAGTATAATAACCACAATCACATTTGCGGTAATACTCTTCCTTTGATAAAACAGAACCATTCCAGTGAATATGGAGATTCTCTGTTAAAGACACTGGCTACAAAGCTGAATCACTTTTTTTCTGTATCACACTACAGTTCCCAGTCTTTGCTCTTTAATTTTAGATTCCCCCCAAAAATATCTCCCTAAAGACTAGCCTGACTTTAAACAGTAGTGGAAACGAACGGTAAAACTAAAAAACCCCATCATGTCAATAAAATAAAACCCAGAGACAGACTTGAAAATGGATGATGAGGCCACTGGACTTTTGGAAAATAGTGTTTTTGTACAATACTGAGACCAAAATTAGAAAGCTTTTGATGTATTTAAAAACAGGAATATTAAGGTGAAAATCACAGTCCTAAATTAACATGTTAGAATAATACAGCTGATGAAATGAACAGAAAGCAGAGGAGCAGAAATGGGCCATTTAGTCACATTCTGCTCTTTTTCTTCTTTAGCAGCAGCACTGAGCTGCCAAACTGGTGGCTGTTCATAAATATTTGCAATACGGTTGGTCCCAGCACCGAATATGACAGCTTTCAATAAAACATTCACTGTGATGCTTTGAGGTCCACAGAGGTACATAAAATAGTTCCCAAACTGCACATTACATGCAGTTTTCCATTATACACTGCACAAAACGTCCTTGACATTCAAGAGTTTGCCATACATATTTTAGCATGCATCACTCCAGGGTGTATTTGAAAATACCCTCCACTTGCCTTTAATAATAATGACTTGTCAAGTGGAATCCAGATCTTGGTTAATCTAACATAATATAGACTTGATGGTTTTTATTAACTGTCAAATGGAACCCAATAGCCGTCATAAACATTCTTCCCTTCCGTCATGCATTTGTTCCCAGCATGTTTCATGTCTTGACCACTAATGTAAAAGGTTAATAAACTGCTGTATTACATGTCATTAATATTCAATATGCATGGCAAGTGTGTAATTTTGCAGATTTTTTATTTTAAATATTGGGACATTAATGTGGCTATTCTGCAGCCTTACAGAAGTTTACCATGCTGCATGCATTGGCTAATTTGTCTGTGAAGAGTCTGTGAAGTATCTCTGTCACATTAGACTTTCTGCACCTTTACTAAAATCCATGTGACTGCTTCAGAAATCTGAAAGGTTTAGTTTGTTTTGCTTTATCTCCTTCCCCACTACTTTTCTTGATATCACAAGCTATGATTATTCCAATATTCTTTAATTAACATTTTATCCTATGTCAAGCATAAAATGATCATAGATAATAAAGAGGTCTGATTTTCAAATATCTATTTGGGCCACTGTCATTACGAGGCTGGTTATCAATGTTTGTTTTTCTCCACACTGTTATGCTTCTCAAACAAAGCAAGCAAGTCAAACCTTGTTATGGCTATAAACAAATTGCCTGAGCACCAGCCAAGCTTATTAAAAATTCACAAAGTTAGAAGTACAGAGATATAGGTGATGGAATTATCTTAGATTTGTGTGATAACAGCAGAAAAATATTCTCATGAAAACTGTTCTAGATGTTAGTGACACTGGCAAATGAATTTGATAAAAAAAGTTAGAATGAGATCTGAACTAGAGTAATAGGCTGAACTAGACATTATTAACCTGTTCTTCAAACATATATATTGCAACTTCTTATATTTTTTCTTTAAGTTTCTAGAGTCTAAAATATCTCCACTAAAGAGGATGAAAAATATGTTATGTTCAACATACTTAGCTGAGTATTACTTTTGTGTCTGCTTACACGCCTTCTTTACAAATCACATTTAGATTTTAGCTAAAACCAAAATATTTTTGTTTACCTTTTAAAATAAAACACTTCATTTGAAACTGTTAAACTGACACAAAATTTCCTATCAGTCTAATCAGTAATAAAATGTATTTCTTGTAAACCTGAACACGTCAGACTAGAACCTTAGTGTCTGTCCGCATTGCTACATACCACATTCCAGTTATCTAACACTGGCCACCATTGGGTAAAATAATTTTCCAGTTACTCCATGTCCAAACTCCACTATTAGCCAGTCTCACTGCTTCTTGTATAGGTAGAGTATAGGTCTACCTACTAATACTATTCTGCTCTCACCAATGTGAAAATCAGGGATTCAAATAGTGATTTTCAGGTTGACCTAGAAAGGTAATTGTGGTGTATTTTGCTTATGACTAGAAGCAGTTATCAACATTAGTGTGCTGACCATGTGAGAATCTGACAGATGAGATGTACTGATGCCTTTCACTATTCTATATGCTTATTTATAAAATACTGGAGGATAAATTGGCCTTATTTATCAGTAAAATGCAAATGTTTCTCAATAAAATAGAAAATAGACCCATTGTTGGTGTGTCAGTCCTTGTTGCTACTGAGTATTAAAGCTGTTTAAACAGAGAAAGAAAAACAATTGCTTTCTAGTTTTTTGAAGTTTCACTTAAATGGGGAGTAATTAATGATGACTAGGTTGTTAAGGACTATGTGAAGTCAATTTAGCTTTAGATTGTTTCTGAGCTATGCAGGAATTTTGTTGGTTCTTTTGAAAGTTTCTTGGAAGACAGAATAAAATCATCTATGTCCTTCCTCTTCCTTGAAAGGATGTTTAATCATTTAAAAGTCCAGTGTATTTGCAGCTTAGTTAAAATTCAGTGTTTATTTAAAACTGGGTCAACAGATCAAACTCAAACTGTCAATGGGAGCTCTAGTGATGAGTGACATTTCCAGCCCAGGTGATCATGAGAGAGCACATAAGTGCTATTACCTTAATGAAGTTTCTACTTCTAGGTGCTACTGTCTTCTGTGAAGATAAATAGGATTACTTAACCCCTCAGAGTGCACAACACAATGTGCAGCTTTCAGGCCGTATGAAACCTTGGTATTGCCAGTAGACATTGCTGCACTTCTATACTGTTTTCTCTACTTTGGCAGTATTAATAAAAATTACACCAATCATTCTCAAGTATTTAAAAAATAGTACTTTATACAAACCTAATAGCAATAATATATTTACATACATGAATTATTAATGAATAAAAAATTTACCTATTTCACATGGTCATTCAATCAGATAATCATACACGAATACTTTTTTGCTCCTTGAATTACTGCTTGTCAAAGAGCACTTTTGGCAGACACAGCAACTCAGCGCTGCCAATGACTTTCTTTCGAATACCATATGGAAAAGAAAATCCTGAAATAATGTTTGGAAAAGATGCAATAATTACTTTGTTACAAGATGGGGTGGATGCATTGTATCATATCCTATTGTGTTGTTAATTGGTTTTCACCAGCATAAAGAAATCTAGTCATGCAATGTGTTCCAAACGCAGAATATTGCATACATTTTGTCTCATCACAGAAACTGACTTTTGATGATAATATACACAGAACGTGTTGCCAGCTTATATTAAGACCTGTCCTAGTACTAACATCCCCTCTTCAAAAAGAAGCATAAGCCAGAAATTCTACCATTGGGTACTAACTGTGTTAAAACATGACACAAGGAAAGGAAAACAGTGGTGAAAGGAACTATATTTAGTATAGAACTTGTTAGAAGGGATGAAAGATATTTAAAGTTTTACTTAATATTTTTGGTTTTCCTGTTAGTATGTTTTGGTCTGTCCATCTGCACCATTAATCTAGATAAAATTTCCCATTTCAGTAAAGCATGTCTGTATTCTAAAAGAAAATATAAGGGTTTTACTGAAAGACTGTTAAAGGACATTACACCTTCTTTGTTATTAAATGTCGATTTTAATTTTCCTCCCATAGTGATGGGGCTGCAGTACTGTTCGACCAAAGCTGGCTGAGATCTAACTGGGAGCGGGGATGGTGGGAGCTTGTGTGGCACATGTGGGAGTTTGTGATTCCACTATGTGACACACATGAAATCTCCAATAAGTGAAGAGACAAAGAGCAGGTAAATGCTCTGTGAAATACACTGTATTCTATTTAGAGTCATTTGGACAGAATGTTCTCTTACTTGAATACAGAGCGGCTCCCTGAATGAAAGGGACTTATTCTGCTGCACTGCAAGGGGTTTACTTGATATTTACAGCAGCAAAACAGGGCAGGGAAAAGAACCAGATCCCCTACTCAGAATGAGGAATTTTCAGCTTTCAAGATTTATGTAAACTCGTTTTTAATCACTGATTTTTTTTATTTCACATTTGTGATAATTCTGCATGCAAAGCCTTTAGAAAAGAAATGAAGCTGCTAGAACAGCAGAACAGAAAACAACAGTTATTATTCCCTTCCCATACTGCCAGTTATTTCATTGTAAATGGACTTTGTGCAGGGAGACGTGATTTCCTCCCTTGCTAAATAAATGTACTGACCTTAGAAAATAGACTAAACTGGGCACAGTTTAAAACAAAACTGTATTTGTGCACACCTTTAATTAACAATACAAATATTTTCAAAATAATAACATTTTTAAGTTGGCCATAAGACACTCCAAAATGAACGCTCAGTGGTGGTAATTCATGCCTAGTGGCATTGACGATGACTTACCCTTCAGCCTCATGGCTAGCAGCAGTACACTAACTATGAATTAATGCAACACAGTTTATGTCCTACCATACCTTATTGCTTAATTAAAAATGAACCAGTTTATTAAACTGAAGAGATGAAGCTTCACCCCCTACATGCTTGAATGAGTCTTTCAGCAGCACAAAAGTCGCTTTCAACTTTCCTCACTTCAGGCCTCACAGTAACTATTCATACAGAGATTTCTTTTGCACCATGGTAATCCATGTATTTGCAGGATAATGAGTTGCTGAAATGCCTAGATTTTGTATACCTACCTTTCTTTTAAGCTGTCATCCTGCCATAATAAAACACCTCCCTGGAAATACACCCTAAATAACTATTTCTGAAACAGCAATATAATTTTCCTTAAGTACTTTGCAATGCAACAACCCTACTAATGACAGTGCTCACAGAGCCATGACTTTCAAAAAAACCTTCTTCCCCAGAGTTGGTTAGGTAATGTTCATTTGAAGCTGGAAGACAAAATCTACATGTGGCAATAATGTTAATGCACTTGCTACAGAATTATTCTGAATCTTACATGAGGTGAGTTGTTAGCAGAAAATGGTATACTTGAAGTAAAATTAATATTTCTAATGGGATCCAAAGATAAGTTCATGTAATTAATAAAGATATAACTTACTGCTAGTGACATTCCTTTGTCATGTTTTAATACTTTTAGAAGCTTATATTGACTATAATTACATTATCCCAAACTTGATTCATTGATCATTTAGATTTCCTTCCACTTATGTTTGAAGTATTATTTTGCTGAATTTATGGGAATTTTTCCTCTCCATCTCTGTTTTAAGAAGATATTACTCCTTACAGTTAGGCTGCTTCTCCTCTCCTCTCCTATCTTTTCCTTTAGTGCTCCTTCACTCGGCCTTCCAGATACTATCAATAAAAAGTTTGCTAGGGTACTGCCTACAATTAGGGAAATGGGTCACAGTATACAGTAATACCTGTACCCTTCCATTCTTCACAAAGTATTCAATTATCTCATGAGATTTTTTATCTTATTTTGCAGCTAGCTAACTGCAGGTAAATAGGTAGCAACTGAACTACAGGCAGCAGGCGTGAAGAAAGATATTGACCCCAATGAGGTTATTGTCAAAGTGGGAAGTCAGTTTCCATTTTAGTCTTGGAAACTCACAACTTCTTCAGCATAAATATAATTTTCCATTTACATCTTCCTTCAATGAGTGTGTTAATCACTTCAGTGAGATTGCAAGATGGCCGATTTCTTTCCACTGTTGTTGCTTCAGTAGGAAACTTATTAGTACTTTTATAAAATTATGAGCTCCGTTTGTTTCTCTATTTTCATCCTTCTAAATGTCCATTGGAAAATGTCTGTCACTGAATAATGCTTTGAGTACATTATCAAACCTTTTGGTAATGGCTCACGCAGAGTAGAGATATCTTTTTTCATTTGCCTAATCAGCATCACACTTTTCAAATTTCCTAGATCATTACCCCTGGCATGTGTCAGAATATTTCTGGGGCCTTACAAATTTAGCTACCATTCAAAAAATACCAAAACATCAGTTGCAGGCAGATGACTCCTTTCTGTCCAAAATATTCGCTAAAATTTGCAGACAGGCATTTGATATTATGAATAGTTTTTCTTAATACACATCTTGGCCCTGGTTAATACAGGAGTGCTCAGAATAGACCACTTAGTCATATTAGTGGGTATGTGAAGGACAGAGTGTAGAAATAACCAGATTTGAAAAAAGGTGTCTAGAAGGTCATATAGCTCCTGGTGGTTCCTAATATAAAATTTATATGCTACAAACTGTAATTATAGTTGGTGCAGATACTGCCACATACAGTGCAGGCTGGCTAATGCTTCCTATTCTGAAGCCATTTTCAGCTGTTGATAATTTCGCCAAACTTTAGGTGTTTGGAGTGAACTGTGCATGCTACATCACTCTGACCACAAATTTTGACATAAACAGATACACAATCTCCAAAAACTAGTTTAGAGGGGAAAATTAAAAAAAAAAAAAAAAGTATTAAAAAAATGTTGTTTGTTTGTGTAGAAAGAGGGAAGATACAGTGGTATGTCCATAATCTGATTGAGAGCTTTAGAAACAGACAGTCCTTTTTGGTTCTGTGTTTGGATCAGGGTGTCATTAAACAGTTTTTCAACTTACTGCCAGTTCTGTTTATTAAAAAAAGTGCCACTCCATACTTCCATCACATGCTTCAAATCCAATAATATAATGGACATACGTTCAAGAGTGACCTATTAAAAAGATTTATTGCTAAACCCTGAAGCTGAGTTGCATGTGGTCCAGAGAGAACATGCAGTTCTTATTTTCTGACAGCTCTGAACCCCCAAATAAGTAATCAGCCGTAGCCAGAAATGTCCTGAACTTCTACTGCTTCATGTGAGGGACTGATGATCACAGGCTTGAAAAATGAGACATATGTTTCTTCTTGATTTAATTCCTCCTGTCCTGAAAGCTTCAGGACGTTGAGTAAAGAATGAGAACATAGGAGACGGAGAATGTGTGGGGCAAATGATTGCATGGTGGATAAGAAGTAAGTGTAAAGAGTACCATGTTATCTGAGGGAGAAGTAGAATGGCTGAATCATTACAGAGGAAAGCTATTTGCTGATAGGGAATTCAAAAATGCATTAGTGTAGACACAGGTCAAAAGAAGAATTATTACTCAAGGTGTTCAAGAGAATGACAGAAGGGATTGAGGGAAGATTATGTGAAGATAAAACAGGAAAAGCAGGGGCAGAAGTACGTTTTTTTGATTTGGCATATTCCCACCTACAGTTGCAACTGATTACAAAATCATGAGATACTACATTAATTTTCTGCCAGAGAAGGTTCTCTAACAGAATACATTCCTCACTGGTTTTTCATTCCTTTCTAAGTGTTAGGCCATGTAAGACAGCAGCCTTCTACTGTCAGTCTTTACTTTATCAGCTCAGTTCACATAACAGTAAGGACCCTCATATTGATACTGAGTACCATTTCCAAATATATATCTATTATGTACTGGTACAATTTCTTCATTTTTTTAAAGGTTTTTACTTTTTAAAGGAATTTGTATCTCAGAATAATGTAAATAATTTTAAAGTTGACCTTGAGCTATATTACACCATCAATAAACTTTTTAGTAGTGAATTCTTAATGGAAACTTTCTCCAATCATGTATTATTAGCACAATATTTTGAAAGACAGAGCAGTCCTCAAAGGCCACATCTTCTGAAATCAAAAGAAACCAGGGAAAAACAAAAGAATGGCTATAAAAAAAGAAAGAGATGAAAAGGAGGGCACATAAGCAACAGAAGCTAAACGCTGGGTGAGAAAAAGAGAATTAAATTGACACTGAAATCTTGAGCCAGCTTTTGGAGTGGCTTAAGTGACATTTGGCCTACTGACAATGTTATAGGACATGAAAAGTTTCATTTCCACCTGGTGTACACAAGCTGTTCCAAAAAAATGGCTTTGCACACTTTTGACTTTCAATGATTGCATGCATGCAGAGGCAATCTTTGTTTTTAAAGTGTTTAATGTTACACATTAATAAGTAATATTTTACACAGTCAAGTGCTTTAGATTTACAACGTATAGGACAAGTTAATTTAGTGACTGTGGCGCAGTTTGTCTCAAAGCTTATTCTTTTTCAGGTGACTAAAGCAGTGGCAATTTGCTGAAATATTTTTGTTTCCTTTTCAGTTGTTCATCAAAATAAGCAATGGTTAGACTCCAAATACCTAACTGCTTTTTAGTTCTTGTTTAGAGCACAAGTTTACAAAAATGTAAGAGCTGCGGTGTTCCTCTGAAAAAGTGGAAAACGCTGCCTTTTGACATTTAAGCATTCCTCTAGCAATGGAAACAAATGTGTGGCAATTAACAGTCCTAGAAGGTATTTCAAGTTTGGAATCACTGTCCAGACACATCACTTTGTACCCTTAAGGTATAAAAAGACAGACTATAGGGGGGATTTACAGAAGTACTTGAACTTCAATATAGTAGGTGATGAGAACACAGATATATGACACAAAGAAGGCTGCTGCTAATAATCTGTCTCAAGGAAAGGAAATTATAGATCAGAGGTTCATTTTAGTTTTCCATTTTTTTACAATCGCTAGGTATCAGCAGTGAAAAAAAAATGTTCTTAGGTATTCCTTTATTGCATAGTTCATAGGATTTCTTGTTGCATCGTGAAAAGCAATTCCTTCACACAATATAAGAGATGAACGATAAACCGTGATTATAATGAAAATAACGTTCTCTAATGATTTTTGAAATCAAGTAGCTAATAAGAAAGGTGACTGGTAATTCATTACTATTTAATATCTATCAATAAAATACCTGAAGAGAATCTCGTAACATTTTGTATCCACCTTTGTTTCACCAACTGATTTTGCTTTGTAGATAATTTTGTAAAACCATTAAGGAGTCTTTTACTACCCAGATTCTCATAGCAGATAAAAAAAGGTACAAATTTGTTTTCAGATGAAAAGCCTTTTGCTTGTGTTGGTTTTGGGTTCTTTTTTCGTTTTTTTTTTTTCTCCTTGCATACTGTTATCTATGCTGTGAATCTCAGATATGCAGAAAGAGGAATTCAGCTATTATTCTGGAAACATTCTAAATGAGAATTCCTAATGATGTGTTAGATTATTTTATGTGAAGACTCATATATAGCTGGTAGTGCTATTATTGAGGGCTTCTATACAGATGCCTTATTTTACAGGGAAGACATATTTGATTAATCTGAAGCTTCATTATCCATGTTTATACTATGATGTGTGGTGGGTTGACCTTGGCTGGCTGTCAGACGCTCACCCAGCCACTCTCTCATTCCCCCTCCTCAAATGACAGGGGGATGAAAAACCTCAGGGAAATCACTTGCCAATTACCATCAGGGGAAAAAATAGACTTGATTTTGGGAAAATTAATTTAATTTACTGCTAATTAAAATAAGTTTGGATGATGACACACAAAAGACAAATTGAAACACCTTCCCTCTGCCTCACCCCCTTTTCCCAGGCTCAGCTGTCCCTCCCGACTCCTCACTCATTTCCGACTCCCTTTACCTCTTCCTACCCCAAGCAGTGCAGGGGCACAGAGAGCAGGGGTTGCTGTCAGTCCGTAACACTTCATCTCAGCCTCTCCTTCCTCCTCACACTCCTCCCTTGCTCCAGCATGGGTCCTTCCCATGGGCTGCAGTCCTTCAGGATAAACCTGCTCCAGCATGAGATCTCCACAGGCTGCAGTTTCCCTCAGAAAATACTCACCTGCTGCAGTGTGTGGTCCTCACAGGACTGCAGGAGAATCTCTGCTCCCATGCCTGAAGCACACCCCTCCCCTCCTTCTCTGGCCTTGGTGTCTGCACGGCTGTTTCTCTTGCATTTTTGCTTCACTCCTGTCACTGCTGCATGGCATTTTTTACCCTGTCTGACATACGCTTTCCCAGAGGCAGCACCATCTTGGCTGCGGGGCCCAGCCCTGCCCTGCGCTGGGCCTGCTGGAGCCGGCTGGAGCCGGCTGGAACCGGCTGTGCCCGGCTCGGGGCCGCCCCAGCTTCTCCTCACAGAGGCCGCCCCGCAGCTCCCGCTGCCAGCGCCGGGGCACCTGCACCCTGTAGAGGACATTTTGAGGAATATTTTGGAAATAAGAAATAAAATCCTGTACCTTTACTTAATATACTACCAAGTACTGAGAAATGACACAAATAAACGATAACATATGTGAGAAAGGACATCTTGTTATAGCTTAATATAAAATCAGTAAAGAAAGATCAAAAGATTAAAAGTGTTACATCCAAAGTTGGTAAGGATTTTAAATATTTAAATCAGGTATTTTAAGATAATAATTTATCCTTAGCAGGAAATAGCTTGATACATTAATTTTAAACCAAGAAAGGGGATACAGAATCCCAGAGCAGAATTTCTTTGGAAAAGCTGTTTAGCTCATTTCACATCTTAGCACAGCAGCAGCAGAGAAAATGATCCTTGCTATGAAAGGTTTGGTAACAAGTTAGTTGGGATATGAATTAATGGAAGGAATGAGAATCTATTGGAGGTCCCAAGAAATGAGCAAGTGCTATCAGGTTGTCAGTAACATCTAGGTGAAAATTAATAGGAGCCGTCTTATTTATTATGAACTAAAGTTTTGAGACCCTACGAAATATGCAAACAGAAGACTGCAAAGCTATGTGGAGCATGGGGAGCTCAGAAGTAGATGAACACTAAAAGTATTCAATAAGTAACAAAAAAATACTTCATCCATTAAATATTGCTTTTATTCTAGCATTTTGATCAGTCAGAAATTCCAGGGAAGCAAATGAATCTTATCATTAACCTATACTTAGTGTCTTTGAAAAACTTCATTTTGTTAAACAACATCCTGTTCCTGTCTGTATATTTATTTTTCTTTCATGCACAAAATGAAAATCATAAATTACATTTTCTACTTGAAGTTGTCAGCATGTTTGTTATTTTTTCTTGAAGGAATTTCCCAAGGCACTAACACTGAGGAATGTGCTTATTTTCCCCAAAAGAAGTACTATCTTCTCTTACCTTCTAATTGGTATTAATTTACAAGTTACTCATTCTGATTGTTTAAAGGTACCTGTCATAACTTTTCAGGAGGAGTGTTATTTTCAGTGCAAGATACTATTCTTATTCAATCAGTTATTGCTTTCTAGGTCGATGAAATTTATTTCTATTTGATTTTAGCAGCCTGCATTAATTTAGTTTTATCAGTTATAATGAAGTTTTCGCTTTTTTCACTTTACCTTTCATTCAGGTTGCAGAGCACTTCAATGCGTACTTAACATTAAGCTCATGAAAAGTTCCACAGAGTTAGTACACAAATGCAGGGTGTCCCATTTACAGGGACTTAGTGTTTGTATTTTACAATATTAATCAGTAATCACCGAACGTTGTGACAGGAATTAAATAAAACTGAGGAAAGGAAGAAAAAAGCTCCTGATGCATATTTTTTCATGAAATAACATTAAAGGGAGACAGTTTAAGACTTCTTCAGGTAACAAAGTTGTGTTCTCTAAGTAAATGTAAAATTACTTTTACATTGACACAATGATTAATACAATTAAATTCCTGTGGTGTTAAAATACATTGGAGCATTTTTACAGAGGAATGACTACAGGCTTTAAAAGTGGCTGAGGTGACCTGTGTCCTACGGACATGATATTGTTTCCTCTCATGTCATAAATAGATCCTGTGCTGCAGACATCCAATAGACTTCAGGAGAAATCCAAAGGAACACCCTATATTTGAAAAATTGCAGAACTACTTGATCACATGAATGTCAGGGAAATTGTGGTGTCTGGATGATTCATGTACAGTAAACCTCCAGATTTATTATCTTCAGATATTCTGTGATGGAACTAAAGATATTTATGATAGGGCAATTCAGTAGGTACCTTAATGCAAAGTCTTAATGTTAAGACAACTATTTGGAGTGCAGCCATCCCTTCCAGCTATTAATCATCATATTTCTACAGAATCATATTCTGAAACCTTTCCTTTCTTACTCCTGCCTCCTTGCTCCTCTTGCTGTCTCTCCTGTGGTGTTAGAGTCCTCAAATGTGACATTGCAAATTTTAATCTTCTTTATTATAGAAATATTGCAAAACCTTCCCACCAAAAATTCACTGACCATTTTCCATAGAGAACCAGCTCAAAGAGTATTTTGAAAATATCACTTCTGAATTTTGCCATATAGATTTGCCTGCAAATGGAAAGCACATTTTGTACTTCTGTACAGTTAAGTTGACTATATTTTAGGCTGCTGCTGTGTTACCAGTACTGACTGTCGGTTTGTCTTGTATCATCTCAAATCTTATCCCTTTTTATGTTAATCTTCACTACTGTCTTTTACTCTTTACCAGTACTAATATGTGGTCATACTCCCAGCAGTATTACAGTTTAAAGTTTAAAAAACTCCTTTTTAAAATTAGGACATTTTTTTATTTTGATTTTTAATGTTCATAAAATCAATAGTATAATTCAAATCTAAATATAAAAATATTTTTCTTGTGAGATCTATTGTCCTTATGATTCATAGCAATTGCAATATTTTTTAAACTGAAAATGAATTATTTCATTTTGGTTTTGAACTTCAAGCTAATGGCTGATGTTGATGCCACTGTTTTAAGTTTACTGGTTGAGGGCCATCCAGTGTGTTTTAACACTTAAGGAAATTTCTAGAGTGAAAATTTGTTAGTTACAGCACTTACGAAGCACCTTGATTAGATGTCAGACCTTTTTTTCTTCTCTCCACATGAATAAAAGCAAACTTTTCATATAGTACCATAAATCTTGTGAAACTGACTGCCATGAAGATCTGGGGTCACAGTCTATTTCACAGTGCTGCTGGTACTAAATGGCAAGTGCTTATGCATAGTACAACAATTCACAGCAATCTCTTTATACCACAGCTGGCACCTGATAACTTGTGACTGCAAGGTGAGAGACTGCAAATGTGCAGAGCAGTTTTCCAGTGTAGACTTGAGTATCTTGTCTGTTTCACCAGAATTTCAATTACCAGCATTACAGATGTGCTTGTATGTTTGTAACATGATATTTTAAGATAAAAAGTGCTCGTTTCATATATAAAGAAAGGCTTTTTGCAAATATATTCAGTTTGTGAGTGTTTTTTAAAGTTGTCTACAGTGTATGCATACATTGCATATTGTGTTGTAGAAATAGGTAAAATGTGACTATCAGGAATAATAAATTTTTCTTATGAAAATGCATATATCTTGCCATGAGTATTTTCAGAATAAAATTACCAGACCATGAGAGGAAGAAAACTTTGAATATTAATAGAAGATAGCTAGTTTAATAAAAAAAAAAAAAAAGGGGGGGGGGGGGGGCCGGGGATATTTTAATTATATACAAATAAAAAATTAAACAAAAAAATAAAAATA
>JAVJGI010000040.1:63455556-63499549 GCA_035590275.1 Ibycter americanus
TCACATCACAGCCAAAACACAGCACTGTACTAACTACTAAGAAGAAAATTAACTCCATCCCAGCTGAAACCAGGACAATTAACAAACCTTTTTTTCTTTCTTTTAATACATATGCTACCCTGAAGTTGACTGTGTATTATTACATCATTAGCTGAAAATACTTTCTGAATTGTTACCTTAAATTTTGGTTATAGTTGCAATGAAAGCGTATCTTGTCAGAAATACACTTGTTCATGAAACCCTGATTCAGTCTCCTTTTCTTCTGCATAAAAATGGCATTGATAGGTGCTTACAGGAAGAGGAAGATTCCAGATTTCTGTTCCACAGCTCTATCTATAAGTTTGGGTAAAGTAACAGCACTCCACTGGGATTTAACTGCTACTACAGTGGGATATTACACATTCGTCTCACACACTAGCATGACATTTATTTCATGTTTACAGAATTGATAAACACATTTGAGGATGCACATCTTGAACATCCTCATATGACACACGATGGAAAAATTGGCAAGGATTATATCTTTCATATTGTCTTTGACTTAAATTTCAGTTTCTGTCTTGTTGCATGACTTCAGTGCTTAAAAGTAATTTTCAGTGAGATTTATGTCTTGGTAGAAGTCTATTGTTATGAAACAGTTCCAGGAACCCATAGCTGAGGTAGCAGGTTTTTGGTAGAAATGAGGGAAATCTCAGTGAAGTGAAGAGATTTCTAAAAGCTTTAATATGTTTTGGTTGGGTACAATTTTCTTCATATTGAGAGATCATAAAACACACACAATCCTACACACATGTGTATACGTAGATAGTTACGATACTTATAATCTTTTTGATTGAAAAATAGGTTGCTTTATCAAGCCAAATTATAAATAGGACAATAGGACTTCTGAAGATTACAGAACATAATCTTGTTGCAGCCGTCATTGGACTGCCATTATAGTAATACCTTTCAATAACACAGTCAGTCACAAGCCAACAGATCATACAAATTCCTTTTTCCTCCCCTCCCCTCCCCCCCCCTCCCCTCCCCTCCTCTCCTCTCCTTGCCTCGCCTCGCCTCGCCTCGCCTCTCTTTTCTTTAATTTTGCTTTCTGTGATTTCTGTTTCATAAACTTAGTATTTTCTGGTAAGCAGCTCCTTTGAGTTACTCAAATATATTTAAAGGATTATAATGTGTTGTTCTGATGCACAAACTATTTCAATACAGTTACTTCTGAAATAAATGTTCACTGAAATAATAGAAATTATGTGAAGAAATATTCTGAACACATTTCTAAAACCTAGACTAGAATGCACATTGAGTACTTAAGTGCAAATGCTCTATATCCCATTAGTACTCTGCAAGCCATTCAGTTACTTTGCTATTAATATCTTTAGCAAGAAAATGAATGAGTATGAAACTGTTGGCTCTGCAGCTGAGGAGTTTTGCTGTTAATGTGTATTGATGTCAACCAGTTGCAAGAAAGGAAAGGACAACACAAAGACCAGATGCCAAACAATTTGCTCTCCCTGTAGTGAGGCAATTGTTCCCTTGGAGGCTCTTATCATCTTTATAGCATGAATTCTGCACAAGCTTCAAGTGTACTTATCACTTTCTACTGCATTACTGGCACTGTAGTTAACACCATGGATACAAATTACAGAGGAAGAGGGCTGAAACAAGCCTGTGTCAGAGACATGGAAATTAACAGACCACCCTGCTAATGTCAAATTCCTGATTCTGACAAAATTTCACAAACGCAAATATGTCCCTACAGGGGGTGGGGTGGGATATATATATAGATATAGATATAGATATAGATATAGATATAGATATAAAAGCAAATTATTTCATATTAAAATAACCAACAATCAGAAAAATATCTTGCTCAAGAAGTACACAGTGTTACTTGAAGATCACAATGTTAAATGAGAAACATAGTCCCCTAGAAGGAACTAATGCAATTCTGAACTTTTCACACATATTTCAGAAGGCAGAAGATTGCTTTAGTGTCTGCTTTTTCTTGCTGAAGTGTAATCAGCGTGGTACATTAGCAATTGCAGTTACATACCTTTATGTTTGAGAGTACACATATAGGAAGATTTTCACATCTCCGGTCTGAACGTGATATCTACTTAACTGCAAAAGACATTTTCCCGGGAGATTACTATTAATAGATCACATTAAATATAGCAAATTGTGATGAACTGTTGCTGAGCTTACTACTTATCATGACAGAAAAACACAAGGATTTTGCTAAGTGTGCTTAGTTTATGAAATTCACAATCAAAGACATTTTTTAATCACTTCTTTTTTCCTTTACATTTTTTAACAGTGAAAACTATGTCATTTAACAGAATTTATTTAGTTGTATACCAATCTGTATTCCTATACTTTTGAGAAGCTGGGATTTATATATGTTTTCTCTTCTTGCAGTTTTGTTTGAATCCAGTACAGATTATATTGTTTATTGGTTCAGAAAGAATATTTAATTTGTGCGTGGCATCTAATAATTGCACATGTTAATGTGTGCTCAGGCAAGCAGCTGTCCATATTTTTTGTTCAGTTACACTCATGTATCTTCATTGCAGTGACTTCGGTGACAGAAATAGAACAGAAATAAGATTTCACTTACTGTATGATAAAGATTCATTCTTGTCAACAAGTATTTTCAGAATTAGTAGGCACAATTTTAAACAATACCTAGATCAATATTAGACTATATTTCTTTATTTTTCCCATTTGCCTTGAGTGTACTTCAAATTTAACTGAAGTATTTTCTCATGTAAGTGCCTGAAATTACATATGTTATATCGTGGCTGTTGAATTTTGTCTCAACAGCCCATCCTCCATAAAAACAGACATGTCTTGTAACTCAAGGCAATGGAGGTTGCTAACTACGGGAGCAAACATGCTGTCTGCACAATGACTGAAAGAGCAGATATTTCAGGGTCTCAGTATTTACTTCCCTGAAAGTAGAAACATTAGCACCATGAAATGAAATGCATGACCCCTGTAACATCTGTCTACTGATTTTTTATCCAGAACTGAAAAACAGAGCTAGAAAGTGCTACAGAGTGACAGTCAGTGTGAAAGTATAAACAGGAACATTTAAGTCTGAGATAATAAATCCTGTGCAACTCAAGCTGTACACCTTCTGGACTTCCATTACTGTCTGTGCTGGATCCCATGCTTCCACTGGGGAAACAGGGCTGCCTCTGAGTGGAAAACACAGTTGCTTACAGTGATTTGATTATTGAAAGCAATATTCAATTCAAAGAACCAATTCAAATATTCAATTAAAAAACCAAACCAAAACACACAACAAAACCCCTAAAGAACTCTGTTACTGTTCTCTGCTGAATGCTATAGCACATCTGGTGAAATCCTGTTTTCTTCAATACAATTTGGAGATCTTGGTTAAGTATCAGTGTTTAGGTTGCCAGAGCTTGAGATTTCTAACCAATATCTGCTGCAATGTACTCCAAAACATATTCTTCTCTTCCTTTCTTGTCCTTCTCTAACATTTGTACTAATTTTTTCTGGTTTTGTATTCCGTATTTATCTAGCAAATTCTCGTTCACTGAATCCTCTTACCTTTTGCTACTCCCCCTAGAATTTTATGCCTCCCTCACAATGCTAAAATACAGTAATTTCACAAACGGAGAGTATTCTAAAATGTAAAATATTTTAGTTCCTAAATGATACATGACCATTACAAGAGGATTAAGGAGGAAGTTAGAGCTATTAAATTCTCAACAAAGAGTCACACGAAGACACAATATGTGTGTAGCAGTGTGGGGAAAGTACTTCAAGACAGATGTATCAATCACCTTTATGCAGTTCAATCAGAGAAAGCTAGTTCCCCAGGATCCTGCAGTACCACTATGAAAAATCTTGAAAAACATCTTTAGCTGACACATCCTTATCATCAGCAATTCTTTTGAATGTTGAATAATGCTTATAGCATTTTATATAGTTTTGCTTAATCATAACTGTATGTGAATCATTTGCTACTAACCTCTCTTATTTTAAGATATAAAATGTAAAATGTATAAATCAAATATAAATCTGTGTCTGCAAAGTAATCAGTGCTAAGCTAAAAAATACCTAAGAATTTTCCTCTATAAAAAAGAATATACAGGTGAAAGAGGCTTTTCCTTGCATCATCCAATACTCTCCTATGTGAAGAACTAAGAATATGGAAACTAGAGACTGCTGGGAGATAGGTGGGGGAGTTATACCTCATCTGAAATATAATTGCATTTTATTAACATATACAATATGGCATATTCTAGAAATACAGACTAGTGACACCTTTCTTCTTCATTCCTCTTTTCCCCTCCTATTCCTAACTTTTTATGCCTTCCAAAATAAAAATAACTTAGGAATGAATTTGTACTTCTAGTTACTTAGATCAGCAATTTACAGGTGAAAAATTAAACCCTACTGTAGCCTATGAAATAGAATTTGTTCCTTATTGTGTGAGAGTCTGCAAAAGCTCTCTTCGTGCTCAATTTTTCCAACATTGTGTCTGATAAAGTCCTTCAGGCCTTTTTGCTTCTGTGGTCAGCAACAGATTCACATACATTAAATGTGTCTTTAAGGTTTGGCTTCTATGGCATACGCAGTGTTTGTGCTTGTGCTCTGCGAAAGGGTAGGATACATCTGAAAAAAGGACAAGGAACTGAGCTTGCAATGAACCCCTGGTCATCCACAGTGCTAAACAGCTTACCCTCTGGCTCTGTTTTGAACCAGTTCAGCTAGCTGTTACATTTAAGTTTACTCTTACTTGGAGCTGTTGCATCAATCACCTTGTACCTCACTCCTGGTATCCTGTTTCTACACTTTGAAGCCATCATTCTGAAGACAGCTTATTCCAAATTTACTATGCAAGATGTGGACCGGGTTTAGCTTCCTTCACTGTCCATAACCCTCCAGAATTTTGTAGGGTGGAAAGGAAAAGCCCAAAGGGTGTGGACATGAGCCAATACATGTCACTTGACCTCTATGATGGGGACATATCTCAGGTCCCTTTTGTTTGACATTAGAGACATATCCACTAAGTCTGATGTTGCAGAGTTTGCATGTCTCCTGGCAGAAGCTAATACTTTAATTTCCTAGTGGCTTCCATGACAGCTGAGATTATTCTGCATGTATTGATGTTAACATGCCTTTATAGAGCAGCAGATTTTTGCCTTGCTGATAATATCCTTCCTAATAATTAATAAATTGTTGTTCTTCCCCACTGAAAATTACATGATTTAGCAAGTATTTAAAAATCTAGCATCGTTAGTAGTCATCTGATATCTCAAATGTCAACTTTTTGTCTAACTTCCAAGATTACTGCTAAGAAGCATTTTCAAGAAACATGTTCGCACTCTCAATTAGTGTTTACACCACAATGAGCTTGATATACTATTGATCTGTCTTAGCATGGTTGCCAAAAGTCTCTCCACCAGAGCAATAGCCTGTAATTGCAGTTGTACAGACAAGAAAAAAAAAGAAGAAAAAAAAACCCCAACCCAGTTCCCATTTTAGTGGAATTAAATTTATATGATATTGTAGAGTTGCTAAGTATATTGAATAACATATTCATGTGGAAATAAATTCACACTGAAGTCTTTAGGACAGGTCTTTTTACAGACAGTATTGTTATCGCCTGCATACTTAAAGTCTAGACATCATCTGTTTTCCTCCCTTTGTTAACAAAATAAATCATCCCTAGGCTTTGCTCAGCCATACCCAAATACTACGACTGGGATTTTCTCTTCACTATGGCTGAAGTAGTATGAACCTTTTCAGAAGTGTAAAATACTAGTTTCTGATGTGGACTGCAGATCCATTGTAGAGAGTAAAAGTGAACACATGCCTCTATTCCTGACTAAGCTACCCCAACCAGGGTGCAGACACATACCATGACATTATTCTTGGAACAAAAAATATTGTAGTAGGTGAGCATGACAAAGTTTTGGTAGTGGGGGGGGCTACAGAGGTGGCTTCTGTGAGAAGATACCAGAAGCTTCCCCCATGTCCAATGGAGCCAATGCCAGCTGGCTCTAAGATGGACCCACAACTGGCCAAGGAAAAAAACAAAAAAAAAAAAAAAAAAAGGAAGCTGCGCCAGCAAGAGAAAGGAGTGAGACTGTGTGAGAGCAAGAACCCTGCAGCCCTCCAGGTCAGTGCAGACAGAAGGGCAGGAGGGGCTCCAGCAGAGATTCCTCTGCAGCCCCTGGTGAAGCCCACGGTGAGGCAGGCTGTGCCCCTGAGGCCCGTGGAGGTCCATGATGGAGCAGATATCCACCTGTAGCCTGTGGAGGACCCCATGCCAGAGCAGGTGAATGCCCAAAGGAGGCTGTGTCCTGTGAGAAGCTTGCATTGAAGCAAGTTTGCTGGCAGGACCTGTGGACCTGCGTGGAGAGAAAAGCCCACACTGAAACACGTTTGCTGGCAGGACTTGTGACCCTGTGGGGGACCTATGGTGGAGCAGTCTGTTCCTGAATGACTGCACCCCATGGAAGGGACTCATGCTGGAGCACTGTGTGAAGAACTGGAGCCTGTGGGAAGGACTAATGTTGGAGTTCATGGAGAGCTGTCTCCCGTGGGAAGGTCCCTATGCTGGAGCAGGGTGACAGTGTGAGCAGGAAGGAGCAGCAGAGACAACGTGTGATGAACTGACCACAGCCCCTATTCCCTGTTCCCCTGCGCTGCTCAGGGAGAAGGGGTAGAGAAATCAGTAGTGAAGTTGAGCCCAGGAAGAAGGGAGGGATGGTGGAAATGTGGTTTTTCTTATTTGAATGGTAATAAATTAAACTAATTTCCCCAAGCGAAGTCTGTTTTGTCTGTGACGGTAACTGCTGAGTGATCTCCCTCACCTTATCTCAACGGTGAGCCTTTCGTTATATTTTCTCTCCCCTGTCTGGCTGAGGAGGGGAGTGATAGACTGGCTTTGGTGGGTACCTGGCATCCAGCCATGGCCAAACCACCACAAATGCGTAATTGTGAAAAAAATATCCCACAATCTCTAGAACACTGGCTACGGAAGTAAGCTTAGTTTGGGTACAGCATAAGCTGAAAGTTTTCTGTGCTGTAGATGATTCTTGAAGAGCAGGAGGAAATAATTTTTGCCTAGTGATTATCTTAATTAAGGTGATACATAATAAGTTGAAGCCACTTGCGTTGGGAAAATAAAAACACGCAAATAAAACCTTTACACTATAGAAAGTGTTGAGGAAAGAAAACAAAACAAAAGCTTTATTTTTCTTCACCTTTAATGAAAATAAATGTATAATTTGGTGAAAATTATAAAAAGTTTTATTAAAATGGGAAATTGTTTGACCAAACCCCCAAACAAGATCTTTTTCTTATCAGACTACTGCAGTGTTTCAAGGGAGTTGTAGTTCATATATGCCATATTTTCCCACGGCGGCCAGCTTCCCAGTTAGACTACAATTTCTAGCAAACTCCCCGTCTAGTGAGAGTTGAGGTGAAGGTAGAGATTTGCACGATGTTGTTTTACCACAAAGGATAGGAAGCAAGGACTACAGGGAAGAAAAAAAGAATATCAACATAAAGCATTACCTTAAAACTTTACTTCAATCAGAAACTCATTTTCAATCAAAAAATAAGACTGAAGTGAAAATTTTAGCCTTATTTTGTATATACTCCCAAATCTAAGCCTGGTGCACAATGCAAAATGTAACCCCAAAACCTCAATCTTAGTATCCTTTTCAATATTGATTTTTCATGAATCTATTCACAAAGTAAAATGCTACTCATCTTCCGTGAAGATCCTTCATGGGTTTTTAACATTTATCACAGAATCATGTGTTGTAATATTTTTTTAGTTTTGCTGAAACAAAAATCTATTGAATAACCTGAAGGCTTGTCTCAGAGCTGGACAAAGATCTCAAAAAAAGTCTCAGGGAATAAGTTACTAAAATCCCACCAAGGTTTGGTAAGATGTGGCTTCAGAAATCAGGTCTGTGAAAGTTCAGTAAATCCCTTAGAGTCATGTGAAAATTTTTGTGTAAATCTTGGGACAGAAATTTCATACTGAATATACATTCTATATCAATTGGGAATATTTTCTCATTCAGCGTCAGCCATATTCATGGTCTTGACATACATATTCATAGGAAGCTGATTTATTTTTTTGCTTATTCTTTCCATGTAGTTTTTGTCATCTTCCTCTGTTTCATCTATACCTTATATCCCTTGCTATAAATAAAATGCTGGTTTTGTAGCTTATTCTTCAACTGTAACACCTCTGGTCCCCTTCCAATGAAGTTTTTGCTGTCAAGAGGAATCAGGGGCGTTCAGCTCTTCACAGGGTCACTCTGTATCTTAGCTCTCAAAGGCAATGCATTTCCTAGGCTGTTAAAATACTGAATCTGTGTAAATCACAGGGAGTAGAGAAAGAAAAAGAAAAAAGGGGAAAAAGAAAGAGATTAAAAAAAGTTTAATTTTAAAGATATTTAGTTGGAAGTCTCTGCAACTTTTTTTTGTAAAAGACTTTGTACATGAGAAGTGACCAGGTATCATTAGCAGTAGCAGATGTTGACACTGACGTGTCTGAGCTAGTCATGTCTTCTTGACATTTTAGGGGCATTTTTCCTTAAGTATGATATCTGCATTTTCTACATTGGCTTAGCAGTCAGCCCCTCCTACCCAGTCCTATAAGGCATGATCAAGACAATGCCTCAGTTGTTGACACATCGGTTCTGTGCTTTTTCATTCCTATGTATGGCACATTTGCTGTCATTGTTGATTAAAACTTTACAATTGGCAGGGCACTCTGACCTTTGTTTATATCAGTCTGCCAGAAACTTATTTTAATTAAGAGCTTTCTACCAATTAGTTCCATACATTTTTAATTTCTCACAGCATAGCAGGACTTGGGGGTACTCTAAGGGAATCCATAAATTTTAAAAATGGATTCAGAATTGAGGGGAGCAGGAGGAAAAAAGTCAATAACTAAAACAATTTTCCTCTATTTTTCTGTCCTTTAAAGAACTAAGCAACCTTTAATTCTGTGACTCCCATTCCTTGCAGATGCCTTGGTATTCAGCTATAGTACCTGCACTTTAGGGCAGCATTACTATATGCAAGTCTTTCCCTATATTTCTATCTGGATAGCTCCACTAAATTGAAGGAAGTCACAGAAAGGAACAAAGTAACACAGAACTTGGTGTAATGCCATTATGAGGGAAGATCTATACATATTTCCATTTAGTCATTGGCAATACTTCACAATAGCTTTGCTAAGCTAATATCTGCTGTTTTTCAGTGCATTATGTGTAACAGTAGGAAGCATTAACGAAAAGACTCCCATAGACCTAGCTCATGAATTTGAACAGTAGGAAATGCTTCCTCCTACTAGTTTTATATCAGCACTGCAATTTCTGTTGCATCTGTTTCAATAGGTCCTAAATCATAAAAAGGACTTCAAGACCTGGCTGTGCATTTCATATAAAAATGTCAGCATTAAAAGAAACATGGATTACTAAGTCTTTCCCATGCAAAGAGCAGTCTAATCATAGAGATACAGGATTATTCTTAAGCTTTCTCTTCGACATATAAAATTTTTTAGTCAGAAATATTTTTGTTGAATAGATTAGAAGAGCTCCATTGCAACAAGTCTCTATGTCTCAATAGATAGGAGATACATATTCAAATACTTCCCAAATAGATGGCGTTTTGAATTCTGATGGACTGAGTACCACACTCATATTCAAGCTGCTGCATAAAAATCAGAGCATTATACATCACTTTGGATGTATCTAGCCACCATCTCTTCCTTAAACAGACCTGTAATAAAAGAGTAACCACATCTACACTTTTGCAAAGAGTCTTTTATAACTGCTATGTATTTAGTGTGATCAGAGAATATTCAGTAGACCCATATCTTTACGGGACCCTGTGGAGAAGTGCTAAGGTCCTGCCTAAGCTTAAGTTGTGTGTAGGTGCTACACTTCTAAGATTGGGGAAGGTTTGAACTCATGTAGAAAAGAAATACTATGCAAGGACAAAACTTTTATCACGCAATGATGCCTCAAGACACCTTCAAAGTAAAGGAGATACCGTTGAACAAGGAGGTTTTGGGTTTTGGATTGTGCTACTTGGACCTATGTAATTTAGATTCTGGTTTGGGTTGAATTCTAGTTCCAGATAATCCTAGTTCCAGCTCAAATAAGGCTTGATTTACTCAACTTTTTTTAAATTTATTTTTCACAGAACAGGTATTTTGGGCTATTCCCTCAAGGGGTGTAGATTTCATCCATTTATAATTGAAAATATTTTCTTGTGCTCCTTTTTCTTTTCGAGTTTAGTTCAGCTTGTTAGTTATGGGACAGTAGGCGCATGGAGCAAAGTGAAAGACAGACTACATTATTGTTCATTGTGTACTGGCAGTACACCAAAGAAGAGTAATTAAATAAACAGTCCTGGAATCCAGCTACAGTAAGCACCTCAGGCAACAACTGCTAAGGGTGAACTACAGCTCCTAGGGAGCCCAGAATCTACAATATTGTGTTATATTATATGACTAAACAGAAATATGAAAGGGTATGTCCTTGTGAAGGGAAAGCAGAAAGAAAAAGCAGAATAAAAATCTTAAATTAACCTTCAGTATGTTTACTCCTAATGATAGGTGTCAGAGGAAATAGTACTGTAAAATAAGTTTTAAGAACTAGAGACACAGCTAATAATATCATTCAGGTTATCTTTCTCCTGGTTGTTTTCCTGCCTTTCTCCCCTGGTCTTCAGCATGGTTTCAGAAGAAAAAGCTTCTTTTCTGTATTAATCAGAGAATCCAACCCATCCAAAGATATTTTAAAATTAAGGCCATAAATTTATGCTTAGAAGTAAGAGTCCCATCATGAATGAAAGGGCATTTGCCCATCATGACATGATGGTCTCCTCTTGCTTTGGTCACATGATGGTACCCCTAATATTGGGTTACTTAACAAGGCTATGCTAAAGGTCTGTGGCAATATTTGTTATTTGTCTTGGTCCATGCTCCACAATTTTCAAACAATTCTGAAAGAAAATATATGAAAGTTGCAGTACTGCAGGAGTGCACAGCAAGAATGACATGCTTATGGAGTAAAGAGCTTTTTTTTACTACATTTTCAAGTTTCTGTGGTGCATTTTGTGTCGATTGCTGTGTATCAATCTGTTTTGTCCTCCCTCTCTCTCTAATAATTTATCACATATGCAGCACTTCACCACATAAAGCAAAAAAACCGAGTGTTACTCAGGATTTAATTTTCAGTAAATAATTTTTCACTGCTTAGTTACCTCCAAAATTCTTGAACTATTACTTTGCTTTCTCATGGGCATGTGAGAGTTTAAGCTCAGAATCAGAATACATCATATTATCTAATTCATCAGTAGTTTCATCTTGATCAGATTCTTATAGGACTTGGGGAAGAGAGAGAGAGACGATAGAGAGAAGAGAGTGAAAGGGGATTAAACTCTTCCAGTGCCAGATGGGCTGAATCAGTAAGCTGAAGCAGTCTGTAACAACTGAAGTTAGCAAGGTCTAGAAATTGTGAAAGGAATTTCATATGGGGGACATTAATCTTTTGGTAGCAAATTGGAAGCAGGAGTCTTTTGGAGTAAAAGCTTTTGGGAATTTGGAAAAATGTTTCTTTTTATTTTCTTTGCTTGCATTGGAAGTGTGTTAAAATCCTTGGCTGCTGGATGTGAGGGAGGTGAAGCAGCAGGCTATTAGTTTGTGATAGTCTAGCTGAATGAGAGCCTAAGACATACATAAACAATCAAGATATTTTTTACCTTTTCCTTTAGCTAGGGTGTGATTCCTACTCCACTTCCTTCATTCGAAGGAAATGAGATTTCAATGAATAGAGCAAATTTAAAACCTCATAATTATAAAATAATGCTAAGGTACTTCTCATTTCCCATGATGAAAGTTGTGAGGTGGTGTTTTGGGTGGGGGGTGGGGTGTTGGTTTTTCCTGTCCTGTAATCTTGATGGAAAAGGCATATACAACTAATAGTACACAAGACTGGACTTCAGTCAGAACCAAGACTCTAGGATATGTGCCAGTGCAAGTCATAACAGAAGAAACAGAAGCATAAAAGAGCTTTACCTGCTAGATACTTGGCTTTAACCTTGTGCAAAGTTTCCACTTGAGAAGAAAGCCAAACCTGTTATTTGTGGTTTTCTTTTTGTGAAATCTAACAATACATATAGAATTTATTAACCTGAAGAAGAGCAAAATGAGTACAACCATAACTTTACTAACTCCATTTCTTATATTAAATATATGGGATATTGAGTCTGATTCAGTACCAGCTTCTTTTTAGGATCACTTGCTTCTCTGCCAGAATAGGGGGTGGGACTTCAAGTTTTGATACATGTGTATTGTCACTGCTATGCATAGCCTTGCTGGTACGAAAACTGCTGCAGGATGTGGAACACAACATTGGACTCTCCAACATCAATATTTTCGGCCAGAAGAGCTGTAAACTGTTCCTTCTTCTGTGATTATGACATAGGTTATCTGCCAGTTTATTGGGATAAAGCAAATATTCCATGTAGGTAGTATAAAACTATCAGTTGATTTTGATACTCCTGAAACTAACAGAAGAGGGGTAGTCTCCTTCAACTGTGGGATAAGATTCCTTTTTCTTGAAATAATTGAGACAATTCATTCTTCCAGACAGAGCGACTGCTGTCCTTGGTTTACTGCTGAAATCTTTGCAATAGGATAGCAGAAACTATGTTGTAGTATAAACCGCTTTTCAGCTCTCAGAGGTAATTTTACAAAAATTTGTTATTAGAAAACAGATTTTTAAATAAAACAATGTCAGCTTCTTAGAAAAAATAATTGAGATGATCTGAGTTCCATTTTACTTTTGCTTTTACTTTCAGAAGAATGATGTACTTTAAATAATTGATATGATTTAAAACTCAGAGATAAATAACTTAAGAGCATTCCCAAACCTGAAAAGCCACATTAAATATTGTTTTAATATGATTTAAGTACAGTTATGCATGATGACATACAATTTTTAGATCATATAAACTTCTGCTCTGTTTTTTAATCTTATCAAAATATTCAGATTACAGATTGCATGCACAGACTTCCTGCAAACTTTACTGGGAGATAATATTCAACCACAAGTCCAAAGAGAATTAATATTCTTTGAACATACATTTTTACAGAAATCCACAAGAAAGCAGAACCAGTCATGACAACAATGGTAGAATATATATCTACTATTTGTTGTATCAATAGCATATCCACAAAAAAGTAATATGATAGTATTTTCATAATTTTTAAATAAGGTTCTGATAATTATTTTATTGTATATAATTCACATAGAATTTATCTTTATAGATCTGATTTTGTATTTATTCATGAGTATTTTGCTAACTGGTACCTTTAGTTGTCCTTTGGATATTCACTCACACACTCTAAACAGGTATATTTGAAATTAAGTTGTTAGATAAATGACTAATCATAAGCATGCCTTACTTAAAGCAACAAGTTGTACTTCTGTACTTTTCTAACATTCTACAGAAAATTGAATAGAGCAAGAAAGGGAAAAAAAAAAAAACAACGACCAGCTATTGCAAAGCTGCTTCATTGTCAAAGAAGTTGTCCTAGGGAAAAAAAATACCTGGATGTGTAGCTATTTTTGTAAAATATTGAAGTTACATTATATAAGTTAAGAACTTCAAGGAGAATGAAGTATATAAGTGCTTTGTTTAAAATTCTTCATCCTTTAAATGAGCACTTTGAAGCTATTATTTTACATTTTTATGATTTATCGAAAGTGAAGGCTACTCCTTAATCTCCACAAGCCAAAATAATAATAATAAATAGTAATGAAAAGAAGTTAATAATACCACACAGTTGAGTTTTCTAGTTTTTCATAACCTTCCATTTCTATACTCCTTTTTCACTCACAGCCAGCTGCAGAATCATCATCACTATAATTTATTTGCAAAATTAGTGCTCATGAAAAAGTTGATCGCTGTATGCTTCCAGTACCTTAAAGCTCTATGCATTCTGTTAAAGTGCTTAACTGAAATTTGGAGATAATCCTCCATGCATTTTTAAAGTTAAATATAAAGCACTAGATTTATAAAACTTGATATCACCTTCTAACTGTACTATCAACACTGATCAATATTAGTCTGAAGAAAAACTCATAGGACTTTAACAGTATGTTTGAAACAAAAAAAGCAGCATTCCAGATAGAATTTTAATAGACAGTACCAACTGCTTTTTCAGCATGATTCAGGACTTGTTCTCTTAGCAAATTCTTGCAGGAACATCTTTAGCTATTAGTTAGGTCATCCATCCTTGAAAGGTTAGAAGGCGTTGTTACCACTCCTTCTTCATCCAGGCTATGAATTCATATAAATGATATAGAGTTTTCTGTTTAAATGAATGAGAGATTGTAATGATTTAAGAAGGAGGGTTCTTGCTTATGTTTTTAAAGCCCTGTTATTTCCTATAATTATTACTCTGATCTAGCTGTGGAATTACTGTCCGAATACTGGTCTATGCATCCATTGTCATGCTTTCAGTAAATGTTTTAAAGAAAATATTAAGCTATTAAACTGGCTTATTTTCTAGCTTTTTCTAGCTCTTTTAACTCTATATTCTTAGACACACCCCCCCCAAATTGTGCTAAATCCTCAGTAAATCTGGAGTATTTAATTCAAAGCAGCATTGTACAATTAGTGTTTTCTTCCACTAAAAAGCAAACTCTCAAGAACAGCAGAATTCTTTTGTAATTTAGCTACTGCCCTTAAATTTCCTGACTACCTGACATTGCCTGAAATTCTCCAAATTCTTCAGCTAAAGAGCAGTCATACTAAGATGTCTGCAGTAATCTCCCACCTTTCTGCAATCATGTAATTGCCTTCTGAATATTTTCCAAGCAGTGTTGAAAACTGACTATTGATCCGTGCTAAGAGTGAACAGCACACATACTGTTAAGCTTGTCTTTTCTGAATTTGGGAACGAGTGTTCAGTATTAACCCCCACTTTGAAGTGGAGTAAAGCCCACTGTGCCTCCAATAAAATCTACTTCTTCGTTGCACTGCTGGTGTTTTCATGCATGGCATAATTCTCAGGGCAACACATTCCGGTTAAAGTTATCAGCCTATATAGATACAACCCTTAAGACCCTTAACCATGGAACATTTGTCTGTGTGTTCTGCATCAGCAAGGGCTTCAAAATAGAGTTTCTACAACTGAACTTCCCAAGGCACTTTAAGGAAGTAAAAAATCTGATTTCTGCTGAATTCCGTTGAGGTCTCAGCACTTACCTCTCCAGTATTCCTTAAGAAATCCTATCTTAAATACCCTCCTTTTTTAAAAAACAACGCATCAATTATCCTTTCAACTCCTGCTTGATGTCTGGGGGAAAAAAAGGCATTTATTTTAAGTGGATTCTGTTGGGACTGATACTCTGGCTGTAACAGTGAATATTAGATATCAGATACTTCACAGGAAGATGCAATAGCCTATGGAGAGAGCATTTCTGGAATAACTCACCAAGAGACAATCTTCCTGCCTTTTCTTCACCAGCTAGCAGTTGTCTTGCACTTTCTGACATGAAAAACTGTTTCCAAAATTTGAAAGAAATATTTTTTCCTTGTTTGTTTTCTTTTTTTCTTTTTTTCTTGTCTATGTATGTTTCTACCATTTAAGTGATTTGCAGCTCTTGGTCTCAGCAGTATTATGTGTCAATTAGTGAATTAAATCACTTTGTCTTAGA
Source organism: Ibycter americanus (assembly GCA_035590275.1). NCBI lineage: Eukaryota > Metazoa > Chordata > Aves > Falconiformes > Falconidae > Ibycter > Ibycter americanus. Next base: position 63,471,303 of record JAVJGI010000040.1, read on the forward strand.
CAGAACCATCATCACCAGATTAACTAAGTACATTAACGAACACATTTTGAGAAGATACACAGAAAACCTCTGTGATGTACAGAAGCACTGTCTCTATTTTTCACATAGAGGACTGGGGCACACAGATCCTCACTAGTCTGACAGAAATTAATGGAAATTACGTACCTAAGCACCTTTGAGTATCTGGAACAAAGAGATTAAATAACTTAATGAAGGTCATTGCTCAAGGAGTATGCCAGTGAAAAAATAATTCCTGAAATCCACAAGTCTTTTGACTTCATCTCTAGGCTGTGTTCTCCTTTATTTTTAGGACTAAGGCAGGTGGAATTAGCAGAATACTCCAGGTAACATCCTGCTGCAGACTGCTGAAACAATGGTATCATGGTTTATTGTAGCACTCCTTCATTTAGGGACTAATGAGGAAGGAACTCCAGAACTATGCAGTTGTAACACAAAATTCTTTATCCTATGGATGCATATTTGAAGAAGCTAGATCTGCCCTCTTTGTCTGTATATCAATCAGGAACCTCAAAGGAAAAATAAGGAAATAACCGTCTCAAATCAAGCTGAACGCTCAAGACAGAGAAATGGTTCAGAACTAAGATCTATAGCCTTTAAAACTCCGTATCTTAAAAGTGAACACAGTACAAACATGCATCAGCTGTAACATGTACTAACTGTACTGAATTTACATATGTTGGAAATTCACTAGGGCTTTTCTTCAAGCAGCCAAGGGAGACCCATGTGAACGATCCATTCACTGTTTAAGAAATGAAGCATTTGAGATGGGATTTTTCAATTCCACTGGAATTCAGTGGAAACTGGATTTCTCCTTTTTAAAGAAGGTGTCTTTTTAAGAGCTCAGTTGCAGAATTCTATTCTGGAGGCTTTACCAAGGCCTGAAGGATAGCTTAACAATGTGGAAGTGGTGCCTTTGCAGAGGTGTTCTCTGCAGCACATAAATTGTTCCTCCCTTTTTATTCACCTCTTCCTATTTTTCTAGTTCCTTTAACACCTACCCCATAGCTGCTATCAACATTCATGGATTTGATCTCCCCAAGCCTCAATAAAATTTGCTGTTATTTTTATCCTTGTGATGCTTAGCTGGAAACTAAGACCCTGGGGAACTACATTCCACATTACTCATGGATTGTGAGCTGAACCATAAATAGCACTCGTATCCACGTCCTGACTCCCCATTTTTGTGCCTCAACATCAGCAATATCTTTGCTTTCTACAGTAACTTCTAAATTATTTGATTTCTTGCGCTCAGAGAGAGTCTTGATTTATGAATGTGCTTTCTGGCACTCTGTAGCAAGAAAAGGAAAATCATCCAAATAATGGAGGATTGTTGACAGACTGGGTTTCTGAACTATCCAATTTAAACAGAAAAATCAGAAATTAAACAGAGTAAGAGCAAACATACACACACACACACACACCCCCCCACACACACCCCATGCATCTCCAGGGACACAAGGTGAGAGCTGGCAAAACTTTTAGTAACATTTTTAAGGAATGTTGCATCTGTATTCAGCCATATCTTTTATACAATTTGTTCCTTGCAGCCACCTTGCAATTCTTCTAATAATTACTGTTGCCTTTTTTTCTCTCCGATTTGCCTTTTCATGAAGTATTAACCATTTTTATAGCCTGAATTCAAAAAGAAAAAAAAAAGGAAAAAAAACCCACCAAACCACCACCCTTGTACAAAACAGCTAAATATGCTTACATCATATTGCTTTTATAGGGCTTTACTATGTAATTTATTTTGGTCTATGCACTCTGGACCAAGTATTGAATCTTTCCTTAACCACCTTCATCAATCCTTACAGGAGACTTGATTCTGTCATGACAGGATTTTTTAACAGTTTAGGTAAACAATAGTAAAGCGCTGTAATATCATACTCTTACAGAACAATTTTAGGAGGTTGCTGAACACTTTACAAAGGAGTTTAGTACTGATTCTAGAGCAAGGTAACTAAGGTGCAGAGCAGTGAAAAGACACTATCAGAGCCAGGCACATGAAAAATAAATCAGATGTGGTTGGTTCGCTTTTTAAAAATTATTATTATTTTTATTTTATTTTCTGCATTATCATTATAAGTGTGGTTAGGTAGGTAATGTAAAGTTATATTGCAGGGTCATTACATATCCAAAAGGACTGTGGACAACTCAAGCACAAATTAACTTTGTATTTAACTGAGATGGATTATACTATAATTACCTCTCAGATAATAGTTCTCAGAATCAGTGTTTTGGTTGGACAGATGTTGGCAAATAAATGTTCAACTTTAAGTCAAAAGACTGACAATGTAATTTTACACAGTATGAGCTTATGCATACATACTTATTTAAGGAAAAAAAGGATCTGATAATTGCTAAAACTGTTTCAAACTATATTCAAACATGTAGAAGTAAGGCAAGTGGAGGAATAATGAAAATCCTCCTCTTGTAGCAAATCACAGCTCTCTACACAGAATGTGAAGAGTTCATGTCTCTTTATGTGCTTGCATGTCATCTAGTCCATTGTCTTAAGCAGCGCTACGGCAAATTCTCAGAGACTTTAGAGGTCGTTCCATCAGTCCAGCTCAAATAGTGAAAGTAATTTACTAAAAGGGCACTGATCTTCCTCAGCCACATTCCTCATCTTCATATCCGTCACCATTTCTCATATGGCTCATCCATGATGTTCCTGAGAACAGTTCTTGGTTAGAGTTTCTTGGATCTCTTGCTGTGATAGTATTTCTTTTTCCATGATGGTGTTACGACAATCTACTCCAGAGCTTTCCTGAATAAGAAATATTCTTCCTCAGTAAAAAGCAAACAGAACAAGAATTGCACTTTTATTATGGAGGAGTAAACCACCTACTTAAGCAGCCAATCATCAGCTGCATAAATGTCAGTATTCCCATAGATAACCTGAACCTCATGTTTTGTTCTCATCTTCACTGATGATGTCCACGGGATCTTCCAAGCTAGCATATCTGAGCATTGGTTTTCCAAATTCCTTTTCCATTTTCCAGGGCATAGCCTTGTTATCATAAAACAGCAAAATTTTGACATGGACAAATGTATAGTTAAGAGATAACACAAGTTGTTGTGAAACAGAAGGAGCCTTTAAAGTGCTGTGCATGAGATATATCTTACATAAAATTAAACAAAACAAAACAAACCCAAACAGAAAACAATAACAACAAAACACCAGAAAGGGTATTTGCAGAAAAGTCAAACTGAAGGTGCCTGTAGTTCTGCAGCTTGGTAGTAATTCAGAAAATATAATTAAAATCATTGAAAATGGTTACATATTCTAAAATATTTTATTATTAAAAAAAATTGCTGAGGAATGTCTATTGTCAGTTAGCACACTAACTGATGACCTTTAAACTACCTTCTAGATAATGTAATTATTCAGATAATTTACCAAAAAAAATATTTCTTTTTGAAGAAACAGATCCATATTTTAACGTGAGTAACTGCTGAAAAAGTGCACATCTATTGCTAGTTAAAAACATCAGAACTGTATGTTATAGTAGAATATATTACTGAATAATTTCAGGGTAATTATTAGTATTCAATAATACTAGGCATGGTTTATCATGGCTTTTCAAATTGACTAAAAATACTTATTTGCAGTTTTCATACTCTATGATCTTGAAGTCAGCAAAAAGTTGTGGTTTATCTCCTTTTCCAATTAGGGTTGTATATTTTTCCACGTTTAGTAGCAATTTAATATGAATGTGCAAGACCCGCACAGAAATATTTTTAAAATGAGAAGTGTCTGTTTCATTGGCCCTTTCTCAGGTCTTTGTCTCATAATCTAACCCAGAGCCCCAGCTGCAGTTTCAGAGATTGAGGGAAGGAGGTGAGGATGTTTGCTTGGTCCCCTGCTGGACACTTGTGCTAATTTGGAAATAATCAGACCAAAATTGATTGCCCTTCTGAGGACCTCCTGCTGGGCTTTCATCTTCGTGGGCTTATAATTGAAAACAAATTTACTTCATTAATAGATCTGTTTCTGATCTAGAAGATAAAAAATAATGTCCATTACCTGAATTATTTCAGATTTGTGTCTTCTATTGACAACTATTGGAACTTTTCAACACCTTTACCCACTACTGCTCACCCCAGTCTATCTACTGGTTGCTCCTAATACCAACTATAGCAAAGTCCACCTCTGACTAAGAGGGACCTTATCTCATTAGTCACTTTCAATCACAGTCTCAGCACAACACTGGTTTATCACTAAGTGTCCACTCTTCCGACAGCAGAGCAAGAATACTGGGCCCAGAGATATCAGAGATAGAAGGACTGAATAGAAATTATACAAAATAATACCAAAATTGGCATGGATAGTAATTTACAGATTAGTAATCCCTCTGTTTAGTGTGCTCTTTTACTATTTTTGGATGGGATAGATAAAGTTTTTTCCGCAAAGCCATTTATAACCAGCTTTATTTCTGAAGGTCAAGGTTGCTCTTTCCAAACCAAGCGATTTGAGGAACTACTCAGGACTGATGGCTTCCTTCCATCTTCCCTACAGAGGATGGGCACAGGAAAATTTCTTGAGAAATGAGCCCCGAGAAGCTTAATGGGAAACGCAGTGAAATTAAGAGCACAGGCACAAGTACTGTAGAAAATGCTGGTGTTTTACAGGTGATCTAACTATTAACTGCAAAGTCAAAATACTTAAATTCTTTTAAAATCTCATCTACGTATCTTTATACTTATTTCTGGGTCTTGTCAACACAATAACCAAAGCATTTGCTGGTTGGAAAGAGTACAAAAATTTAAGAACAGACAAACAGATATCTTCCCCATCCCTGTCTGTCCCTCCCCTCCCCCCCCCGCCCCGGCCTCCCAAGTTGGTTTCTTTGTTAATAAAACTAAGAATATCAACAACATGGATGTTAGCGAGCTTGTGTGTAGAAGTTATTGGGAGGTACTAAGCCTTAGACAAAGGTTTTGCATCTAATTCTGCTTGCTACAGGATCTTTGGTAGCCACTGCTGTGGCAGTAAATTCTGTGTTCTGAGTATCAAAATGTCTGTATTCTGTACATACAAACATACCTTTATTTTCCTGTGTTGGTTAAAATATCACTGTCTATAGACACCATAATTGGGTATTGTAGGAAATCTTCCAAAACATAAGGATCAATCCATGAGAAACATGGACCCAAATCAGAAGATCACAATGAATGTGTTCAATGTGACTTCTGTTATTGTGCTATTTTTGTATTCAAAAGCTTTACTGGAATATACTGCAACCTGTTTTAGCCAGAAAGGCAAGAAAGCTCTCCAGGTCTATACTGAACTGAAGCAGAATCATCTTTGCAAGTCCTGTTTGGGTACTCATTCCATGAACAACAAAGCTTGCACCTCACCCAAACAATGAAATAACTTGTCATCAGTCCACGTAATGCAAAACACTGCTTAGAAGCACTGAGCATCACCAACTCATAAATGATAGTTCAGGACAGCTAAAGAGTCTGTGTGTCCAGCAACCTAACTAAAGAACTGACTTTATGTTTAGAGTCTTAAGATCCTTTCATTCTTATAGTAAGCTTAAAAAGACCTATTTCTTTAGGTGTGTCTTTCCTAAACCATTACTCCTATATTTGTAAAAATAAACCTACAGAGCTTTTCATGAGAAATAGAAGAAAATAAAGACCTGAAAATTGCTTGTTTACTTTGTTCAAAATTGTTCTGCATCCTGATGTCAAGAGATTTTTTTTTTTGAGTGACAGTTAAAGTGAGAAAAGAAACTAAAATGGATGTTATTATTTTATATTAATTTTTATAATATTATAAGAATATATAATATAAAATGTGTATTAAATCTATAAAAATAAATATTCTAATAATATATTAAAACATTAAGAATAAATTACTTCACAATACTTGATTTGTAACATAAAATGGGGAACTGGTAAAGAAAAAACATGAAGTACTAAAAAACACCAGTGTGGTAAACTGAAAGCTGAACTTAAAATATGATTGAAATAAAGAACTAATAATTTAGCTGTATTTACAGAAATCTTGGATTCACTCGTGTGTATGTATAGATGTAAAACTATTTTTATATATATTTTCCACTAAGAGGAAAGATTGCAGGATTCCTTTTTAAACATTTTATTAATAAATGTGCATAAATCCTTGTAGCAGGGATATCAAACCATTTTGAAAGTGCAGAAACAAATTCCTTCACCCCCAGAAAAATACTACACTAATAATAGTTTTTCATCATCCTGTCTCCAATTTTTATGTTTTTCAACATATGTGTATACAGTTTTTCTGAGGTTGTATAGCAGGTTTCAATGGGAGAGTTGGATTATTAATGCTGGTCTTGGCCACTCATCAGTTTCATTATTTTTTACAGTCTCATAATTCATAAAGTATGCATAAAGAATGCCAAATATTTTTATTATATTTAGGTAAAAATAGATACTCTTTGGCTACTCCAAAGAACAGCTGTAAGGGGTATCCAAGCTAAGAAATGGATATCTTTAGTGAAATTTTTAAAAATGCAAAAACGTATAGTCTTCAGTCCATTCAAAGTCTATGGATTGCACCAAACTAAACAAAATGTTTTAAGAGTCTTTTATCAATATTCATGCTCAGAGACGAGTAGAAAAAACTACTTCATAATATGATTGGTTTAATATAAAAATTTAAAAAAACAGTTTAAATTATATAAACAGAATCTTCTAACATATCCGAATTATATACTCTTTTATAAATAATTGAAAACTCTAGTCTTCGTATTGAATCAGTCTCTAAAGCTATTTTTGACCAATATGACTTCATTAAAATTTCAAGTATGATAGCTTCCAAATTTCCTACAAGATGGAATTTACAGATCAAGACAACCACGACAGTAAGGTAGGATGGGAGGATATCATCTGGCTCAGTGTGTGGAACTGATACACCATAAAAGGCAAGTTTGTGAAAAGGAGCTGACAGAAGGTCTGAGATAGTCATGCACAAGTTTAGAGAGAGCATCATAGTCCTGTGGAAAGCTGAACTTTGTGGCCATTGAATGACATAAAAACTACATGAGACAGTTTTTATGACCAACATAAAAGTTTTGTAGCTGTCAGTGCACTGAAGTAATGCTCCAGTGACTCCCTTGAGGAATCTGTTCCCAGCAGACCCCAGCATCTCAGGTTTCTCCCTAACATCCTTGATGCATGCTAAGAAGCTACAGCTGACATCTGCCTTCGCTGACATCTGGCTAACTTCCCCTAACTAACAGTATGAAGTCTCAGTTTCCAAAACATGCCTTCTAGCAGAGCAACAAACTTTGATGACTTCTGGGAGAATTCCACTTGGTGTTGACACATAGGGCACTGGGAACTTCAGCAGCCATGTATGCACCTGACGATAAAGTGCATTTTTTTTGTATTAGAAGGCATAGTTTAAGAAATAAGGTACCTTATAAAGATCAATATAGAGAAATAGTGCAAAAAGCACCATATCAGTTGGTCTTTCTCTAGCATAACTTCAACTTAAAAGCTTGAGACTGAGGTAAAGGTTCAAGACAACTCCCAGAGACAATTGAAACTGTTATTTAAAGCTAGTGTTAATCTTTCAGATAAAGTATGAAATTCTGCCATCCCAAGCGGGTGCTGGATTTCATCATCACCATTATGTGGAGTATTAGGCTTTCCTGTCCCTATCAGGTTTAATGAGTCAGATCATTGACTCCTGTATCCTGTGTAAACAATTTTCCATATGGGAGTTTCAGATGCTATTGAGCAGAGCTGTGCATATGTACAAAGCCATTCCTACCGATAATGGAAAAGTGCAAAGGCGCCCCGTTACATACTTAGCTTGTTCTAAGCGTACCTATTTATCCAGTGCAAATGCATTGTTTTCTGACAAATGGAGGAGCAAGAGTAATACCATCTCCTCTTATGCATGGGCATAGACACAAACGTAATTCTTTTTTGACATAGAGCTTCATTACATATATATTCTCAAATAAGAATAAAACAGTGAGGCTCAATGATAGCTCTAAATAGAGAATAGACAGGATGGCACACAAACTAACTTGGAGAGAGGAATGTGTTTGGATCATAAACATAATTTCCTGGAACTGGAGACGACGACCTTCATAAGGATTTAAAGGTCACACAGCATATTTATCTAGCTTGACACCTGAAACCATTGGCTTCAGCTGCAGCAAAGACGATCACTGGTTCATATCCAAAGAAAACTATGCCAAAGTTCAGATTCTGTAGAAATGGGCTTTTTGAAGCCATTAGAAAATTGCATGTTGAGTTTGAAATTCATGAAAATGCAAAGGAAATTATCACAGTCATGAATATGTTAAATCAGCCAAATTCTGGGTGATCCCCATGACAGTCACTGAAGAAAATTAATTGCTTCTGAAGGATGGCCTATGCTCCATCAAGAATGCTGCACTTGCATCAAGTCTTGTAATAGATGTGTCCATCATTAAAGTTTGATTGAGTCAAAGGCATGACTGATTATTCCCTCTAGTCACTTGGGAGCTTCCACTAGAGAAATAGAGGGAGATGTGTCACTGAGTAGCTATGGTGTTGGATTTATTTACTATTGATTGATCTTGCATTAAGTAATGGGACTTTGTTGAAAGTCAATTAATCTTTATGTTTTGGTTAGTCTAAGTTTTATTTATTTATTTATTTTTAAGTAAAAGCATGCATACAACCTGCTAAGCCCATGACTGAGTCTCTAGTTTGGAATTCCTACTTCATAGCAATGAAAATTCAATAACTGAGGATGCCACTGTCCTCAAGGACACCATTAAATTGCCAACATTTGTGAGTGTGTTGCATTATTCTTTTGGTGAATTGATCCTTTCTGTAGTGTGGTTATGTTGTAGCTCTGAGTTTCCCCATATCCAATTTATTTGTATGCCACAGTAGTGAATCACAGGATGTGAGCCATACCACATTTGTTTAAACAGGCATTTGAATGTTACTTCCATTGGCTTGCGGATATTTAGGCTTATCAACATATGTGTCCATACATGTACAAGGTATGCTGAAGCTGAAAATAAATGTCAAATAAACCCTTTTTCATAACTTTGTATTTATTGACTGAGTGCTACAGAAATCGGCTAACATTTGATTTCTTTGTTTCTTAAAGCACACATCCTAATTTGTATGTAGGTGCAGCTACTTAATTAGTGTACAGATTAGTGATCTGGGTATCTGTGATGTGCAGGTAATATTTATAATTAGTGGCTAATTGGAAATGAATATTTATTTTGTTGTCCACATATCATTGGAGTAAGTCTGAATTGACTGACCTATTTGTGACTTATTCTAGGGATTTTTATCATTATTTTCTATCTTTTAAAGGAATAATCTTAGATTGTGTGAATATTGTGTAGTGTACTCCAGTGGTTTGACAGCTACTACAGACAAGTTTGTTAGAAAGATTGTGTGAAAGACTAAATCCTTTAGATTCAGAGCAGAGCTCTGTAACTGAATGTTATCCTTTAGTATGGTATCATACATATTATTAAAAATAAAATAATTTCTATGTGGATATTTCTACATTATAAACATGGGGAAGGGGGAATTAATGAGTAGTTACTATCTATCTATATAAAACCTGTAATGTTTCCAGATATTTTTATTAGAGTACAAATTATAGATATACACTAAAATAAAGAGGATATTTTCCTTGTTAATGTTGAAAACTGAAGTTCTTTCAAAGGCACAGAATTCAGATATATCATATGGAAATAGAAATAACTGACTACTTATAGCTAACCTTTAATACTTTGGACTAGATCTTGATCTATTTTCTAATTAAGTCAGGTTAATTTACTCTTAGTTTTATTTCCAAGAATGAATAATATTTATAATTACTTTTTACAGAAATAGGTGATTGATAACTCTTATTAGATGACTATTGTACAGTTTTATTCTAATCAATTACAGTACTGTTAAAGAAGAGTAACACTGCTATGCATGACTAAATTACTCCATTCTGCACTAAGAACTGGCTCAATTCTGTGCACAGAACAAACAGATTGTTAAATAAGTACATTAACTTTCTGAAGGAATTGACTGTGGTCAGAAATTCATTATTTTTTTCTTCATTTTTTCGCCTCTTTTTCTCTTGTACCTCTTGGGTTTTATAAGAGGCAGTTATCAAACCCTTAAATTCTCATTTATTTTCTGAAATAGTAAGCAACAGAAATTACAAATTTATTATACCTGTGGCCTGGTAACTTGTAGCAGCGATAGAATTTCTGCATTCTGTATGTTGGACCATACTAAACTTCGGAATCTTTTCATCTTATGAACAGTGAAATTTGCTGCAAAATTTCGAGTACAAAATGTGAATTGGATTATAACTCATTGGCCCCAAGAGACATGAGAAATCACTGAGAAGGATCTGAGCACTCCCTTGAAATTCACCTTCCAGTCCAGGCCCCAATTCACTATGATCTAACATAATTTAACATGTGGACAACTCTATTAAAGCTAGCTTTCTGCTTCAAACTCATCACATATTGTTCTCTCACATATTCTGGACAGGGAACCTCATACAAGATTTCTGAAATACTTAGTCATTGTTATAATCTTTTCCTAAGTAATCTTCAGTCCTTAGTTGAATCTGTATAATACATTGATTTGATGTTAATAGATAGTCTACATGTAAATATCTAGAAAGAAAAGGCTTTTCTTTCCTATTACTTATCAACAGAGAAAAATGAATAAATGTATAGGTGGACCCTCCCACTCTCACATAGACTCACATTTTAAAAAAATATATTTTAAAAGAAGAAATAGCAATTAGAAATGTAGCAAATTTTATATGATTTGTCAAATATCAGTGAAAGTATAAATAATTGAATCATTTCCAAGCACACTGTGACTGACAGGCACTTAAAAATATTCTGACTGTTGATGTAATTTCACATATTTCTATGCTCAATTTGTTTAATTTTATGCCATATATAGCTGTATTAAGGATATTGACTTTAAATTGCCACACATTTCCATGATATTTATCTTCTGAAGAGTAGCAACCAACTAAAACACACCAAACTGGCTGATAAACACTAGCAAGGTCTCAGGCATCATCAGCATTTTTTCTGTGGAAATATCCACAATACAATAGCAATGTCAGTAATTTTATGAGGAATTAGAAAGGAGCTCTTATTTAATCATGTCACTACAAATACTGCAGTGCAAAAATGAGGCCCGGGGTCCAAAATTTCTGTTGTTCATGTTATTTTCTCCTGGCACAAATACAGAAAATTTAACCACACAGCTGATGCTGAAAGACAATCATACGTGGAAATAAATTTCCCAACCAACCTCCAGTCTTTAATAATATAAAGTTTTGGATTGTGTGATGTCTGGGTTTTTTTCCACAGGTCAGCACATAGCAAATGGAACTGAAACTTCTAAAGCAACAAATATAAACTTCTTGCAGTTATTGTTACGGCTACTCCAGTAAGGTACCTCCACAGAGAATCACCAAAATCTATGGATTTTATATGTTGGTATCCCAAGATATACCACGTCTGTATGGAAAATAAGTGAAAACCCCAACAGATGTGATACACTAAAACACAGGCAAATAACAAAAGATTAAAGTGTCTGTTTGCCCATGTTAGAAGACTTTTTTTAGCAAATAACCTTTCATCTCCCCTCCTTCCACTTCCATCCTCTGTGGAAAATGCCATAGTGTGCTCAAAGGAGAAGCTTGAGAACTAACACTCAGACAGTGCTGTCTATCAACATTAGTGGACCTAGTAGAGATGTTTTGTATTACACACTACCAGGCAATACTCTAGTCAGATGTGTATTAGAAGGGATCGAAATTATTTTTGCCCTGAGTGTACTTCATCTAAAAATAGATGGTCTCTGTTTAACCGTGCCCTAAAACCTGCTGAAAGGTGATCTGTTTAGGGCTATTTAGTAAATAAGCTTTCCAACACTTGCTGAATTATTCCGGGTTATAGAGGTGTAAGTATTTAGCCCTTTCTCCTACTCTTAGCTCCCAAGTGATTCTTGGACTAAGCAGTGTTGCAGGGTAAGCAACATACTCACTGCTTTAAACAAGCTCAGCACACTGCAATGCAGAACATACACCTTAAGGTAAGACAGCCCTTTTAGTCTTGAGCAGACAACTTGCCATGTATTTTGAATTAATTGATTTCAAGATGCTAAATACATACCAGGAAAAGCAATCTTGTTAATTTTTATTGAGTGAAACCTTACTGAAGACAGAAAGCTGTGCAATAAATAACTGTAACCTTTGCTTGGCATAGCTATTGGTTATGTGAAGGCCAACACGTTCTCATGGGAATAAAGGCTATCTTTGTGCTAATTACCATTTCCTATATGAAATGTTAAATGTCTAAGGACTAATGAAACAAATCTTTCCTGATAATCTAATGTTTCAAGAGTTATATCATCCTTAAACATCTTAAGTTGTTCTATTGATACCTGCTGAATTCAGAGAGATTTTTAAGACAATCTGTCTCTTTTTTTTCCTCCCCAGAGAATGTTAAAGTGAATGATGGAAAGATATGTAGGGCTCTGTATTCTTCCATTTGGATTTTATTTTAGTGGGGACACTCACCAAGGGCACATCCACAGCTCAGAATGGTGCTAAAGTTTGAGAATTGACTGACACAGCACTGTGAAACACTTTGATCTTTGCTCTCACTCACAAAGCCATCAGTCCTGACACAAATGGACACTGAGATAAGGCACTCAGGCAAGCGTGGAAAATGACACCTTGTCCCTGTCAAGGCTGCTGAGAGTGGCTAGCTCTTGGTAGGCCTGAAGTCATATGTCATTCCCCTGGGCACAGCCAAACTGCCCTGGAAGTAGGAGCAGAGACAGACTGGACATGTTCATTGATCACAGGGGACTCTACCTCCAAACATTATACTGCTTGGAAGCCATATGTCCGCCTGGGTCTCTTCCAACTTTTGAGCTAGAGGCTGCACACTGCCATTTTACAGACACAATTAGGTGAAGCTTAGTGCCACAGTCTGACATCTTTTGAAAAACTATAAAACCTATCTGAGGAAAGCAGTAGATACTGTACTCCAGGTAGCATTCCTGCACTGCTGGGGAAATCCAGCAGGGACTCTTATTTCCACAGTTCTCTGAAATCTTTCCTATAATGGTTCACCACAGCTATTAAATACATGCATAACTCAAAATCCAATCTTTATTTTTTCCTTCCCCTCGCCACCCCCACCCCCCCCACCCCCTTTTTTTTTTGTAGGATGTTGTCAGAGGAACAGATTATCAAAGGTAGGTGTTATCCAAGGCATGTTTAGTTTTGGTTCTTACGTCATGATTTTGTTGTTACCTGTTTATGAAAAATTATATATTTCTCTAATATTTTTCTACTAAAGTAATTTGGGAACTTGAACTATCTGAGATCATACTGAACACATATTTGGAAGGGAGGGAGCATGAGTGAGCATGGGAGAAAGAGCTTGCAAACAACCATTTCTACAAGGAAACCCTCTGTGTCACAGATTAAAGTAAGAGCAAACATTTCTGCTAAAGAAACTGTTAAGGATGCCATGTCAGTAGGTTTATATCTATGTTTAAAAACAGACACTTGTGTACCTGTCTGAAACAGAGACAATACAACGCTCAGCATGACTTGCCAAGCGACCTCAAATACCTGAAGCAAGAAGAGAGTAAAGAAACCGCCAGAGTGCTACAGTGCAAGATGAACATTGAGAGGCAGAGAAGGGAAGGACTACCTGGAAGATGTCAAGCTGAGAGCCAACTCTCTAGCAATCAGTTTGATTCTCTGGTGACCATAATTCAAAACTTCAACTTAATAAACGCACCAGGGAAGAAAGAGAAGAGGAAAAGCCTAAAATGAGCTAGGGAGGGGGCCGCAAGATTAGGGTGTTGTAACCTACCAAAATCCGCTCCTTATGTTTATGAATACTCAACCACACATCAAGCAATTCATGAAAACATCAGAAGAATTTGTATTATTGTACTTTTATTTTTCCCATTCAGAGTGTCAGTTTGTGCTAACAGTTTTAGTCTCATTATCTTCTGAAAAACCCCATTACATTCGATTACACGTGAAGTTGTCTATTACAGCTTTACTGGCTCTTTCTATCTCAGCAGCACCCAAGATGAGAAATAAGGCAGTACATTTGAACAGCTGCTCTGTTTGAAGGGTCTAGATCTTTCCTTTGTCCATAACCTCAGTAACTTCTGTGCAGACTAGTTACTGGGAAATACATATTGCCTGTATTATGAGAGACACAATTTATTGTTTGCAGTTGCAGTGGAAATCTTTAACTGAACTGATATTGAAAATATATTCCTTCTTAGTGTAGGTCATTTCAAGGACTGGACAAGGGGTTAGGATGATTGTACTATTTTCTGTTATCTTTTCTAGAACTCCATTAAAATGAAGAAGGATGTGCAGAAATTCCAGGAAGATTGTGGTGCTTTCCCTGGATAAAAGTATTGAGTTGTACCTCATAATTGTACTTAGATCAAATTTCTCTGTCTGCATGTTTCTATACGGTTGAGGATTGTCCCATACGGCAACTCTTTAGCAGTACTATTTATAATTTGCCTGAGGCGAGTGATGAAATTCCTCCCTTCTTGTGGTATGCATGATTACAAACATGGAGACATAAGAAATCTATAAGGACAAGAACTATAAAGTCCTTCTAAAAACAAAGAGAAATAAGAAAAAAAGAAAGCACAGTACTCACACAGGGGAAAAAATGTTAATGTCTCAATTTATTCATTTTGTCTATATTTCTTAGTGAGATTTTGACAGCAAGTAGTTAGCTGAAGAAACACAGGAAAGATTGACAGGAAATAATGTTTGGGGCAGAATCTGGAGGAGAGAGTAAAGGACTGTGGAAAACATCTGGCTTCAGAGGCAGAGAAAGCTCACGCAGAGGATTTTCATTCAGACCGGCAGTCAGCAAGTAGGAGGAAATACTCAAGTGAGACAGCTGCCTTGTCAGACTGCACGTCCATCAGAAAACCTCCTGGCCTGCCCTCCAGCCAGCCCCTGCCCGCCCCAGGAGCCCTTCACCATGAAGATGGAGGATGTTAACTTCCTAAATTGGATGTCTCATCCTGATAACAGACCTGAGAGCAGTGATTACTCTTCTGCTGCTTCTCGTGTTCACAAATGTCAGGGGAGGACGCTTTTGCACACCTTTGCACCAAGGACAATATGGGAAATAAAGGTGGAAGCTGTGTCTTTCCCTCCTCTCTATTTTGCATGCCAGTCTAGAGCTGCTTCTGCAACTCTTCTGCCTTTCTGAGGTTGCCCATTTCACTGCCAGTCAAATTTTCAGCCAATAAATTGTCTCATTTGTCACAATCCAATACTAAATGACTGTAAACTTATGTGACTCTATAGCTACTTACATTCTTATTTGTATATGAATATGCTGTATATATAAGGATCATAAAGACATTTCCACCAAAAAGAATGCCTCAAATTATCAAACAAGTGAGGTGAGGGTGATTAAGTACTTGCACTGTAAGACAATTAATAAGTACATTGAGAATGGATGAAAAAAATGTTGAGGAAGCATGTCAAAGTATGGAACTAAGCTAACCTTCTATAACTTGCAAGCAGTTTGGTAAAAATACGGTAGAACTTTAATTTCATAAGAGTGTTAGATTTTTAATAAATTATTCAGAGTATCTCCTGTGTCTACTTTTAAAAATCTGTATTTAAGATTATTTTGATACTTGTTATAAGAGAAACTTTTAAAATTGCTATTTAAGTTCCTCCTGGCTAAGGTTAATCAGTTGTTCTGTGGGTATTTCTCATTTGGAATTTATCTTTCAAACAGGTGAAATTTTTCAGGCAACCATTGTGTTGTGAACAAAATCCAGGAAATGTGAAAATTAAATTAGACATTAAGAAAATACTTCAAAGACCAAGGTTAATTAGGGAGTGATATAATTTGCCAAGGGAAATTGGTGAAGCAGAGTCACTGAAGATATTCAAGGCCATCCTAGTAATATATAGGACTAATTATATAGCACTGAGTGCTTTCAAAGTGCTGTACAGACATGAACTAATTAATCTGCTCAATACCCCTCAGAGACAGGGGAGGAAGTATTGCAAGTTTTAGCATCACCTGCCACAGCTTCTGGTAAAAGACAGAAAAAAGTATATTGAATAATCACTGTACCTTCAGCTCTCTCTTAAGTATATGCACATGTATGTGTGTGTATGCAAACTGAAGCTACTGAAAACATGAAAAAGTAAACAGAAAAAACTACCAACCAAACAAACAAACCAAAACTAAAAGTTTGGTTTGGAAGGATATGAAACATATTTGGATTACTGAAAGATGCTACTCTTCCTTTTTTCATGTTCCAATGAGGTCATTGGTGTGCATAGTTAAAAGTATTAAAGCCTTATTGAAGTCGTTGCTTTACCTTACACCTCACCATATATTGAGCAGTGGAGCTGTAGAAGCAAGGACCTAATGTTTTATCTTGCATTACTTTGTGTATCAATTATGTTCTTAGTTTTTCTTACTGCGGTCACTAAGACCTCTTTTTGCTATATGTTGTAAAAACAGCTCAGGGAGTTTTTAGAGAGAAAAAAAGAAAGCAGAGGAATACACTCAGAAACAACATATTTTTTTATATTAGGCTGTGACATAAGCATATCCTAAATTCTCAGCACTTTAAAAAAAAATAATTTTTTGCATATTGCCTTAGTAGCTACTGAAACAATAGTGGCCTTGGTTCTAGACATGCAGTAGGCAGAGTAAGTATTCAGCAGCAGTGTTGACTGGCATTTATCTTCTTTGAAATATTAGAGAGCAGAGAACTCAGAGTTCAAAAGTGATGTAATTTTCATAGAGTCAAAGACAGTGATGTTGTCTTGGAAAGGTGGTAAGTGGAACTTAGCACTGAACTTAACTGGGGAAGTTATCTACTATTTTTAATCTTTGTATACATGGAAGGAGTACATTACTTTTTTATTATTATTATTATTTATTAAATCAGTTGCAGAAAGACATGCTCCCATCTTTCTTTAAAAGAAAGACTCATGAACCTTGTCTAGCAACTTGAGCCAGAGAGTGATATAAACATGCACATTATTCATGCAAAGATAAGTAATGGAGTGTCCAGCTATTGAAGTATAACCAACTCTTCTTTTGTTAGTGTTTAAGTTTTCTAGATTTCTTACACAGAAAGTTAAAGGAACTGTAAAATCTTTGGAATTATTAGTGAGAAATTATGTATCTGGACTTACATACAATCTGTCAGTAGATATTAAATGAAGACCAATCTGCCCAGTTTTTCTTAGCTGGTTTAGGAAGCATAATGCTTTTGATGTCAGACTTCTGTTCTTTAACTTAGCCCTAAAGACAGGCTAACAAGTAAGCCTACAGCTGCGCTTGGGCATGGCCTTAATTATAAAGGCATTCACTTGTCCCTTTTAGACTCTCAGGTTCTGAATCAGGATAGCAGGGAGTATTCCCAGTTTTAGCTTGGAGTTTAGAACCCTACAGAAAAAAACATGGTATCGCATCTCTTTTTACAGTGGCTGCCACCTCTCATTTTTTCAGCATTGAAGCCCCTTAAATTTAATGAAGGAGGATTGTAAGAAAACAGTATTACATTATTCATTACATAGTGTTGTGAAAATTCTGAAATTTACAGTTGTGGACTACAAAATATTGTTAATGTACAACTATCTAGTGACCAGATTAATGAAAATCTGAGGAAGTCTCAGAGTAGGGGAAACTGGGATTCATAGCAACATTTTCGTTTTCTATTTAATAAATTTACAATAATAAAAGGGGGGAAAAAAAGTTTTACCTACTGCATAATAAACCCATTGAACTTATTGCCCCAAGGCATAAGCAAGGCCAAGAGTTAAGTAGGAGTCAAGTTACATTAGTTTGGATTAAAAAGTGAGGGCTATAAATCTTCATGCATTCAGATATAAGCTAGGCACTATCTAATAAGAATTCAGAAGAAATTTTCCCTGTAGGCAGATTTTTCGATAGAGATTTTAGTGTCTTTTTCTCATGTATTCAATTCTGACTATTGCAGATGAGATAAATAGACAGAGGCTTGACTCATTATAGCAATTTCTGTATATTTACATATTCTTAAAGACCATTTGGGCCTTGGCAGTTCAGTCAGACTGGAGGCATTTCAAAATTTATACTGATGGCTATAACGCAACTTCTCAAAATGTAAAAAAAATAGAAAAAAAAAAAGACCTTATACTCACGTTAAAAGTAGGCTAAAGTTTGAAATATCTGAGCACATTGACTGTATTCCCTCGTTATTTTTTTACTATATTCTTGATGGATCACTGTCTGAGTGCTCTACACATAACATACACAGAGGTATTTGAGGTCCATCATTTGGTCTGCTATAGCCTGCAAAATATCTTACCCTAAAAAACCTTAGAATAAAACTTTGACATATAATGGCAGATCATAGATCTGTCAAAGTAGACCTGCAATATATGTAAAAATCTGTGTTGTGGAAGATGCGTTATTCAAAACATTTTCATTTTCGTAGTGTTTAAATTTTATCAGCTATTTCATGTTTTATTTGGGTCAAATATAATAGTTAAGTTTTCTGGAATAATATAAAGGTTCAAAGAAATATTAAACCAGCTGTTCATTCTGCTTTGCTTTGTATAAATGCTATTTTTGAAATAAGAAATCCCTAATTCCAAAGGCATATCAACCAATTTTCTGCCACAGTGTAGCTTGGAAAAAAAAACTAGTCAAGAAAAAAAAAAAAACCAAACCAATCACAAAACCAAACCAAACCCCAAAACAAAACAAAACAAAAAAAGAAAAACAACAACAACAACAACAACAACAAAGAAAACCCAACACAACCAGAAGAAAACCAATCAAAACTCAAGAAAATTACTTTCTTTAGCCTAAATAATGAATGTTCATATTCATAGTTATCTATAGGTAGATGTTAACTGTTAACGTAGGCTTTGCACAGGCTTAGGTAAAGATAGGTTGACAAAGAATAAAAGCAAAAGCTGCAGGTGATATTCAGAATACTCTGGGGATCAAGAATGCCTTTCTATTGTGAAATCCTGTATTATAAAAGTTTTACTAGATGAAGAATAGGACTACTCTTCCACTAAACCAAGTAAAATGTTCTCTCTCCAGAGATGCTTACAATCGCCCTAACATGACTTTTGGAGAGCATCCTGTGCTCAAATGTAAAATCCCTGCAATGCAAGATTTTCAGGGAGATTCAATGACTTTTTTTTTTCTCCTGTACCTGAAGGCTTATGTTAATCCAGTCAGTAAAGCCAGTAATTTATTGAGCACACAAGGGTGGCAGTCATTTGGGTCATCTGTGTTTACTTTGCTTTTGTAAACTACATTTAATGGAGAGTGATCTCCTGTGACAGCAATTGTTTCTCACCTTAGAGACTGGTGCCATGAAAATCCTCCGGTGTCTACTGCACAGACAGGGCAAGGGTGCCCCCATCTAATTACAGATTTCTTTATACTTATACTCCAGCAAATTTAGTCAAAGATTGCAGAACACCTATAATATAAACCTATGGAGGGAGGATATTCTGGTTTCGAAGAAACACCGCTAAGGACCAGAAGACAGAGGAGGCAAAGGCTCGTTTGAGAGATGTTTGAAGCCTGAATTTAGTAGTCAAAAGTTACCAGTCATGCCCTAGCAGTGGAAGCTCAGCATTTATACCTATTATCTCACTCAGTCCTGCAGAGGCAACCCAGAAAAGTGCAGATACTCCTCTGCAAACAAATTCTACTTCAAGGACAAAAGTCCCAGTTTCACAAATAGTAAGCTGAACTGAAATATATTTCTCGTGCCCCCCCCCCCAGTTATTCTAGTTGTACAAGGGAAACTAACACACCTAACAGTAGTTTTAAATATTGAGTTTCTTTGGAAAATAGTGTATATTTCCAATATGTGACAATAATTATTTGATTCTATACATAGAGGAGGAGACAAAATAAGTAAATACTATTGTCGCTCTAAGATGCTATGAGTTCTTAATCCACAAAATGCTCATGCACTCACTGCCTAAAGAAACACTGATGTTTAGGATACATGGCTGCAGCTCAAACCCCTGAATTTTCATGTAATGGTTTTTCCAAAAATGGTATGGTTTGCCTAGAAAGACATATGGAACAAGAGTGATAGCTCATGGAAACCAGAAATGACTCAGTTTAGAAGTGAAGGCTTACAAAAAGTTTTGGAGGATAATTAAGAGAAATCTGATTTCTTTGGCAAATGGAGTCCTGCAAAAAGCAGACTGAGATTAATCAAGTCCAGAGCTTCATTTTCATCTTTCCTGTCTGATGAATCTATTGGCACATGTCCAACATGAAATACTACTAAGACAGAATAACAATCAATGAAGTAGGTTTCCTAACTAACCTAAAGAACACTTTTTTGAGAGAAGTTTCTAAGACAATAATATAACATACAGTACAAAAAATAAACCCAAACTCCCCTACCAAATTTTGATTTTGAGCTTTCTGATTTTTATCTATAGGTTTATTTTACAGTCAGCAGGATATCAAGAAGTTCTTCATACTTTCAGCCTCTGAGAAAGATGGATGTTACCTGCATTCTGGAGCTTTAAAGGCTTTGGAATACCTTCCAAAAGGTTTGGTATACCTTGAATGGGATTGAAGATGAAAAGTGTGTTTCCTTTTTCTGTAATAAATATCCCAGCATAGCACCAGTCACTTAGGTTACTAAAAATAACGATTATAAAACTGCTGTAAAAGCCTGAGTCAGTTTTAGTTTGTAGTTCTAAATCCAATTCACTCTGTTGATTCAATGTGCAACAAGATGAGAGCTGTTAGAGCTTTAGTTTAAGCTTACTTGAATTGGATGCCACTCCAGTGCCTTCTTTGGCATACTTCCAATAAATAGTTTACAATTGTCCCCATAGGAAGATCTTAAATATAACTTTCTCTGTATAATTCTACTTTTTTTCACCTTCCTCTCCATTACAGATTTAGGTATTTACAAAGCAGTCTGACTATCACAAAGATTGAACTATTATAGCGCTGCAGCAACAAACTGGATGCTGCAAATGAGTACTGTCAGGCTGAAACCCCCAGAAGAGAGCTTTATAAATTCTGCTGGAAGTGATATAATTTTCCAGTCTCAAAAAATAAGGAAGGCAGAAAACTGGTTCCTCTTTTTAACAGTGCATTCTCACAGAGTGTGTGGACCCAATCACTTTAAAAGTAATGGAATACAACTCATCACACGATTAATTTCAGAGATTTAATACAATTCCATTTGGTAATGAAATAAAAAAAAATCTGCTACAGACTGCTTTTCTCCTACTCCTTTCTTAGAGCTTTTCGTGGAGATGAATAGTGGTTTTGGCACACTGGTAGGACACTTGCCTTTACATCTTACTTTTGCAAATCACTGATCTGCTGTTTTGGCAGATTTAAGTAAACCATATGAAGTCAGTTTTTCCCAGTATTTCAAATTATTTAAAGCTTCCTATTGCTCTGTCCTTTTCAATGCTGTTTTTGTTTGCCTATTGGATTTATTTTTTGATATTATGTAGCAATTCTGCAGGATATACCATATCCTGCTTCTGGCTAACCTTTGAGGGCAGGCTGTCTTACAGTGATAGCCTTTCTCTTGCCTCGAAGTTTCCCTTAGGTTTATCGACTTTGGATGGAAATGTTCAGAGTTGCACTTTTACTGCCATCTAGTGCTAGAATTAGAAAAAAATTTGTTTTTAAAAAATAAACCTTGGGGCTTGAAAGTGGGTTGGCATTGGCTGTAAGTGGGACTGTTGTAGTTTCTGGGTGAAAAATCTGCAATATAGCATGCTTAATACAGGAAATTCTAAAGATCTTTGAGATTTTATTAGATGCTAAGGAGACTACCCAACTTGTACTAAATTGATATATACTTAACCTAGCATCATTTACTATGCTTGCCCATACACAGGTGTAACATTTACTTTGATATCTACTATTAAACTGACAGTAAACCCAGAATGCACTGTATTCTTTTACACTTCATTTTGAATATGATTGCACTTGCCTACTGGTTTTGGCTGGGATAGAGTTAATGTTTTTCATAGTAGCTCTTATGGTGCTGTTTTGAATTTGTAATGAAACTAGTGTTGATAAATTGGAAATGTTTCAATTATTGCTGAACAATGCCTACACAGTGCTAAGGCCTTTTCTGCTTCTAACATTGACCCACCAGTGAGTAGGCTGGGCTGCCGAAGAGGCTGGGAGGGGATGCAGCTGGAACAGCTGACCTGTGGACCAAAAGGACATTCCCTACCACAGGACATCGTGCTCAGCAATGAAAGCTATGGGGATGAATGAGGAAGGATTAGTTATGGCATTTATCTTCCTCAGTCATCACTACAGGGGAAAACCCCGCAGTTTTACTCACTTTCACCCTTCTGATTCTCGCCTCCATCCCACTGTGGGGGAGTGAGTGAGCAGCTGTGTGGTGCTAAGCTGCCTACCTGGGTTAAACCGCAGCAACCTGCAGACAACAAAAAACCCATGCAGATTAACAAAAAAATTAACTTTGTATGAAGGAGGTGGAGTTGTTATTTAAGAAAAGCAAGTGAATCTCAGAGTGATATGCCACATATTATCTCAGAAGAGAAAGGAGAAGAAAATGAGAAATGGCAATTCAGAAATTAAAATTGTACAAGCAGCTCTCTTTACTGTAAGGTCTTGACCCTAATGTGATTGAAGCAAAATTCTACACTGATGAATACAATGTAAAATTGAAGTTGTATGTATTTTTCTCCTTACGAGCCTGAAATGTCAGGAATATTAACAGAAAATTGATAATGAGGTTAATAAGTCTTTTTTTGATGTTAACAAAACATATATATGCTGTTGTATGTGGTTCACCACATGTATGTATATGTATGTATATAGCCTGTTGTATGTGGTTCACCTTTGTTATTTAGCTTTATTATCTTTTTATTTATTTGTTTGTTTGTTTTTTTCAAATAACATTCTGAGTTTTAGCCACAGTTGTGACTAGACTTTCCAAAACTCTATAGGGGTCATACTAATGTCATACCATATTGTGCTGTAAAAATGTAACATTCTACCAAATTTCTATCAGTACTGTTGATAGAAGCCTAATTTAATCTCACTAATGTGTCACATTAGTTGGCATAGTGTTGGTAATTTTGGTGGCAGCAGGTATGGTATTAACAGTAGCAGTGTATCAGTTCTGCTTTGGCTATAAAATTTGCTTTGAAATTGCACACAGCCAGCTTATGGAAACTGTGGGGGTTATCCACCTAGCAATCTATAAAAAGCTTGCATACTTGTAACGGTTAATTTTGGGAAATATTGCATAAAATGCTCCTGACTATATTGAGAATACTCCTCCTGGCATGAATAGATAAGGTGACAAAATGAAAGCACGTGGACTTACTTTGTATGCCCTAGTCCTACATGGACTACCTTATTAAGCATTTTCAAAAAGTAGTTGAGAAATAGAAAAAGTAGTTGGAAACCAAAAAGTACTAAGACAAATTTTCTGTTTTCTGCTGTACAGTAGTTTTGCTGAAAAGTTATGTCTTCTTGCTCTACAATAAATTGGCTTTATATTACCTTATATTGCTGAAAAGAAATTCAGAATAACTCATGCTTGATGAAGAACTTTTCAACTGAAATTTGATTTCTTAGTTTATAAAAAAATAGAATAGAAAGAAAAGTAGCGAAACGTATTGCTAGCCAAAAGCAGACAGATTTACATTAGCATTACTTTTTATAGTGTTAGATCAGAACAGCTTGGTCCTGCAGAACATTTTGTTTTCAAGCTTATATGTGTAATAAAACACTCACCAAGTAATTGATTAAATATGTCTATTAACATGTACGCATTAACATCATATTTCCCTAATGATTTGGTTCTGGAATTAGCTTGCAGATCATGCTGAAAATAATTAATTCATATGAATATAAAATGTGGAAAAAATTTAAAAGATAATGTTTGCAATTCAGTCACATGGATGACTTTTTTCGATACTTAAATTTCTTTAACAGAACAGTAACACATTTACACAAATTTAACATCTAAAATTGACGTACAACTTTCCCTCATCCACAAAAACAACTTTGCATTTTCTCCTAAAATTTCACTGAGAAGAGTTACTACTTGACACAATAGGAGCAGCCTACCTTTTTAAACAAATTCTGGTAATTGCTGATTGTTTCTCTGTTTTAACTGGAAATTGCTCTTGTCCCATGGGATTCAGGGGAAAAAACAATGGGATACCAAAGCCCTGAGAAATGTAAACAGGAAAGTGCTGACTTTTGAGAAGGGCTCTCCCTTTGCTGGAAGCTCTATCACAAAATCATTTGCTCAGGGCTAAGGTAGTGGATGTGGCTGAGTGAAATTTGTGCACGTTTTGCAGTGTAAGCCTGGCCCTGACATCAGGAGAGTGGAATCAGAAAAATAAGCACAAATCTCCATGGTTATGTCTTCCCTGGATTGCTGTATTTCTTCTATGTTCCTGCAAAGGTAAGAGGGAAAGAGAAGATTGTGCAGTCAAGGAAGATCAGGTATGGAGATGAACAGACTTTCAAAGGAAAAAGTTTACTTTTCAATTAGCCTCTTAGCTTAGAGGCTGTGGTCTCCTCCACTTCTGTACCTGTATGCCTACTCGTTTCCTCAAAAGGTCAATGATTGAAAAATGTGACGTTCATTGACTCACTACCTTCCTGTAGAGGGCTAATTAACATTGATAATATACAGTTATGGGCTTGCTTCAGGGGCGGTGGGTTGGCTTACATGGATAATGTGCAGCTGTGGCTTGTTCCTGCTAAGTAGCTAAATAGCACTGAGGAGCCTGGAAGATAGGGAGCACTGGGTGAAGAGAGAGACTGGGTGAAGAAGAGCCCAGGGATGTAGGATGGGTCATGGGAGAAGCTGAGAGAAGAAGGGGCCCCCGGTGAGGAGCGGCTGGCTGGAGGAGAAGCCAGGAACCCAGACGCAGCAGAGGCAAGAAGCAGGGTGGACTGGTCTGAAGAGGATGAAGAAACAGCACGGACAGTAGATGAACTATTGAAACCCTGTGTGTGAGACTGATGGTGCAGACTGAGCCATCAGAGGGCTGGTACAGGATGGTAAAAGCCTTATTGCAGCTTGATAGTTTGGTAGTGCTGCCACACCTTCCTCCTCCTGTGAACAGTACAGCAAGAGAGAATGTGGCCCTGCACTGATTTTGAGTATTCGAAACACAACTACTGCTCAAGGATTTCAGTTTTCATGACACAAACAGCTTAAGTCAAATTGTCAACACATGCACTAGACTGTCAGCTTCAGTAAATATTGATTCTACAATTACACTGCACAGGTATATTAAAAACAAATGTATGTGCTCATGCAGTGTCCCACTTCAGCGTTTAGTCAACTAAAGTTAATGCTAATGTTACTATGAAGTTCCTTATGGTAAGAATTGGCCAGGCATGGTCTGGCTTCCTGTGAATTAGCATACATATTAGCTGCTGTGAAGAAAGATGAAAGTATCTTCCCATCACCTCTTTTGCTATGTCTTGCAAAAATATGTTGTGGCTCATGGCAGTTTCTCTGTATCTGTGTGTTGTTTTTAACCTGGACTTGATGAATGACACCAGTTTAAAACAGTTTTCAGTCAAATAGTTCACTAATACTGTTTTGTTGACACATTATTTCTTAAGCTTGGGAAACAATAAATTTCTATAATGATAGAAATAAACACTGGTTTTTTTTCTGATTTGAACTAGACATACTGATTTAGTATGAAGTTATCGCAGCTATGTCCACTATTGTAACTCGGACTTCTGAAATACTCTGTGAAAAGTTTAAATGTTGAGCAGCTAAGGATTGCTTTGCATGAGAGTTCTTTGGACACAGCTGATATTACCAAAGCCTAAAATAAAGAAGACAGGGAAAATGTTTTCTGGTCTAAACTCTTACTTTTTTATTACAGTATCATAAACATACTATAGATAATGCTACCATCATCTAATCGTATTGACCTCATAATTATTGTGAAATAACAAATAACAACTCATGTATGATTGTTTATAAAACTTAATTGCAGAAGTCAATAGATTTAACTTCATTCAGTTAAAAAAGAAAAAAAAATTATTGAAATAGCAATAAATAAGCAGACAATATGAATTTTGAAAACTGAGTGAATTTTCCTGATGGCTGATCAAAAAGAAAAGAGAAAGTTAAGGGAACAGTCTTGGGTTATGTTTTTTGTTTGTTTGGGGGTTTGCCATTTTTCTTGTCATATTTAATAAATTCTCCTAGTAGTCTTTTGTTTTAAAATAAAAGCATGCTATACATGAATGAATATATAGAATATATATATATTCTGAAATACCTGGATACACTGATTTGTCTTATATCCTGCAATACTCTGATATTGTCCACTACTGGTTCTTTTAGATCATAATGAAACCCATGCTTAGCAAGCTGAAACCAATAAACTTAAACAAACCTGCCTTTAAGCAAATGCCAATATTCATGTCTAGTTAAAGTTAAAATATGAGCAAATATGATCTTCCAACTTGGAACTCAATTTTCACCTTTTAACACCCTGTTTAAATTTGAATATAATTCAATATACACATTAAAATATCTAGAAACAAAAATTTACATTTTAATTAAAGAATAATTACCAAAGGGTTTGGATCTTAGCAATATCAAAGTAAAATTCCTTTTCAGGTGAAGTGAAAACACGGGCTTCTCTCAGCTGTTTTTTTTTGCTTTTTATCCCCAAAATTTAAGGTTTGTCAATTTTCCATTCTGTGCTGTATGCTGATTTTGAGGTTGCTATTCTGTCTGGCTGTTTCCAGTAGGAGAAGGGAGTAGTCAGAGGTAGGAGAACTGCAAATAATCCTAATAATAATTTATTTTTGTGTTATAATAGCTCTCCAAGCCTTACTAACTAGGGAGGGCTTTGTGCAAATATTAGAGGACTTTACAATGAATGCTCTAATATGTTAAGACAATATGTATGTGAATAGCAGTATTTCAGTTGTGTTTATCTGTAATGAAATGAGTATTTGATTTTTGGCATTTTCACAGTTGCAATATAATTTTACAGTGTGTGGCTCACATCCAACACGACATAACTTTCACAGAATACATGGCTTGGGAAACAAATTTATCTTCAAAAAGTTGAGGGTACAAAGTTGAAGACGGTTAGAAATGGACATGTTTCCAAAATGGCTGTGTTACCAAGGTGTTCAAATCCTTATGAAAATGACCTAATTTTTCCACAATGTATTTGCATGCCACTGTTGTTCTCACTATCATTGCATACAAACAGTACTGCTGTTTTGTTTTCAAGTTCTAAGAAATCTCTTTTTATTCCAGCAGCACATCTTTCCAGCAATTAGGGCATTTCCATTTCCTTTCCATGTCTCCATAGTAGCCTGCAGGACAGGACAGAATCTAAATCTTCAGTGATTTCTGTACTTGGCAGCCAGCAGCAAATCTTGTAAGAGCACCATCATAACAGC
Source organism: Ibycter americanus (assembly GCA_035590275.1). NCBI lineage: Eukaryota > Metazoa > Chordata > Aves > Falconiformes > Falconidae > Ibycter > Ibycter americanus. The sequence continues at coordinate 63,498,839 of JAVJGI010000040.1, forward strand.
AGGTATCAAAATTTTTACTGAATCTCCTCATAACTGCATTTTCTCTCCAAGTCAGAGCTATATCTTCACTTTCTGGAATAGTTTATCTAGTACTGACAGAGTTATGGGTTTCTTCTTTCTCATGTAAAAGGAAAGTTCAGCTAAGGGCATTTATATCTCCATTACAATTTTATACTTATTTGTGATATGACTAAAATCTTTCTTCAACTGAATAGGTATAGGCTTTAAAATTTAGATCTAACTAGTAATCTCAAATTTCCAATGAATCAGCACTAGAATTCCTCCTACTGGGCCACTTATTTCCATGACATATCATGGTTAGATGAATAATTCTGCAGTCTTGACTATTCTGTGGAAGCATTTCTAACTCAGCAGGCTACCAGATACAAATTAACAGCAGATAGTCAGATATTAAAAGTTTTCATGTGTGATTTTCAATAGGTAGTTTCTGAAAGAAGAGGGTTTTCAAGGTAGGCTGTATCCAGCAAAATGGTGAGATGCTTATGTACAAATAATTTCCAAAAGAATGCACTACAGGAACTCTCCTGTTCTTCAAGCATGCACCACAGTTATTCACACAGTTTTTCATGGCACTGAGACTCATGTGGGTATGAAGTAGACAGGGATAAATTCAAGTTCAGAACATAAAACATAAGTACTGACCTAGAAGCAGAACAACTTTTCCCCCGGGGGGGGGGGGGGGCGGGGAAG
>JAVJGI010000040.1:63499559-63525742 GCA_035590275.1 Ibycter americanus
CCGCCCCCCCCCCCAAGACTAACATAACACGTTAACAGAATGCATGTATTTCTCATGTTGCACTAAATAAAAAGTAATACAAATAAAATAGCACATAATGAACAAAGGAGAGCAAATAAAACTCACCCCCTGATACCAGCGATTGTTTTCCCCATTGATAGGAGATGAAAAGTGCAGTGTTTCTAACTTTAATTATGACTAGCTCCATGAACAGTATGCATGGGCAACGTTATTGTCCACAATGTCCTTATGGTATGTCTCTCGTGAACAAGGATTCTACAGAATTTAGAAGAAGATGCTTGAATAGTTTTTTTTATCACCTTGTTGATCACAGAGAGTACAAAGTTCCCAGTATAGAATATTTTTAGGATCTTTTTAAAAAGCTGTACCAAAACTTATAATCCTTGGCATGATTTTAAAACATTATCTGTAAGGGTCTCTTGATTCCATTCCTGCTTTGTATTGTCTAAAAAACTTTTCCCAATAAGGACACAGTCATCACACAGGAGAACTGAATACTGCATTCCTTCTTACCCAGAAAATGACCAACTCTTCACAAGTACACTAAAAGTTCTGTCAATGTGAAGGATGAAGTCTCATCCAAGTCAGTGAAGCTGGGCTTCTTATATCAGTTGTGAGTTTAACTAATGACTTCCTTGTCTTCCTTTGGCTGGGGTGCCCAGCATTGTCTTGAGACAGCCTAGCTCAGCAGTGTCTCACAAGACCCTGGTGAGACATAAATTTTCGTTAAATGGCTATATGCATATATAATTTAATGTGTGTTTTCATTTTTTCTTACTTCCAACTGTTCCTTAAATGCACAAACCACTCCTCAAATCCTTGCTGCCTTCTGTTTAAAACCCATTTGTGTTCCATTTTTTGAAACAACTTTTTTGTAGCATATTTTTCAAATAATTGTCTTTTGTAAACCACATACAACGTTGACAAGCCATGAGTGATTATTTTGGGTATAACTGAGATTTGTAAATAATTTATGTCAGAAGAACTATTTCATTTTGTTGACAACAGGGGTAATTGTCAACAAAGAGGGAAATGTACAAACAGGGACAGCATATTGAAAAACAGACTGCAAACACACAGGGAAAGATAGACTTAGATCACAGGAAATAAAATGTGTTTGCAGAATAAATTGCTTGTAAACAAACACGATTTTAAAGAAGAAAAAAAACAAACCACCAAACTGAAACAAACCCAAGCTTGTTTATAGCCCTAGTCACATAGTATATGACAAAATAAGCACTGGTATTAAAATGGCATTAAGGTGACCAGAAAATCTTGGGGAGAATGAGTGCAATTAGACTATCTGACTAAATCTAATAGGCTGTGATTGTTGACAAGATGCTGCAGTGAGCTGATGTGACATAAGGAAAACTACCACAAAACCAGATAAATTCAAATGTAAAGAAAAGCTGGAATCTTAATAGGCTCCCAGGGCTGTATTTTACTGATATTCACATTCTTACAGCTCTGCTTTGTTACCGTTAAGTTTCGTACCTCCAACACCATTTGTCAGGTAGATTTCTTCCTGTGAGAGCTGTAAACACCGGCCTTTCTGAGGGATGACAACTATGAAAAGTAGTTGAAATGAAGCAGTCACATCAGTTAATACAGAACAGGTAAGTCGTTTCATCCATGGTGTATTGCAATGCAGAAGATAATTCATTAGGGTGATTCCCCCTGCTTATTCAGACATGCACCGTTCTCATCCATCACTCATATAGGATTCAATAACAGCATAATAGAAACAAAAGCCCTTGTCAAGGTGGCATGGGATTCTTGTCTAATATCCAGCTAATAGGAATGAACAAGGTCACAAGAGAAGCTAATTTGGCATGCCAATTTGAAAAGTGCCAGTGTGCTACATTCTTTTTGCCTGTATATGGATGCACATACCCACGTGAAACCCCTTAAATAATGTGTGTTCTGTAATGCTCTTACTACAAAGGTGTGCTGTCATTTCAGCTCTAAGGCTGGGAAATGGTGCCCTATTCCAGTTTGTCAGTCAAAGGATGGGGTTGCTCCTGTCAGCAGTTCTTGTCAGAAGAAATGAAGTATGTATCTGCACTATATACAGTAACAGTTTCCAAATGAGACTCCACCACCTGAATACCTGACAATTGCTTTGGCTGTTGTCATGTACTTTCCGTTACATTCAAATCTATCACACCTTATGCAAAAGTGAAGAAGTCGCCATGGCAACTTTGTATCCATAAACTTAATAAGAAGGAGCAAAACATACATCATTTTGCCTTCATAACCTTTTCTTTGTTATTTTCTTGACTTGATAAGGGAAACACTGTCCATTAGATACAAATATAAACAGGAAAAAAAATGGTACCAAAATATTTTTTCCCCCCTCTGTTTGCCATGGGAATATTTTCTTTTTCATCTTTCTCTTCTACTAGAATTAAATATATGTGTATAATATATATACACACATATATACATATAATATTTTTTTAAGAAAGGCAATGAAGAAAGGAACCTATGAAAAATTCCTGCCACAGGATACCAGTCAGTCAAGATTTATATTCAGCAAAAGGATCAGACATTTAAAAATAGGGTTTCCAAAAGGATTTGAAGACATTAGACACCCACCTCTGATTGAATTCAACTCCCTTATGCTCTTTAGAAAATTTCAGCCAAAATGGTTAACATAAATATACACAGACAGGTATTTTTTCCTGCAAAATAAAGATAATTGGAACAAAACATGAAGCTTTAGGGCACAAAGCAGCTGATAACTGATTAGAATAGAACAAGATTTTCCTTTTATGAACCTACTGTAAGTACTCTCTTGGTTCCCATTACCTGTGATACATACATAAAAAGGATTTCTTTAATTAAGAAGCATGCTAATTTCAAGCACATCTAAGTAGCTCCATTCTTAAGTACATTGCTCTGATTTTCAGTTAGAAATGGGTAAAACTGTCAAAAGTACCTTTGGAGATTATGTTTCTCTCTGCTTTTGACTGCATGTTAGGCACAGCTCTTGTATTTGACTTTTGAAAGCCTCTATGTCAGTAAGTAAAATTTCAGAAAATAATGAAAAGGTTTTCAACTAAGATCAATATGCATGTTAGTGATCATACACCTCCAAGTTATCCTCACTCATACTAATAACAGCTAACACTTTCTTTCTTTTGTGAACATATCCTTTTGCAGTGGTTTTTGCAAAACCATTTTATCAAGAAAGCCCGTTTTTTAAATTGTTGTTTAACACACTTTTAACAATCGGTATCAAGTGGATTGAATTTTCACTGTAGAGTTAATTTTCATGACATAAGTTTTGTGTACTTATATAAGTCAACTGATGTTGTGTATTCTATGCTCTTTGCTTTTAAAAGTATGGCGTTGCATCATTGCGTAGGACTGTACACTCATGTTTGGACTATGATGTTTCTTAACTCTTGATTATTTTCTGTATCTTCATGCTTAAAGCAGTTCAGTGGATCTTCCTGTGCATATAATAACTTTACTAAAAAAATGTTGACTTCCTACTAATAAAATAAATACCCCATAGTAGATCTAATGATAAATATCTTGTTTATACATCTGAAAGTTATGAAATTTAAGAAGGCTTTCAGAAGAGTTTTATAGTCACCTGTGCAGGCCAGTAATATAGCACAGGCACTTGTGGCTGTAGACATATGTATTATCCTTGATGTCTGTAATGGTATTAAGGTGTCAGCTGTCAGCGGTGAATTGTCCTGCTGCATCACAAATACCACTGGCCACTTGGCAAGTTTTCAGAGATACAGGAATTAAGTTCTGAAGTCTGCACAATTATGCATTTTCACAGTATATTTTGTGGGGAGGAAAAGAAAAAAAAAGAAAAAAAAAGGGAAAAAAGATAAATAGATGGATCAGAGTCTGTATATGTATTTCTTTAAGAAAAACAATAAAATAAAATGCATATTGAGAAGGTATAAGCCATAGAATTCATATAAACTATGATTCTGTTTCAGATTGAATTTTAGCTACAACTACATTCAAATTATAGTAAAAACAGGGTCAGCCTTTGAATAATGTCAATTTGAATTAGACTGGCAGAAGCAGGACTACAGTATATTAAAGAGGAGCTGCATAAAATATTGAATATATTTTGAGCATGGTATGAAATAGATATTATTTTATTTATGAAATGTATTCATTAATTCATTAAGAAATCACTTATGAGCCTGGCTACAAGGCCAGATGAAGCTGCAGGGCTAGATAAAACTTTGATTGACGGTATCTGCATCACTAGGCTGCTTGAGGGTAAAATAGATAGATAGACAGACAGACAGAGCTAGCTGCTGACAATCTGTAATTTTTCTTTCTAGCTTAGTGAGAAGTTAATAGATAGACAAAGACAGGGTCTCTGCCCTAATGTAGTGACCAGAACGTAATTTTCAGTTGGTCAAACAGACTTTAGTCCTGCCTAACTTCAGCACTGTAGAATGCCGGTAATGCCACCAGAGAGCATCTTCTTTTCTCCAGACAGTTTGGTGCTGATCATTTCATACCCTCAGGCAGGGATACTGTAAGTGGACACTGGAGAATGAAAGGTTCCTTTCCCAGAGGACTCTCCGTTTGCTCTGTGTTGGAGCCTATGGATGAACCATAGTTGGAACTAGGAGCGACACAAACTAAATGTATGGATATTTTCATTTACACACTTTTTTTATCATGACACTAATGACTAGTCAGCAGTGCAGATGTGGTATGGGACCAAGAGATTGACCAAGGGAAAGGCCGTAACACTCGGTTTCCTTCTTGAAGCTGCAACTGAACTTTTGCAACTGTAGCAGCTGGTGTCTGGAGTGGCACAGATTACATGGTATCAGGCATGATGATTAGGCTTGGTGAGACTGTGTAATAGGTCAATTCACCGGTGCAATGCAGACAGCAGTACTGAGGGTTATGACAGATACAGCCAAGAAGATTGCATTACACACTGTTATATAATGCAGAGTACTTGGGGATGGTAAAGGTAGTTATTGTTAAAAAGTTGCTAATGTATGTAGCATATGAAAGTTGTAAAACTCAAGTCCTGAAATTTTAAGTCTTTGAAGTAAGTAGGAAATATTTGCTATATCTTCCTAGGTAGTTTGCACAATTTAGATTTATTGCAAGTGTGGAAATTTGCAAGGAGTTTGTTTTCACCTGAAATATCTATTTGCTTCTTGCATCAAATTTATAGTAATTACACAAAATTGGGCTAACCACAGTCAGCTATATGAAATATCATTTAGTCACAGAAGAAAAGTAGCTAATTTATGAAAGAAGTTATTTCTAAGTATGTTATAGAGTACATGTAAATAGCAATTTCTATATAGTTTTGCACATTAAGATTTCTTTAACAAAAGAAGCTGAGTTACAATAGATATGATAATTTTTTTAAGATTATCAGGAAACAGCAATGATTACAAAAATTCTTTCAATGGTTCTCATGTTTATAGAAACATTGGTTGGATATTCCTGTGAAAATTTTAAGACGTCTTTTTAAAGCAGTAACAAATCTTCATGTATGCATACCAACTGTCTTATTTAGCTTATTTAGAAGTAACTTTCCTACTGATAGTGAATGATTTTTACTATTGATTTTCTTGTAATCAAAAATTTCCCTTTTCCTTAAGGACATATCTTTAAGGCATTTCTTTTCTTGGTAGTGTTAATGTCTGCCCACGATTTTCCTATATTCATCTAGTATGGATTCTTGCTCAGAAGCTTTAAAAAAAAAATCTATATAATCTAAGAATTAGGAGAAAATATATTGGAAACATTACACTGGAAACTCATATTCTGTATAAATCTGGAAATGGCTTCATAAATGTTAAGACAGATTTCAGGTTAGAATGGGCAGACTTCCACAAAAGCATAAAAATATAGACAGAAGGTCGTAGGTCAGTCTCTAATGTCGGCATTCTGACTGAGAATGGTATGAAGATGCATTGTGGTGCAAAGAACCTTTAAGTGATGGGGAAGTTGTTTCTACCTAAAATTGTCACTATGTATTTTTAGGAAGGAGCAGAGAGGTCAGGAAGGTAAAAACCATGTTTCTTTATCTTCTGTCTATCTACAGCATATTAAAACAGCTGCAACGTTTCTATTCAGCTCTCCAGTCTGGTTCCATCTTCTGCAACAAAATAAAAGTTTCTAAATCTTATGCACTAGAAAGTATGGAGAGCATAAGTCTAGTTTACAGTCCTGGTTTTCTGTGAGATACTTGTAAAGCTAGATGCAAGTGGAAAAAACACAGAACCCTTAGGATGCTATTGATGTTAAATTTTAGAATAACAATATTAGAAAGGTTTGTTGGACAAAAAAATTTGGGAAAATTAAATTACTATCCCAGCCATTATTCTACACTACATAATTCAAACTATTAGGTATACATGAAGGTAAAGAACAAGTAGAGTTGTATTACAGTCAGGGCAGTAAGCCATATTCTGAATCAGTATTGGGTCACAGGCAACAAACTGATATAGCTGTAAAACCAAAGCCTTGATTCATATGCAAGAAATGCAGGGATGCTTATCAAACATTTGTTTCAATTTAAAAAGGTTATATATAAGAAGTAGACCTTATTCCCTAATTTGGATAGCAACTAAAATGTCAGAGGTTCACAGCTGTCCCCCTGAAATCACTAACTTCTCCAAGCAAATGCTTAGTGGAGGCAGTGGGGAGAAGAGGGCGGGAGAATGAAGTCCCATTGCTTTCAGAGTGTGGTTCCAAATGTTATTTGTTAATTGGCCTCCTCCTATAAAAAATGTGAAAATCTTTATGAATAAAAAGCAAATTACTAGAAAGATGGTAGCTGCCTTCTGTTGTGGTCCAGAACTATGTGGTAGAGCAATTCTTAAGCAGTGGTATTTCCATATAATCACACTTCTTTCTTCTCACCTGGCATATTATGGAATGTACTATTTATCAGTGCTTTGTTTTAGCCAAAGGAGATTATGGTGTTTCATTTTAAGTATCTAGTCTTTCTTTGTTTCCTATCAAGCTTTGATCTAACCTACAGACTTTGATGGTGAATTTCATGGCTCATTTATAGTGTATATAGGAATATTTTCAATTTTCAGTTTGACATCCGTTGCCTTTGCATGTTCTAATTAGGTTACTCTCCAGTTATCCCACTGTGACACTTCCCTCCTTTACCCTCTGATGAATCACTAAAATTTCACCACTCTGACTATTATGTTTTTTTCCAAAAGTTCTGAAGTTTCCAGGGGCTGATCAGTGCTAGATCAAATAGGCATTTCAATGGGCTTCCTCTAGAGGAAGGAAAGAAGGTTATAATATTTTAACTTAAGCTGGAGAGTTATGGGACTGTCCCAGCATTAAGGGTGATGGTCTGCAGTACAAAGACAAGAGTCAAGAATGTGCCGGATTTGGGGTCGGAACTTAAACCTATTGCTTCTCACACGAAGTTTTCAGACTTGTACTCTGTCTATTTGTGTACTTATTTTTAGTTTTGCTTTTAATTGCATATAAGCTTATGGGATTTTCAAGTTGCAATTAAATCAGAATATAGCCAAATTTCACAAGTGCACTCTTTTCCATTTCCATTTATTTTTCTTCACAAAAGAAAGGTCTTATTTTTGACAGTTGTGAAGTTCATCATGCCTGTAATATTACATACTAACAAATCCTAGGTTTATGTTCCTGCTCTGTATTATTGTATATTTCTCTGTATTGTTCACATTGACACAATTTAGGCTAAATTTCAACTTCAAATACATGTGCCAAATCTGTGAATTTTCTACTTGTTTGTTTTGCAATTGGCATCAAGGGCGATGGCAGAAAAGCTAAAAGTTTTCTCACTGAAATAAATGAACACATGAAGACAAGTACTTACACTGTTATAATACAGAAAATCACTGTAAGATATGAAATATTTTGTTGTTCAAGGAACAGAAAAAGATGAAATTTTATTATAAGTTAATTATAGAAATAATTGTAGAAAGTAAACGTGTACCTTGTTGGGGTCTGTAGTGATTGACAGTGTTAGCTTTTATTTAGGAAAAGGTACAGGACTAAGTGGTATATGATCCACTCTGGAATACCAACTTTCTATCAATTGATATTGGCAATAAGGCAATAAGTTATTATATTCTCTATTTTCAGCCAGTATCACTGTTGCATTTCCAGACACAAAAATGGGATATCAGAATGAACAAAAAATACTGGTTGTTTGCTTTTAAAATATTTCCCAGTTGTAAGATGATAAGAATGTGGAGATCCTTAGAGACTCATTTGGCCTGTACAGAAATAAAAGGTCAATTATTGCAATGAACAACTTCATCTAGATTGATTGCAAACAGAGTCTGAGTGTTCAATGACACTGTTGTGACCCAGATCATAAAGCCTGCATAAATTAATTAAAAACTCGGTACAGCTGGGTATTTAGCTAAAAGGCCTGTTTGAATAGTTAGTTAAAAATAACTATACACCAGAGATTACTCATTTTTCATCTCAGAGATGGCAAAAGTGACATACAACACAGAGAAAAGTGATCACTAATCTATCTCATAGATTTCTGCATGCAAGATCTTATTTTTAAGCACTGAAGTTCTGTGGATTTATGGTGAAATAGATTAAGACAAATTGGCAGAAATTGATTTATTCATAAAATTTGAGGATGTCTTCCTTTAACTTTCAGAGGAAATCTTAAGTGTAACAGACAGCTATATATCACTTGTTACTGTAAAACTTACAAGACATAGTATCTAATCACTGATATAGAAGAGACAAAGAAAGTGTAATTGAAAATTAAATTCATACATATATTAAGGGTAGCCTGAATTTTCAAAATAAAAATAAAAAAATTAAAATATACTTAACACATTACAGAGAGCTTTATATCCTTCTTTTCTTTTACAAAACAGGTCTATCCTACAGCATTTTATTTTATTTTTTTAATGTAGGTTTTCGGGCAGAGCAAGAGAACAGAACATAACTCAGGTTTTAAGCATGCTTCCAAGTGTGAGGGTTGTTTTGCAGGTCAGCTACATTTTTAGCACAAATAATCTTCTTCTAACACTCACAAAATATCATACAGTGTTGAAGGACACAGATTACTGGGAGAAGTGGCAAGCAAAGGGATTTAATATAGCTAGATTGTCAACCAGGAGAAATATCAGAGTCAGCTACAAATATCTTCTGACAGAGTCCTAACTTATTTTAAGAAGTGGGTCATCAGTGCTTGGGAGAATCTCAATGTGAATGGGAATTCCCTTTTGTTATGGAAGAAGCCTTGATCAAAGCAGGTAATTTTCTCATATGGGTAAATGAGATGTCTGGAGAACAGGTTCAGGCAACAGAATGCCAGAGCAGGGCTCCTCTGATTATGGCCAAATAAAAAGATCAGAAACTCAGTTTGTTCTCTTCAGAAGACATAATTCTGTAGAGAGACTTCAAAGTTGTTACTGCAATCTGAAACTTTTTATTCAACATGAAACACAAGACATTTTACATTTAGGGTTGTTTAATTCTTTTGTTTTAACTTTTTTTCTTTAAATTTGTCTCAACTGTTAAGTAAAAAGTGTGGCTAAAGAAGAAAGAAGGCCACCTCCAAAACAAAACTATTAGATTTAGAAATGAAGAACTGCTTTGGTATTATCCTTTCTAATTTTTTCTACTGCTTTTCAATATCTTACAAATTCAGAAATATGTTTCAGTTTTATCAGAACTCAATTCTTTTGAAAATTTGTTATTTAACAGAAAAATTTGTTCTCTCCAGTGTTGCAAAGGCCCTGAGCTCAGGCAGCCAAACCCCTGGGAGTTCTTCTTATGCCAAGGGAGCGGCCAGGGCTGATTCTTACATCCATGTGGATTCTTCTTTGAAATCAGTACTACTCATAAGGGAAGAATGGATTAAGGTATTTCTATTACCTTTTGCCAAAGGGAAAAAAAGATTAGGGATCATCTACTGCCTGATTTTCTTTTCAGAACTAAAATAAATACAAGCATCTACATTAAAGTGAGAGGTTATTAATAAATAAAATTGTTAACATATACCTAGGAAATGTCATACATGATTAATCATATTATACTTCTATAAAACAAGTATGTCTCAAAGTTCAGTGAGCTTGCTGGATAAAGTAGGATTTAATCTAAGTCATTGCTCCAAACAGTCTCAATATTTTCATATTCAAAACATTTCATGTAAACATCTTTTTTCCTTATTTGTGATTTTCCCAGACTTCGGTTCATGAATGACATATTAGCTATGAAAATTGTAATAAGACATAATTCTTTTCTTGCTGTTCTTTAACTGGCTGGTTCTATGAAGAATGGGAACACTTGTTAAAAAGCACTGTTCTCAGTATAAAACTGGTTCACACTCAGGAGAAAAACTGTCTTTTAACTTTTAGAGGTTTCAGAAGCAAAACCAGGTCAGTATTACTACCTACAAAGAGATGAAGAACTTAGCCCTGCAAAGGGACAGGAAAGGCTTATCATTCTGTCAGTGTGGTCTCATCTCAAAATTAATCTGACATTGTGAGTATAGTCATAAGGGAAGAAAAAAAAATCAAGGTGTATAGATCCTTAAGTCTAGAAAAATGGGTAACAAAGCTACTCAAGAGACAAGAAATCTCAAAAACAGTTAAGTCTATGTTTCACATTGTTGGGGTGTGAGCGAGCAAGTAAGTAAGCAAGCATGTAGAATAATCAGGTTGGGTAAAAACTCTAATCTTGTTTTCAAAGAAACCCCAGTATCCAGATCCCCTGTGAGTTGCCTTTCACTCTGCTTTGCCCATTAAATTTACTTGGTGAAGCTATTCACATTTCAAAGGGTTTCAACACACAAATATGGTATTCCCTAAAACCCATTGTTCCTCTTATTTTGTCCCATGTTCTGGTTTTATTTATTGTTTTATAAGACATTATCAGACTAGTAATAGCTTATTACAGCTAAATCTGGTGTTCATTATAACTGTATGGTGTCTTATATATTTGATTTGGAATGTAAAATTACTACTACTGTAAACACTCCCAAGTACTTTTACAAGTGTCTTTGGAGACAGAAGTTGTAGCCAGCTAGGAGTGAGAAGAGCAAGATAACTTGAAACAGTTAACTTTACCTGCAGCTTCTACAGGGGTTTATCTTCAGTCTTTTTCAGTGAAGCATTTTTTCTTTTCCTGTGAAACAAGTATCAGTAGAGATGAGAGAACAGCATTGCAAAAAACACAGTCACTGGATGCTGTAAAACCTAGACAGTCATTCATATGGCATATTTGCACAACACTAAGAACTGAGATGTGCTATCATAGGATTTGCAAGACATTTTCCATGACATTCAATTCCCCTAAACTTAACAGTGTAAAACTCGAGCATTTAGTGACAGCAAGTATCTATGTTTCTCTTGCAGTCAATAGTGAGGAACTAGAATTTTTTAGCTGATGATTCATCTTCTCTCTCCCATACCCCTTGCCTTAAGATAAGAAAGTCTCCCTCTACATATTCTCTCTTTCTGTTTGGTGGAAGGACCCTAGGAATTAACTTAGTTTAAGCTCTTAATATTAGATACTTTAAAAAAAAAAAAAAATGCATCCACCTTTTGAGACACTTTCAATGCGCCTTACTGTCACAACATATGGCTAAAGGGAAAGTTACCATAAAATTCTCTGTGTTTACTTGAACTGTTGTGTTTACCTTGTGTTTTTCTAAGAAGAAAAACATCTTAGGTTTTTAGTAATGTACTTCAAAACCACTAAACTTCCCCCCGCACCCCCGACATCTATCATGGTTAAATGTAATTTAATTCTTTTAATGATAAATTCCAGATACATACGTATACTTTGAAAATTATGAGATAAAGCATGAGACATATTATTAGGAGCATCTTATCTTGAATTCGAAAATTCCATTTTTATAAATCAAGTATATAATGATTCATGGATGTGCAATATATTCCTGATAGTTTAGAAGATGTGCAGTCAGGTATAAATTGATAACTCAGAACTAAGTAAAGAATTGGAAATATTTAGGGCAAAAGACAGAATACATACAGAGAATGGATAAATATAATGTTTATTACTCAAAAAAAAAAAAAAAGTTCTTTGGAAGTCCTGGTGATAAATTAAGAACTTATCTTCCATGCTGAACTCTATATACCTAAGGGGAGAATCCACCTCAGGCTAATTTATACAGTAAATATAAAACCCAAGCAAAGAAACAAACAAAACCCCCCTACCACCTTAAAAAGCAGTCAACAGGTGAAATGTCTATATAGTTTCTTGGACCAATTACTGCAGAAAAGATGTTGATGGTGAAGTGATGACAAAGATGATGAATATGTTTATAAACGAGATTGTGTCTGAAAGTGCCATCTCATGTCGCTAGGCCTTTGGATGCTCATAAAATTTACATCCAAATCCAAGACAAGAAAAAGAATAAATAAAGGAAAAATAACATATAAGTATAAGAGGTAGTTGTAAAGTTAAGACAAATTAATGGGTGTGGAAGCATCTATTTTTATTCTGATATTATTGGTAACCAAACAATTACTGCTACGGGTCCCACCTTAAGAAATGTTATAATTAATGAAATGTGAAATGTTGTGGATATGTGAATGTGAGAATCTGCACTCTAGCATAAGGAAGAACTGCAGAAAAAGACAAAATAAAGTTTGCTATGTCTCAATAAGTCAGTGCAGCTGGTCACTTTACCAGCAAGGCATAAATAATGTTTTTAATAAAATATGCATGTGATATTTCCAAGCAAAAATAATATTAATAAATAAATATATATATATAACTAAACTTGAAAGAACACACACCAATATGAAATCCTTATTTTTTACCATTTGACCATATTCTAGAAATCCTGATTAGTAATGATGTAGTAGTCCCTGACCCAGATGGCTCTGATTCATAATTCCTAACTTTCTGGAGTTCAAACATTTAAAATAAATATTTGTACACATATAAAAAACGGCACACAAACATGGAATGGTGGTTTTGTCTTGTGGGTCCACCAAGATGGAAAAGCTTACCTCTTCCATAAAAATACCCACATCTAATTTCAAAATGACAATTTTGAATGCAGTCAGTGACTCTGGAAGGGGTGTTGAGTTCCTACAGTACAGGAAGTCTCCTGATGATGAATGGTCCAGAAAAGTTTCTCTCCTCTTTTTCAGATGAGGAACTCATTTTCAGGACAAAAATGTCATGCAGGTGATTTGTAGCTGAGAAGAGAATCGCTCCTTTCCACAGCAAATGAAAATCAAGTAATGATGAGATTGTATTGCTACTGCTGAAAGTCTTCACTCCTTCAGAATAGTGATCAATTTCAGCCAGAATTATCCAGTGTAGGCCAGATAACTCATCTCCAAAAGTTGCCATTGCTTAGAAGTTTCCATGTATTCCAGAAATAGTGTTCATGGAATCAAAGAGAAGAAATTATACGGGGCACAGTGAATCCTGGTAACAGATTCAGAAATTAGTGTCCATGCTGAATACCATGTACCTCAGAGGAAAAGACATCTCATACTTAGAAAATCAAGCTGTTTTCAGGTGCTTTTAGATCTCAGTCCTAATTTTCTTCTAGGTCATCTGAAGGCAGGTCTTGCAGTCAGAGATGTAAAATCCTGAAACTCTGATATGTAAATAAATGTAGCACACTGGCATAATGAAGCAATTTTTACCTTTAATGTTGCTTATTTTACCAAGTAATGCTGCCTATTTACGCACTTTCATCAGTGAAACTTAGAAGGAACACAAGACTGATCCTCATATCTGAAAGTTAATTTAAAATCATAAGGCATTATCATTAAACCCTTTTATAAAAATGTCCAAATAGTTACCAGAAGAATTGTAAGAATAAATACAGCACAGTCAGCTATCATGTATGTTTCCATTTATTGCCTTTCCAAGTGTGATTGAACCTTATATTGCACCAGCTCCCTTTTCTCTTCCTGTTCATTCAAGGGCTTTATAAATAAACAGGGCTATTATAGAAATATATTAGCTCTTATTCCACAATTTTGAAATCAGTGATGATATCAGTTATCCATTTTGATAGTATTATCTTATTGCCAAAACAATTTAGTGTATGTTTTTATCTGATCCACAAGGCTAGGCTATTCTCACAGAAGATTACAAACACTCCAGCTGGGAAGGTTGCTCCCACGATGTATTCTAACAACTAGATGTGACCCATTAGGTAAATCTGTGACTGATTTAATATTTCTCTGAATACCTCACTGACACCATAATGAAACCATAACAAACAGATACCATCCCCTCCCTTTCTTAACAGATTTATAGCTGCTGTTCACCATCCCTCCTTTCACTGCTGTTCACCCACCACTTAAGCAGTGACTGTACTGTAGCTTCCTAGATCAGTCTTCACTCAAAGGGCACATTAAGAAATTATATGTTTTGTTTACCTCTTATACACTCATTCTAGATTTGTTCCAGTTATCTTACTTTTCAAAACAGAAGTGCTTCATGGTTCCTGTTTACTGAAAGGTTTGTTGGGTTTGTGGATTTGTTGTGTTTTTTTCCTAACAGATAACATCCTAATCTCAAAATGCAAAGTCATGCTAATTTTCCAGAGTATATACTGTAAGTTTTCACATTCACTCCAAGGTGATGCTTTTGACCTATACTTTTGACATTACTCAATCCTGGGAAGATACATCTATTTGCAGTGAGCAAAGCTGGGAAGTTCAATTTAGTAATCACTAGAGATACACAAAGAGTGGCTGCTAGCAATCAATTGAGCAGCAAATTTTTAATTTCTGATGTTTGCCTTCTCCATGTACCACAGATTAAGTCTTTTGTTTCCCAAAGCTATTTGAAAGGCATATTTCTCTTTAACTGTGTTATTATGAATATGATACACTAGCTTTCTGACAGGTCACAATTTTTCAAGATGAACACTGAACTGTATGTATGTATGTATTTCTTTTAATCTTCTATTTCTTTTAATCTTATTGATCACAGTGATTCTGTGATGGGAAGAAATAATTGCACCTTTTTTAAGGAACATCACGCCTGGACTTTTTTTTAAAGACATGATTATGTATATCTGTTTCTTATTTTAGACAACTTCAAAACAGTTATTTAAAGAATGTAAATGTTCTGCTTTTTTATATTTAAAAATGGTCATTTATTTTCTCCTTTCTTTCTTGTCTTGCCATTCACTGAAGAACTAAAAGTGTGTAGCACGTTTCATGCTGACTTATTAAGTGGGACATCTTGATGGATAACAGTATATATGCAAATTTCTAAAAGACCGGAACCTAAAAAAATCATCTTATAGTAAGGTGATATATATGCTTCTTTATACCTTTGAAACCTTCATTACATTCTGAGAAGAAAGACAACAGCAAAGCCCATTTCAAGCTATAACAAAATCACTAATTGCAAAAGATTTATATGGTTCAGTTTGTTGCACGGATTACCTGCTTTGTTGGTTTTTTTTAGGTCAAGAAGATTTAAAGGTGGTATAAGGGTTTGTAGTTATGTAATAAAACACATGGTGTTGATGATCCAATACCTGGGTTTGAATTTTCACACATGTACAAATAGAATGGTGAATGTGACACATTTCAAAATAATCTGAGTTTAGCTGAAGTTACTTAATTTCCTCCTAAGAAAGCAGATGCATACAAAAATATTTGGAAATACTATTTCTCATACAAAATCAAAGTGGCTTTTTTATTGCCAAATAATTTTGCAGTAAAGACAGACATCTTCACCTGAATCATTTCACTGTACACAGAAGGGTAGCCGTATATGTATACCAAATCTGTATGATGGATTCTAAACTAGCCATAAAGTGTGCAGATATTTTCCTACCTCTTTTTATTGTCAGAAGGGTGCAGAAAGATTGGCATGCAGAGGAAATTCTGGCTCATAAATGAAAAAGTATCTTGCAAGTTAACATAGCGCAGAAATCTCAGTGTTTTGTTCAGAATTCCTGAACTGGAATTATGTGTGTAGCTTTGAGCAGTTAATATGAGCTTGCAGTGATCTAGCACTCTCAGAACTCACAGCCCTTGAAGTACTCACTAGAAACTTACCCAATATTCACTATTCTTTTTTTTCCATGTTTTTTCCCCTATGACTGAATGTTATACAAGTTTAAAGAGAGCTGCAGTTAGATCACCATTCCTTCTTTCATTGATTTTCACTATGAAAACTGTGCATTGACTCTATGTAGCTTCCTAGAACAGTCTTAACTCAAAAGGCATACTAAGAAACATAATAGAATCATAGAATCATTTAGGTTGGAAAAGACCTTTGAGATCACCTGGTCCAATCATTAACCCAGGACTACCAAGTCCATCACTAAACCATGTCACTAAGCACTGCATCTACGCATTTCTTAAAGACCTCCAGGAATGGTGCAGACTCACAAGTTATCAAGTATAGGGGGACAATCACTTCCTTTGTCCTGCTGGCCACACTCTTTTGGATACAAGCCAGGATGCTATTGGCCTTCTTGGCCACCTGGGCACACTGCTTGCTCATATTCAGCCAGCTGTCAACCAGCACCCCCAGGTCCTTTTCCTCCAGGCAGCTTTCCAGCCGCTCTTCCCAAGACTGTAGCATTGTGTGGGGTTGTTGTGACCCAAGTGCAAGACCCAGCACTTCTCCTTGTTGAACCTCATTGGTCTTGGCCCATTGTTCCAGCCTGTCCAGATCCCTCTGCAGAGCCTTCCTGCCCTCAAGCAGACCAACACTCCCACCAACTTGGTGTCATCTGCAAACTTACTGAGGGTGCACTCAATCCCTTCATCCAGATCATTGCTAAAGATCTTAAATAGAACTTGCCCCAACACTGAGCCCTGGTGAACACCACTTGTGACTCACTGCCAGCTGGATGTAACTCCATTTACTGTCACTCTTCAGGCTCTGCAGTCCAGCCAGCTTTTTTAACCCTGCGCAGAGTCCATCCATCCAAGCTGTGTTCTCTTTACTCTCTATATACACATTTAAAATATTTTCTGTTTAGCTTAATTTAAAAAAACAGATGTGCTTTACGTTTTTTTTTTTATTTTATTTTATCTTAGTTGAGCTCCTACAATCTGTAGGTTCATAAATTTTCCACTTTTCCAAATTATGTCTTTATAATTACCATAATGAGAGAATTTTTTACCTCAGCTGCACTGCATATGTCCTACTCAGGATGATAGAGGTGCCTATGAACATACTGAAATTACTAAACACTAGCAGATGGAACCTGTAGACTTTTTTCTTTTTTTCTTTTCTTTTTTTATTTTTTTTCTTCCAGCCAGCGTAAGAAGGAAAACAAGGAGGTTAAGGAGTTCTAATTCCAGAAATGGTGATAAACTGAATAAATTGATTCATAAATTCTTAATAAATTCGCTATTAAACCATTTGCATTGTAGCAAATTGCATAGTGGTAAGTTACAATGGAAAATGTCTCTCAAATCCCTGTTGGTTAATATATTCCAATGGTGAGATGTACATCATATAATACCCTTAGATGACAGCAGTATCTTATAATTTTGGTTATTGGTCATGCATCTTGTTAACTGACATAATCAATACCTTAAATAATGGTAGCCACAGAAATACTTATTGAACAGTTTGCAAACAATTCCTGATTTGAAATCTGCAAAATCTATAATCTCTTCAAAGGAAAAATATGTGCAAGGATGATGGCAGCATCCACCATAGAATTTTCTTTACTGACTTGCTTAGCTGCAGCTAGTCATGCCACAGTCATCAGCTCATTCATTTCAAACTGATTTTATGAAAATGAGCTCACTTTACTTTTTTTCTAAAATCCTAGACAAAATTCCTGTCACTGACTTTTTTTACCAGACCAATTTATAATTGTTACTATAAATCATTTTTTCTCATATAAAGCTACTCTTGTTCACAGCATTCATTTTCATACACACAAAATAAATTCACCTAATGGGCTTCAAAATGACTAAGAATTAAAGGAGATAAAATATAAGACAATATTCCCACTTAAGATATGAGTTTGCCTATCAAGAAAGCATGTCTAATGTTACTTCTGCTAAAGCAAAGCAATGATCTTTTTGTTCTTATAAACCAGCTTTTTATTCTTATAAAGTAGCTAACTGAAAGTAGTAAGAAGGAAGAGCTGGAAATAACACTGTGCATCAGTAGTCAGAAAGCTTTCCTAGAATTTAAGGGTTCATGGGCAGTAATTTTACATCCCCGCCCATTTCATGTATTTTGTGCTACTCCACTGTTTGCAGATAGTGCATAGTGAATTGTGATTTTCATTATGATGGTTATCTGCTGGCTTTTGTGCATTTTTCTTTGTCTATGTAAGACATTTGTATCTTTTTAGATATATACAATACTACATATATATATATATATACACACACACACACTTCAGTATATTACTTATCATTTCTTTTCTCCATTGGAGATGGCAAAGTTGCATGCATTCAAACCAATATAAGCTTGGGAACTTAGAAAACTCGTCAGGGTCAGTATTTTAGCTAATCAGTTGAACAGCTCAGAAAATTGCTGGATATTTCCACTTTGTGCTGCAAACAGAGCACACTACTAATTAAAGGCTGGGTTCCCAAAGGAACTAAGGTAATTCCCAGGTACTTAATGGAGCTGAAAGATAATGTTGTAGCTACACTCTTGGCCCAGAAGGGATTTCAGGATAGTGGATAATACAGGTTCCTTCCTAGTGTGGAAACAGGAAGCAGAACCTTGAAATTTCATCTGACATAACTTAGAATCACAGACTCGTAGAATCATTTAGGTTGGAAAGACCTTTGAGATCATCAAGTCCACCTGTTAACCCAGGACTGCCAAGCCAATCACTAAACCATGTCCCTAAACACCACATCTATGTGTTTTTTAAACACCTCCAGGGACGGTGATTCCACCACTGTCCTGGGTAGCCTGTTCCAAAGCTTGACCACCCCTTTAGTGAAAATCTTTTTCCTAATATCCAATCTAAACCTCTCCTGGTGCAACTTGAGGCCATGCCCTTTTGTTCTGTCACTTGTCATCTGGGAGAAGAGATGCACCTGCCTACAGCCCCCTTTCAGGTAGCTGTTGAGAGCAGTAAGATCTCCCCTAAGTCTCCTCTTTTCCAGACTAAACAACCCCAGTTCCTTCAGCTCCTTCTTGTAAGACCTATTCTCTAGACCCTTCACCAGTTTCATTGCCCTTCTCTGGACATGCTCCAGCACCTCTACGTCCCTCTTGAAGTGAGGGCCTGTTGCAGCCGGCTAGTTTTGCAGTGCTGCGACAATTGGTGCCCCGTGTGAGGCTCAAACTCAGAACCTTCAGATTAAGTGTAATGAGCAGTGACAGCAGTGATGGCTATGCCAGGGGGCATTTGAAGTTTTGAGCAGTAACGGTGGTGCCCAACGTAGCAGAGACAGGTGGGGACAGCCTGTGACCCGGATCATGTTGAGATAGGCGGGGAGAGCCTGGGGATCCGGATCAGACACTGGTAAAGGTGAGCTGTTGGGGATACAGAGAAGGAAACCTGACCACTGTTAACTCAAACTGCAACAACTGGTGCCCAACATAGCAGAGACAGGCGGGGATAGCCTGTGGTCCAGATCACGTTGAGATAGGTGTGGAGAGCCTGGGGATCCGAATCAGACACCGGTAGAGGTGAGCCGTTGGGATCAAAGAGAAGGAAGCCTGATCGCTGTGGAGCTAGGAGACTGAGGGTAACGAGCGGTAATGGTGGAGTACACGACCAGACATGGCAGCAGCCCGCAGCGGTGGCGGTGGGTCCAGAGTGGGTCCGGCTAGACAGTGGTGATGGTTGTGCCGGGGGAAGGCGTGGGAGCAGCGCAGTGCCGTGAGCGACTCCACCGCTGCTGCTACTGCTGCTCGGCCTGGCGGTATTCTTGCCAGCATTTGTGTGCTCGTTGAAGATGTCTCCACTCATAGAAGAAATAGGTGACCACAGGGATGTTGAGAAGCTGGTTAGGATACGAAGTAGTGGGAAAGCCTTGTTGCAGCCGGCTAGTTTTGTAGTGCTGCGACAAGGGCCCAAAACTGAACACAGTATTCAAGGTACAGCCTCACCAGTGTCTAGTATAGGGGGACAATCACTTCCTTTGTCCTGCTGGCCACACTCTTTTGGATACAAGCCAGGATGCTATTGGCCTTCTTGGCCACCTGGGCACACTGCTTGCTCATATTCAGCCAGCTGTCAACCAGCACCCCCAGGTCCTTTTCCTCCAGGCAGCTTTCCAGCCGCTCTTCCCAAGACTGTAGCATTGTGTGGGGTTGTTGTGACCCAAGTGCAAGACCCAGCACTTCTCCTTGTTGAACCTCATTGGTCTTGGCCCATTGTTCCAGCCTGTCCAGATCCCTCTGCAGAGCCTTCCTGCCCTCAAGCAGACCAACACTCCCACCAACTTGGTGTCATCTGCAAACTTACTGAGGGTGCACTCAATCCCTTCATCCAGATCATTGCTAAAGATCTTAAATAGAACTTGCCCCAACACTGAGCCCTGGTGAACACCACTAGTGACTGGCTGCCATTCACTACCACTCTTCAGGCTCAGCCGCCCAGCCAGCTTTTAACCCAGCACAGAGTACACCCATCCAAGCCATGAGCAGCCACTTTCTCTAGGAGAATGCTGTGGGAGACAGTGTCAAAGGCTTTACTCAGGTCCAGGTAGACAACATCCATAGCCTTTCCCTCATCCACTAGGCAAGTCATCTTGTCATAGAAGGAGATCAGGTTCGTCAGGTAGCACCTGCCCTTCATAAACCCATACTGGCTGGGCCTGATCCCTCAGTTGTCCTGCAGGTGCTGTGTGATGGCACTCAGAATGACCTGCTCCACAATTTTCCCTGGCACCAAGGTCAGGCTGAGAGGCCTGTACTTCCCTGGATCCTCCTTTCTGCCCTTCTTGTAGATGGGTGTTACACTGGCTAACCTCTAGTCTTCTGGGACCTCTCCAGTTTGCCAGGACTGTTGATAAATGATGGAGCATTGCTTAGCGAGCTCCTCTGCCAGCTCCCTCAGTACCCTCAGGTACTTACCTAACACCACTGGTGATCAGTGCCAAAAGACTCAGAAATAATTGGTAATGCAGTGATTAAAACAGTCTTGTAGGATGAAGAAAACCGTAATTATTTCCACAAGTAAACTCAACCTAATATAATCAATAGCATGTGTTTAGGAAATCCACAACCTGGAAAATACACATTAAAGTCCCAGTTCTGAAGAAGTCAAACTGACATGAAAAATTCTTTAGAACAGGTTCCATCTGAACCATACCCAGACTGTTCTCAAGGGATTCTCTCATCTGCAGAAAAGGCCCACCTTGATGGATGAGAAGCTGACTGTGAGCCAGCAATGTGCCCTTCTGGGAAAGGCAGCCATCAGTACTCTGGGCTGCATTAGGACAAGTGTAATCAGGAGGGGGGTTATCCTTCCTACTGAAGTGAGTCTGGCAAAGGGCCACAAAGATGTCTGAAAGCTTGAAGTATTTGTCCTACGAGGAGAAGCTGAAAGAGCCAGGACTTTCTAACTTGGAGAACAGAAGGCTAAGGGGGGGATCTCACCAATGTGCGTAAGTACCTGACTGGAGGGAATAAACAAGACGTTGCCAGACTCTTCTGTGTAACGCCCAGTGGCAGGAGAAGAGGAAAGGGGCACGAAAGTTATCCCTGTAAAGGAGACACAGACATCTGCCATCACAAAATGGAATCACTGAGTGCTAAACTGGAATCACCTGCCGCTTCATTTGGTCCTGGATATATTTTACCCATGATCTTAACTGCCAGAATATGTTTGAAGTGCTGAAGGTCCCCTCAGTTCAGAAAAATCAAGTAACAATTTTCATACTAAAAATATTTTTGGAAGGTTACTGTGAAGTTGTCAAAAAATACTGCCTCATTTTTCCCTTTATTCAATATCTGGGCTCATTATTGATAACAAGTAAAATGTAGTATACAGTTTCCTGCTCCAAGGCATCAGGTTTTGGCCATTAGGCACAGGATACCACAATAACAGATAGTAGTTTTGTATGCTTTTCTAACAGCTATTGCTGTAACTGTTTCATGTCTAAGTAGCAGGTCAGAAGACCTGTCTGTAAAGTACAAATTCTGCATTTGACTAGAGAATGTCTTTTACTCATTCTAAGGTCATTGCTGAACAGTGACATTAGTAGAAAAACGTTATGAGAAATAGCACAGTAAGACACATGTAACTGACAGCTTCTAAAGCAGGAGGGAAATAGGTAATTAGAAATAAACAGAGACATTACCTTAGAACATTATCGTCTCATGGCTTTGAGGAAATTTCTGCGGGAAGGAAAGGCTATTATTAAAATTACTTTGTGTATGTGATGGTAAGTGAATCTGTATTTAATTTGCTTTCACTCTTCTGACCTGTGCTAAGAGAAATTGCAGAGATACGTTTTAGTGCTCTCTTACATTTTTTGAGTCACAAACTTTGAACCTGTCATTCCTCTGACACAACCTCCAGCAGTCAATTTGTACAAAGCTTCTGATAGGAAAACCTCAAAGTACAAGTTGAGGACACTCCCTCTTCAAGCTACAGCTGAAAAAAATACAGATTCTCTGCAGTTCTCCAGTTCAGGGAACAGCTTGAAAAAGCAAATACGAATGAACCTTCTCACAGTGAAGCATTTTGGCTTAACCAGATGAACACAGGTCTGTCATCCACCCAGCACGGCAGCTGTACTTAGCAGAAGTAGTCAAGATTTTAGTATTGGGCAAACCCATTTTCAGTGTGTGCTAACAACCCATACTAAACCATATCTTTTTCCTTCAGTTCCTGAAACCATAAAGAGAACCAGTGAAATATGCATGAAATAAATCTGTAGCCAATTGCTATTAGTCATTATGGGAAGAAGTAATATGTGGAAATGGCCTTAATTTAAAAAAAATATACATTATTTGCAAATTAACGATTTAAATGTATTTATATAACTACAAAGCTGATTGAAAAACAAAAACCAAAAACAACAACAAAAAAGAACTCAGTATGAAGAAAAGAAACTCCTGTATAGCTCCAGAAGACTAGTTCAAGCAGGGCACCGATCATGGCTGTGTGAGAAAACAACCATCTTGTCAGAAATCTTATATTTTTAGCACATCTCTCTGGCATAATTGCACTTCCATTTTTGTTCAGTAATTGTCCGGGTGTCAAGGCTATCACTGGATCATTAATAAACACTGTTGACACTGTTAGCAAGAACAAGACTGATACCATGTGTTCAGAATTTCATTCAGATCACCCTGGCACAGTACCAGTATTGCGTTCTCAATTAACTTGTTAAGCTGAAAATAACTACCAAAACATATTTAAATCTTCTGTTAATGAACAGGTGGGTGTTTTTTATGCTCATATGCTGTGCAAACACACACCTGTATCAAATGAATTCTGCAGCCATGCCCATTAACATTGCCCAATTTAAGTGAAAAAAACACAGTCACAGTGTAATGGGAGAGATCCTAAGAATCACAATTTGCAGAACCAAAATTCTACACAAAGCTTGTAGATAGAGGAGCGACTGTCATAGCATTTCTTAGGATGAAGGTACATGTTTCTAATGTATGACTGGTAAGGTCTTTCATCTTCAGAAAAGGAAAAAAGCCACGTGCTGAAAAATCTCACCTTTACTCATAAGACAATTATGAAGGAAATTCCTGGGTACCCAAAACAATGTGGTTGGTTGGTTTGTTTTTTTTTTCTTGTCCTTCAAAACAATCTTGGTGAGGATAGGCCCCCAAGGAAGGATTCAAACTCTTTGTAACATGTCCATAACAACATTTTCTTGTGCTAAAGTGCTATTTGTTGGGTTTGTTTATATTTGCTCTGATTCAGGCTTAAAATATTTCCTTTGTCAGTGGTGTTTTCTTAAAATCTTTCCTACATACACATGAATATGATTTCAGGTATATTAAGTTTAATAATCACATTCACTGTATTTAATAAGCCAAATATTTTTCTTCATGAATCAGGGTGTCTGCTTCACATTCTATTTCATAGTACAGAGTGATTCTTTCAACTTTGTATTTTATATTTGTGCACTACAGACGATTGCATCCAATAGTGATAGAAATCTACTGCAACACAAGATAGGACAGTGACTAAAAAGAAGGTAAAATCAATAACAAATCATAGCCTTACTTCTATAAAAATCTTAGAAATAAATTAGTAAAGATTGGTAGGCAAAACAGTGGAAATATACAAATATAAAGAGATGTTCTCAATTTCTAAATGGCCTTCCTGTGTATCTTTGAAAATACTAAGCACCTAGTTGAGACTGGATAGTAAAGTATAGAACATTAAAAAAAAAAATAAATCCTAGTATTGCTTTTATTTGACACAGATAGTTTCATACATTCCTAAACAGTAGCACAAATATCAAATTTACCACAAACTTCACTTTAGGAATTTCCAGCTTAGTCATGTCTTGGACTTTCCGCTCTTCTGGTTTTTATTCTGGCACTAACTCATCATGTGATCTCTCTGGGTGTTCAGTTGTGCAATCTTTAGTAACTTGCTGCTCTCCTGAATACTCCCCAGTAGCAAAGTCAGTGTCTGTTCATTTACTCTTCACTTTTCTCTGCAGCCATAGGGGAGTACATAGCTTGAGTCCACCACAACAAAGCTCTCATTAGTGTAGAACTTCTGACAGTGATACCTGATATTTACTTCCAAGAGTTATTTCTCAGGACTGTGAGGTGGAATTAATGAATGTTTTCACATGTCTTTAAGATCTTTGGGTTGAAATGGTTTCACAAAATTAAAGCATGATTGCTTGCAGGTGCAATTACTTCCTTCAAACTCAAAATTTAGCTGATTTGTCTTACTATTATTAAACCTTGTTTATAGTGCAACTGGCAAGAAGGTGCTTATGTACATTAATCAAATAAAGAAAACTTTTTTTAAGTAGGAACTATAGAAGGCTGCAAACTAAGATCTCAGTGTGGTATTGCCCATTTTGGTTTAACAGCTAGTCTTGCTATGGAGGCAGTGAGCTGTGTTCTCAGGGAAACAGGAGGTACATTGTATTTCTCTACATGATGATATATTCAGCAGCAATTGTCTAGAATTCTCCTGTAAATTTGGCTTTTCATCAAAAAAGTCTGATTTCTTCAAACCTAAATGTCATGACAATACACTGATCTTATCCCATTTGTAAGAGTTTGCTTCATTTTCAAAAGAACTTTCCAGTGCTGAAATCAAATACTCTCATGTCTTGTAATAAGCATAAAAGACAAAATGATGAAAACACAGTTTGACTTTGTTCTTTATTTTAGAAAAAATAATTGTTTTCTTAAGATCAAAATATATACTGTCCTTGATGTGTTTTGATACTTTGCTTTGAGTTGTCCTTTCCCAAGACTATATTTGTAGTTTGTTACTAGACTAAAGGTGTCTGCAAAGGAAATCCACCTTCAGTTTTTCACTTGCTTATCCAGGTGAAGGTTAGAGTACTTAAATTCCACTCTTCAGTGTCACTTCTGCTTTTCTCTCTTCTCTGTATAATGTCTAGCAAATGGTTCTTCCCAGGTGTGCAGCCTTAATTTTAATGCGGGCCCATAACACTCCCCGGAACAAGACAATATGAATCATTATAGAACTAATCTATCCAAGATAGAGGTGTCTGTGTATGTCAATAATCCATTAGTTTATTAAAATATTTTTCTATACAAAAGTAGTTATATATCTGCACACAAAAATATGCAATGTTGTTTTGAGTTTACTGGAAGCAATCAGATGAGACAGTTTGTTCTTTGCAGCTTGTACATTGCCAGGAGTCAAGGACCCCTTTTAATAACCAGTCAGGTCAGGCCTGATTTCATGTACTGTCTCAATCATCACCAGCTCTTTCTTGCAATGCAATAGAAACTGTTATGAAAATTAAAGATCAGCTCAGTAGTAAAGTACTCTTCTCTCTCCTGTTTTCTCTTGTACTTCACCCCTTACAAGCCCACCAGAGTCACACTTACTGCAGAGGCTTCCTGAAAACAGCTACCACTAGACTCCAGCTATTAGTTGTTTTTTCAAAACCACAGTATTGTTTTATAGATTAGTCTGGATTACTGTGCTAACCAGTTGTGCTGGTTTAACCCTGGCCAGCAACCAAGCACCATGCAGCCACCCGCTCACTCTCCCTCACCCAGAGGGATGGGGAGGAGGATCGGAAAAGAATGTAAAAGTCAAGGGTTGA
>JAVJGI010000040.1:63525842-63537515 GCA_035590275.1 Ibycter americanus
TATGGTATGGAATACCTCTTTGGCTAGCTTAGGTCACCTGTCCTGGCTGTGTCCCCTCCCAATTTCCCGTGCCCCCCCAGCCCTCTGGCTGGCAGGGCCCAAGGAACCGAAAAGTCCTTGATTTAGTATAAACATCACCCAGCAGCAACTAAAAACATCAGCACGTTATCAACATTGCTCTCACATCAGAGCCAAAACACAGCACAGCACCAACTACTAAGAAGAAAGTTAACTCCATCCCAGCTGAAACCACGGCACCAATGTGCCCACATTATGAAGACTTTACATTCAAGAGTTTGTGGGGTTTTTTTCTCTAAAAGTGAAGCAAAATTATCAAGTAACAGTTACAGACACTGTTGTGGAAAATTTTCTCTTTTACATTTTACTTGCTGTGGCTTTGGCTAATAAGAAGAAAGAAACCCTAAATACTTCTAAGAAAACATTAATTCACAAGTGTATTTGAAAGTCATCAAGAAGAACAAGAAAAGTTTCTCATATTGTCTCCTGTTGCCTTTAGAGTTGCTGGTTTGTTTGGTTTTTTTTTTCCTTTTTTTAAAGAGTATTGTATACAGAAACATAGTGGATATAATATTTACTGATTGTTCCTCATCAACAAACAGCTAAATACGTCCTTGTACATTTTTTTTAAACACTTCCTTCAGACCTGTAGGCAGCCTGACAGTGTATCAGATACAGCCTAGGATTTTCTCACCTTCTTTCTGAAGATGCACCTTTTCACTGTATTAGTGATTTGGATGGGTTAATAAGTGATGTGAGCAGCCATAAAGGTGGGCTGGTTAGAAGGGGAAAATTACTGAACAACAGAAATAAATGTCTGCTGAAAAACAGTCAGAGAAAACGCCTGCCAGCCCGGGAACGGTTAGCCTGGGATCCAAAAACATCCTTAAAAAGCGAAGCTGGTATCCTTGAGGTATAGCTGGGGTTCCTCGAAACTAGAGACATCTTGAGTTACCATAGACAAGAACAAAAACAAGGGACTATAATGGCAGCTGATTGTCTGGAAAGGTGGAAACAATGTGAGGAAAAAAGCTGATCTGAACAGAAATCATAATCACCTATCGGCTGTTACAGGTGAAAAATGGAAATTAACAGCATCTATTGGCTGCTCAAAGTGATAGTGTCCTATGCTCTGTTATGTCTCTATGATATCAGAAGTACTTAATTTTTATCCAAAATGGAGCTTTGCTCTCTGAGAACTTCCCATGCTGCACATACAAGCCTCCGTGTCCTTGTGTATTATGAAATCCCACAATATATTAACAATATAGCTAGAAAAAATATTTTCAATTCTTCCTTTATTTTTAAAGCAGCTTGTGTCGGGAAGGTTTTTAAACCAGTCCTTTGTCTTTTCTTTGTCTCAGTAAAAAAGCTTGGGTTTTCTGCTTGAAAATAATTTAAACATAATAATATTCAGAATTCCATTTGAAAAAAAAATAGTTTCAGGATTCCCTAAGGGTTTTTGTTTTCTGATCTCATTACTACTAAATCTATTCTTTTAACATTTATTTATTTTTATCTCTATCTTGCTGTAGGTGTAGAAGAGCAAAGAGTGTGGAAGACTTAGATGGAGAAAATTATGATAATTCGTAAAAATACTGTGGAAAAAATCAACAGAACATCCCTTTTCTAATGGAGTAAATGAAAGAGTTAAAAGATGGGTGAGAAGTATTTTTGGATCATCTTTATCCACTGATGGCTCCTTAAAGGTTTGTTAGACAACCAGTGTTGCTACTACAGACTTCTGATTCCTACATTGTACTACAGAGACAAAAAGAAAAATATTTTGATTTTCTAGCATTTATTTGTAGCATGAGTTTAACTACAAGTTTCCAGGCTTTTAAAGCTACTCCAACAATATGTGCTTCCTAATAAATCCAGGTCATTGTTCTTTTGACTCACTTTTATTGCTTTTTTTAGGTTTACCTTCGAAAATTATAGATATGTGGGTTAAGTGTTTCTGTGTGTGTGTAAGTTGTGTACAACATGCTCATCTGAAGATTTTACAGTGGATTGCCAAGCCTTTTAAAATAGAGGATTATGATGGAAAAACCGGCAGACCTTTAGCTAGATCCACACTACCACACCACTGTAATATTACAATTTTTATAGTAGAAGTAATATCAATCTACAGACTGTCTTGAACAATACCATAAAAATTGAAATACCATGAAATGAATTTTTGTTTATTTACTGTACAGTGCTACAGCAATGATTTGTGAATTGAATCTGTCTTCCACAAGCTACAGCAGTTCAAATATCAACTGTGTGGTTTAGCTTCATCTGTTTATGCATATCAGTAGATGTGGAATTCCTTTTTTGATGTTTACATCTGCTATGCAACTGCATATTGAAGTCTAGTTTTCAAATTTAGCTCCTAAATCAGCACTTTATTCAACACAATCAGAGCATTCAGGTATTTTTAGGAGAGTCCCAGAGGTTTAAATCAGATGAGAGTAAAACTATGTATGTTCCTTAAGTGTTTGTAGGGTCAAATATTTTGTGACTAAATTTAGAGATAGAGATAAAATAAAACACTGAGATGAAAAAGTAGTGATCACTGTAATCTAAGTTTCTGGCTGCCCAGCTACTGTGAGGTCTCTATATGTTAGATCCCTGTTCTCTGAGAGTCCAACAACGCAGGTGCAGCTGGACTGAAAGGACTCCAGTAGCACAGGACCCCTTCCCTACCCTGTACCCTGCATTCACTGGCAGTTCCTGTCTGGTTTGGAGATGACTTTGAAGGGAAATCTCTAGCTAGTTGTATGCAGTTGCTATTTCCATAATACCATCATCACAAGTATGGCACAATGCCTACTGCGGCTACTCTGCAGTAGGACTTTACTGATATGATTTACTTACATATAAACTCTCCAGAGAAAAGAGTGTATTTTGAGGTAGAATTCATTCATCTATATTTAACCATGTAAATATCTAGTCTGCTGTAGCCACCTGGGCTTCTGATGTAGTAACTGGAGGAAGAAGATGGTGTATCCTAACAAATTAAATGTATCTAACATGATGAGGTAGAAAAGAAAGAGCTGCTTTAAAAATTGCTGTTAGCATACTTAACTTTTAGATGGCTAAGGACAGGTGAGAGGAATGCAAAATAACTAATACAAAAGAGTTCTGCTCATGATTTAGCTTTGTAGATCCTTCAATGTAATGGTAATGATTAAAATATTTCTTAATTGTGAATCTTTACCAAATGATGTGACTAAAGGTACTGTTTAGTCATATAATTGTACCTACTACTAAAGAATTTACGGTTTTGAATCAATGAATATGCATGTGTGCAAGAAAAGTTATTTTTGCATAGTTGCTAAGAGATAAAAAGTATTTCTTTGGGTTTGTTCTATGAAATAAGTACAATGCAATAGTTTTTCTTACCTAGTACATATATGTCAATCATGTTAATAAGGCCTATTTCAAATCATACAAAGGGATTGTGCTTAGTGAACAATGGAGTTTTATAAGTATTTGTGAAAATAGACACAAAAGCCTCATCTCACTGAGGTCACTGCATCAGGGGTTTTTGCATCAGGTAAAATAGCGTATCTAATAATTAGAAATGAGTTGTGCTTGTAATAAGAAATATATTTTCATTCCAATAGCATTGACTATTTCTCTAGGCTAACTACTCTTTAAATCTCAAAAGTGATTTAAACTGTTTCTATAAACACCACTGTCTGAAATATCTGTCTCAAATTAAAGCTACTTTATTAAACTAAATACAACTTAGTTTGCATTTTCTATTCTGTTGCTCTTTGAAATAAAAATAAAACCACTTTTTATCTGTTGGTATTTTTTATCCTTCTCTTTTTTAATGTATCAGTTTAATTCATGGTCATCTTGGAAATACCCGTTTCCTCATAATTTGTCAAAGGAAACAGTAGATCCTTGACATCTGATGATTGGTTGGTGTGTTAATGTACTGAGTTATTTTTGTACCATAACATTAATATATATATAGATGATTGCAGACTCTGCTGTATCACAACCACCTTATATTACATATAAACACATGTGTTTGCATAGACTTCATATATATTCATAGTCTATGCTTTATGTCACTGTAAAAAAATAAATAAATTAACTGTACAATTTTAATTCAAGATAGGTACTGAAGGTACAGCAAACCACTTTCATTCTGTTTTAGCTACCTTGGCTCTTTTTACTTCAATGAACTTTTACAGATTTATGATGGAGAGGGCAATGTCTGTTATATCTTCATGATTTAAATTCTTCTGCCCTATCCTCAAAGAAATTTTAAAAAGCTCAGTCCTCAATATTTAAACTTTTATTAATATTTCTGAGTCAATTTCTTTGACATTCATTTCAGAAGGAAAGTAGCAGGGTAGAAAAGAAACAACTGTTTGCTTCATTAGCAGTCTTACATCATTCCTTTGGAATGAGAAACGTTTTAAAACAATGACTATTTTCCAGTCGAAAGAAACCTGTTGCACAGTCTGGCTTATTAATAGTCTAAGGGATTTATAAATTTAAAGAGTTATAAACAGCACTCTACTGGATTTTCACACATGAAGTTAAAGCTGCTGCATTTTTTGAATGCTAACCGAATAATTATTTCTATAAATTTCTGCAGTAATGAATTTAAAACCAATTTTTTATACACATATTGAATTGCTCTATTTTAAACTCATCATTCTAGCAGACTAACAAGGAAAAAATAGATTTACAAACTGCAATAACATTTGTGATTACACATAGCTAATTAAATTCATTTGTGGGGGGAGATAAATAGTTTATTTTTAAATGGAAAACCTTTGAAATAATTTATTCAAATTTACTTAATACAATTAATTTACTACTGGAATTTTCCTATAAACCAATCAGAAATTGTTCTGTTTTGAAGCATGATAACATCACAGAATAAGAGAAAGAAACAGTAACATTCATTAGAAATGTTTTTTGTTTGGTTTTGGGTTTTTTTTACTTCTCTTTTGTAGTCTTGACTTTCTGGCATCCTGTTTTATTTTTTCAAGGTCTAACAATATTCCTCATTCTTTTGTCCCACCTGTGTGAGACAGTACTTTTTAGTCATTCTGAGATTAAGATGCATAAGATAAGTTTTAGGTTTTGGCTCTTTGTTCCCAAAGAGCTTTGTAACCATAAAAACTTGATATGATACTAATAGCAACTTTGAATTTCATTACATCTTCTAAATATGTACCTTCTCTGAAGGAATAAAGAGTTCTTTAGACCTACTGAACTATTGAATGCATCACCTATCATCTATCTACCAATCTATCTATCAGCTATCTTTAATTTCTATCACTAACAAATCTGCTGTTTCCTGATTTCTTAAAAAGCTCTGTATTTCATGCTTTGTTCATGAACTTTCTATAGAGTTATAAATAAATATATTTATTTCATAAATAAAATTATATTTTATAAATTATTATTAAATGCCAATATTTTGTTTTATGCAGGCCACTAATTTTTGTTGGTTTGTATGTTTGGGGTTTGTTTATTTTTTAAATTGTGAGTAGTAGAGGACAAAAATATATTTTTCTTTTAATTCCCCCCCCCCCCCCCTAAAATTTAGGATATGGAAATTATTCATATATATGTATATATACACACACCTTTTTTCTATGAAGTGCTGCAGAAACAGCAGTCAAGTCAAAGCAGAAATGCAATTAGCCTAAGAACAGCACAGCATGAAATAGAAATGCATATACATATTCATTTCAATTTTGGAAAGACAGACAATCAAAAAAATCCAAATTTTGTATTATAAAACATTCATTACCATCATCAGCAAAAATAACTTCTAAGGTTTTGCATGGGTTCTCTGAGAGTTTTGCTTGACTTCAGTATTGAAATTAGGCTAGAAATATGTTTTATGTAAATACATCATTAGGGATAACTTTGTGATTATACAGAACAGATGAAAGCTTATATTGTACTGTACAATATCAAAGTAACGTCTATCTAACCACAGAATACACATGGTAATAGAGTACATAAATATGAACTTTGGCTTGGATGGCAGGAGAGGTCAAAGATTAGGTATGCAGGCCATTAGTGTTTAGTTTCTAGTTTCTACCATCATTATCGTACTGTGAACGCTGTTACTGACTTTTGATGAAAGAATTTTGTATAGTAATCCCATCACTGATTCGGTCTATTAGCATTACTTCTTCCTAGTGACTGGCTTCTACTGTTTAACACAATTTGTTTAATATTTAATATTCTTTCCCATCTAATTTTGCAGTATTTTAAGCTCTGTCTTAATCTGAATTCTTATTTTTTAGAGTATATGCTTTGGATTAATTTTGGATAGGCTTTATCCCATCTAACTTAGGCATCTAAAAGTTGGGTAAACAGTTCAGTGTGAACAAGACGTTTAGAGCTGCTTTTATGCATACTTGTGTTCCTTGTCATTTACTGTGAAGGTATCCCAGGATAACTACTTTAGATATTTATCCCCTGTCCATAAAAAACTAGATTATATGAATCACAGTCTTTGTTTCCATTCTAGACACCTTAATTTAGCCCATATTTGCTTCAGCAATCTATATAATTGCAAGAATTAAAAATCTAAAATATTTCACCAAGCAACTGATCTATAAAGCTATTTACAGTTCCATGAAAGCTCTATAGTACCAGTGACTCCAATATCACAAAAATATATTTTAAATTTAAGACACACATAATAGTACCAGTTAACTGAAAGACTGAAAAATTCTAGACAATGTTCTGGTATCACCATTTCTAGAAAGTGAGTTGATAAAAATTAGTTATCATAATAGAGACAGAGGAAATAAACCCATTCCATTGGTACTATACTCATCTGCAATGTTATCCAGGAATGTAAACTGTATCCTTCAATATGTTGTTACTCTTGTCTCACAGTTTTTTCAGTTTATGTGTTCATGTATATCTGGATATAAGTTGCTCAGCTTTTGTTTCAGATTTCGCAATTCAACATGCAGCTGGTCTAACACACTTTTGAAATGGCCATACAAGAGCCGCACTCATCACTGAAAATTTTCAATACCTTTATTTGCTGTATTTATTTTAAGTTTCTAAAATGAAGTTAATTTGTGTTGAGGGGCAAAAGCTTACATTTGTACCATTTTATAATCAATCCACAATGAGGAAATGTGTGGATACATTTTACTATTGATTTTGGCTTATCATTTAGGTTTTGAATTAATACTTCCCTTTATTTATCTTCAGTTAATACCCATTTCTGCTGTTGAACAGAATCTCACCTTCTGCCTCAGTGCCCTGGATGCTGATGCACAATGTTTTGCAACATTAACTTGAAATCCTTATGTTATTCATCACCTACATTGTCCAGAAAATTATACTAAATATTGTGAAGTAAATAAAATCATACAGGCATTTGCTTCATGTTTTCTGTTGAGGTGGAAAAGGTTTCGTTTTTTTGAGATAGCCACTGTGCAGTAGAAAAGCCTTTAGCTCTTCTTCAACTTCTGAATCAGTTGTTTGTTCATGGAGGCACTGTCATGATGCTTTTTTCCGTCTCTTAAACTAGACCTATGCTCTCTCCTCAGTCTTCCTTGTTCCTGTTCTTTCTGGCTTGTGAAGGTCACATGTAGATAAGCTTCATACAAATAATACTCTATCACACTGAATATATATGTGATCTATCCACATTAGACAAAAGATACATTATTTTAATAGATTAGCTAGCAGTGGTAAAATCCAGTGTTTATCAAAATATTTAAAACACAAAATATACCCACCTTTTTTATTCCTGCTGAGTGCAAGATAAAATTTACAGAGAGCTTTCTTTTCGTACTTTTGAGGAACTGTGTGAGAGGACAGCTTTCAAATCTACACGAAATTACGTGTAAGTGAGTGTATTTTGTTTTCTAATTCAAACAAAGGACCTAAGAATATGTGGTGGGTTGAGGTTGACTGGCTGCCAAATTCCCACCCAGTAACACCACCACCACCTCACCCCCCAAACAAGACAGCAGGAGGAAATGACAGAAAACTTATGGGTGTCTATAGAGACAGGGATATCACTTACCAACCACAGCCACAGCAAAAAGATTCGATTTGGAGATTAATAATTTAAGTTATTGTCAATTAAAAATAGAGTAGGATTGTGAGAGACAAAGGCAAAAACTAAAACACCTTCCCCCAATGTCCTTCTTCCCAGGGTCAACTTCACTCCATTTCTGACTCTATCTCCTCCTGCCTCTGAGCTGGGGGACAGGGAATGGGGGCTTCGCTCAGACAACAGCAGCCTCTCTCTGCCACTCCCCCTGTTACCGAAAATCGTAACCTGGAAAACTCCCCAAACCAAATGATAGTTTAGAAAGCCCACATTGGTTTATTGCAGCGCTGGGCGCATGGGGAAACTCTCCTCCTAACCTGCACACCAAGCTACTCAGGGGTACATATTATGTACAATAGAGTACCTGCATATTCATAGTACGTTACATATTCATTTCCATTCATGCACAGAATTGATTGGTTGCAAGTTTCCCGCTTCTAATGCAAACTAGTATATATCTTCAGATCACACTACTGACATTTTAGATCAACTACACATGCTCCCCAAGCAGGGGTTTGCCCTCTTTTGGGTTGGGGAGGGGCGGGGGGAGAAGGGGGGGCATTTGAGCCGGTGGTCTCAGTCTCCCATTACCACAGTTACCTTTGTCCTGCTTTCAACTGATCTTCTGTGGGTTGCAATGCCTTATCAGCAGACAGGGTGAGTCATTTAACGTCTTGAGAGGGTGGGTCAGCCTGACCTAAACTTCCTGCACATTCTTGCTTAACTAGGTCAGAGTTCGGTAATTGGGAAGTTTAGGCAACACCTCCTCACGCTCCTTTCTTGCTCCAGCATGGGGTCCCTGCCATGGGGTACAGTCCCTCACAAACTGCTCCAGCGTGGGCCCTCCAGGAGGGGCCTGCTCCAGCACAGGTCCACCACAGGCAACAGCTCCTGCCATGAACTGCTATGCCTGCTCCTCTGTGTGCACTCCACTGGCTGCAGCGTCCTTCAGGACATATCCACCTGCTGCGGAGTGGGGTCCTCTATGGGCTGCATCGTTGCTCCACCGTGAAGCTACATGCGCTATAGGGACACAACCTGCGTTGGCATGGGCCCCAGGGGAGTTGCTGCTTGGATGCCTGGAGCACCCCCACCCCTCTTGTTTGGGCTTCGTGTCTGCAAGGCGGTTTCTCACACTTTTTATTCCTCGCTCCTCACAGGCCTGTGTGGCATTTTGCACTTTCCTAGATACGCTTTCCGGAGGCACCCCACCCGTGGCTGCGGGCCCAGGCCTGCCCCGCAGCTCCCGCTGCCAGTGCCAGGGCACCTGCACACCGTAGAGAACGTTAGGTAGATTTTGTAGATATAGAAGTGAACAATTTGATATAATTAAGATATAAAGAATCACTAACAGAGGCTGAAACTAAAGCAATGATTAACTCGACTATTGAATAAGCTCATTAAGATGTAGCAAGCTTTCTGAGACACCTGGGATATAACAATATAGACAAAAGAAGTGGGGTAACAGTGCATTGTGGTCAAAACCGTTTATCGCAGAGCACTAAAGAAGTTATGTAAGAATTCCAGCAGTGTGCATGTTCCCTGAGACAGTTCAGTTGAAGTTCACCAACTTGTCATCCACCAGGTCACAAAAGACCCCAAGAAAGACACCCAGGAGTGAAGTGTGCCTACACAAGTGCCTTATGCATATGTAAATCATTTTGGGTGAGTGGTTATAATATGTATTATCAAGTAAATATGATGAGTATGTATGTTTTGTTGTAATAAAGTGAGGAACGCTGGTCAGACAGGTGCGCATGCTTTGAGGTGCTAATCTCCGTGCACCCAGCATTGCAATGAAGGGTGCCTGCCTTCTAAACTTATAAAATGAAGTCCGGAGGGGTTTTTTTGCCAGATTTTCCGTATCAAATTTAGCACTTATGTTCAGCAAAGGCAGGAAGCATTCTGGCCTTGAAACACTGGTGTGTGTCGCTCAGTACCTACTCACATAAATCCTCCCTCTTGTAGTCCTTCAGCCAAGTCTTTACTTTCCCTCGAAGAGGTGTATTTCATATACTGAGAAACAGTGTTTTGGAGATGTATTTTATTTCTCAAAGACGGTGAGTTTATGCATGTGTGGTGGGTTTTTTTCATGCAGTTTTTAATAGATGCTATAAGAATTGACTATGGGAAACTGAATTCCATAGGATTTTTTTTTAATTATAGTTTCCTTTGGGTTTGGGGAAAGCTGTTTTTCTGCTTCCTTGTTTGATGGTGGTGTGGTTAATATTGAGCCTTATTTGATTTTTTTTTTTGTGATATTTTATTGTTTCAACTATGAAACAAAAGATCATGAAACATCTGTCTTTCAAGTGTAATCTTGATTTCCAAGACAGCGTGATTAGAGTAGAAACAAAACTCTATATTCGTGGTGGAGGACATAAAGTAATTTTCATCTAGTTCGCTTTCTCCTGAATTCAATGTTTGGGAAGAACTACATGGGCAACTACATGCTGCTAGTTTCAGAATGAGGGTTCTACTGTGAAAATCATGTTGGGAGAGAAACAACAGGACAAGAGTTTTGGATCCATATGATTTTTTTTATTATGGAAATTGTACCAAGCAAGGAAGATGGTGAAACTTCAAATGCTTAAAGCTGCATGCCTATTTGAGTGCATAGTGAAGCAGACGTGAAAATGTGGGGCTGGGGCAGGGACTGTGGTGGGATATTAAGTTGTTTCTGGGGTATCTTGGTTAACTTCTTCCACGACTGTTACTGAAGATCATAACCAGGAAAGCTCTCCAAACCAAATGATAATTTAGAAATCCGACATTGGTTTATTGCAGCGCTGGGTGCATGGGGGATCTTTCCTCCTAACATGCACACCAAGCTGCTCAAGGGTACACATTATGTACAGTAAAGTACTTGCATATTCATAGTACATTACATATTCATTTTCCTTAATGCACGGGATTGGTTACAAGTTTGTCGCTTGTAGTGTGAATTAGTGATTGCAACACCTCATCAGCTTGTCTCCTCTAGCAGCCAGATTTTTTTTCACTTGGAGACTTCTTTCTGCATAATTTACATAACCGTGTCTTATCGTTATCTGTTCTTTGTTTCCCAAGATTGACTCCCTGGATTAGAAGTCCTTTCAGTCATCAGTTTTGACGACTTGAGATGGTGGGTACTTTGAGCATTAACGACTTGAGAGGGTGGGTCAGGGTGACCTGAAGTTTGTGCACATTCTTGTTTAACTAAATCAGAGTTTGGTAACTGGGGAGTTTAGGCAGCACAACCACAGAGGAAGTTCTGGTTTTGATACCTGAATTACTCTTGTTGTTGTTTTGATGCAGGTAAAACAAATCCCTGTGAAATCAAATGTATAGGGGAAACTGATCAAATTATTGGGTTTTTTTTTTTATCGCAGTCAGTGAAAACACATTTGAATGAAAGGACTGAGAACGAACTGAGTGCTAAGAAACAGTTTAGGGATGCTCGTTATGTCATTGCTCTGCAATGTTTGTAACCTGGAGGACAGATGTTACTGTTATGGTTGAAATAACCATCAGCTAACAATAATTTGTAATTCCAAAAGATTTATTGAAGATAAATGAGCAAAACAGCGCGCTGGGCGACCAGGGAGTCTCCT